>CM060966.1:100248196-100390696 GCA_030765045.1 Tenodera sinensis | reverse complement strand
ATTAAGTCGTTTACGGTGGAGGAATTTTCTTCACATACCTTGATGTCGCAATCTTAATACACACACGCGCACACATTGAACAAATTGAAATATAATTTTCAAATAAGATTTTACCATTAATATGTTTCTCCAGCCAGAAAGTAACAAAACTGCACTACCACTTAAAAATATTGAATAATGCAGACCCTAAAAATGTATGGACATAGTTCATTTTTTCATAAAAACAAATATGCCCTGCACGCGTTATCTGTGCCGCAATAACCCTCGTGGTATCTGAACCCAGCAGGCTGTACCATAAATTATAAGAACACCGGCTACTGCAACCCTTGTTGAAGATGACTGCACAGCGGTACTCCGTGCAGAACTGGGAAGGGTCCATGTATGGAGGAAATCATTCTCCCCTTTGCAGCGTTGCCGAGTCATTTCTCCGGCCTTGTTTTAAGTATTGTTTCATCTATTAGGGGATAAAACCATATTTATCGACGGCATGTATTTTCTGGGGCTGTGGAGGCATGTTGAGTAAACACAGAGTGGCTTGCGTGAATGTTTTTGGTGATAAGAGCTATAAAGTATTTTTTGTCCCCCTGGTCATGGTTGTAATTGTAAGGGACGTTGTTCTACAACGGCCACTACATGTCTGTTACGCATTTGGTGCCACAATTTATCTTGTTCAGTGTTTTGTGGCAAATAGTGATAGTTCGTTTTTTCGGTTGCAGCAGCTGTTTCCCTGGGTGAACGCAATAAAGTGTTTTTGGGGATATTGTAATAAAATTTTCTTTAAACATTTAAGCATGTATTTATGTTAAATTTTTATCACTTTTTGGGGTTTTAGTCATCACTTTCACCCCTATTTAAATTGGTTCCCCAGCAACGAAAACCGATTTGTAGGTCTGAATACGTGCCACTTAGTCACAAGATGTATACAGGACATTTTAAAATTACACCGTCTGATCTAAATTGGCAAAATCAATTATATACACAGAATTACACTTAGTTCCCAAGTTACCATTCTCTTGCACCTGAATAAGAAACAAGTTATCCAGTGACCCAAGTGTAATATGTATATTAATACTGTGACACCGGCCGACGGCAGTGACAGCACAACGAATGCTCGGGGCCAAGCTGCCTCACACCGCAGGCAGTACATCCATTAAAGACGCTCAAGGTTGGGCTGCCTCGCACGACTGTTCGTGAACACGTGACAGCAATGAGCGCGGCACGCCAAATGGTTTTTTGAGATTATTCGAAAAGCGCTCGGTGGCTGGCGTTTTTGAACTTCCAGAAAGGTGAAGTTTGAGACAGGTTCATATTACATCGTCTTGCTATATAAGGAGGCGAGGCAACGAGTGTTTGCAGGCAGGCACTTTTTAGTTACAGTGTGTGTGTGTTTGTGTGTGGATGGGTGGGTGTGTATCGTTTGTGTGTATGGTCGCGTCCTAAGGAAGATAGCGAAGCAGTTAATGTATATTGGTTGAGTGTGGAAAGTGTTACCTTAGTAGATGGAAGAGAACCATGCTGTGCAAAAGTTTTGGAAGAAAATAAAGTGAGAAAAAATAACCGGACTGTACTTTTATGGTTTTTGTTACAATATAAAAATCAACATGTGTTGTGAATGCATGATAAGCTTCATGACCTATCAACCAATTTTGATAATTTTTACTATTGAATAGGTCTGTTCCTTCTAATGGTTGTAGTTTATAAAATACCTTCCAATATTATTCTATAAACTCCTAAACCATTAAAGAGGATCTACGCAGCGTTTGAGGTTGAGCACAGACGTATTGGGTTATAAAACAACATGCTTGTATAGGAGGCTTTAACTTTATTTGAGAATACCATGAAGTAGAAAATAGTTGTTGCTCCAAAGAATATCATGCAAAAGAAGTCAAGCAACATATAGGCTGTTGGGCGTGTAAGAGCAGATATTTGTATATTTGGGTAATTGGGGACAGGGCAATGTACAATATTATATCAATATTTGCCTCATTTACGAACGTTTTATTTATGAGTATGTGTTCAGGTTGGTTAATAGTCTCAAGTAGGCATGCCGCAGAAAATATTATGCTGAGTGGCTAGAAGAATGCTGTAGCCCATAGATAGGGAGAATTGACACAATGTGTCATTTCCCCTATATCGTAGTTTTAACCCCGTCCACTGCCTCAACGATTAGCTTCTAGAATACGCCACCCGCTATTGTCTCTCTACCTCAGAGAGGCAGTCAGTCCTTCAAATGGCATCAATAAATGGAGAGGGCAAATACTCGATTGCATTCCCCGTGCCTGCTCTTACCGGTAGCGAATGCTGTATCGGAACTGAGTTCAAATTTTTTCTGCAATGCCTCACCTATCTGGGTGAATGAGTCGCGTACGAGGTGTGAAGCAACACGGGTAGCCTATCTTACAGGCGCAGCTACGACCATGCAGAAAACATGGGGTAATAAACTTTGTGATTGGTTTGTAATAAAACTGTTAGACGAAGGGAAGAAACAACTTATACACCGAAGTGGATACACATTAAGGTACCATTTATCAAAATATTGGCACTTATACCCTAACATCCCAGACATGTAAATGACCACAATTTAGCAATTAAAAGACAGGAAAAACAAAAAAGAACCGGATCTCCTTACACCGCTATCACACTGGTGCCAAACTCTTTCAATAATCCTAATGTGTGAACGTTTAGTTTTATTTTCGTTGTACTTATGCTATAATTATTTTCGTTAACAGAGCATACTAAATAATTATATATAGAGGGAAAATTGCTGACATAAGAGATCAGTGGAGCAAAATTTTGCAACCAGCCTAATTGAAGCCAGCTAAACAGCACATATGCAGCAATATTTCTTCATTACCATTTGAGACGAAGAAACATTTACAAGTCCAAAAATGCATAATGGGGAAAAGTGAGTTTAAAATTGGAGGACATGACACTGAACCTTGATAATAGTTGACAGGCCCAAATGCTTACACATGACATATATCCTATCTTTTAATGATGGTTATTTTCTCTATTGAGATTTTGTGGCTACACAAACACATCAAAGTTAACGAAAACAAACAGCGCTCGGTGGAGAATTTAGCTAATATCCTATTAAGCATTTTATTAGTAACGTCCTTCTTCCTTTCAAGGATGGGTCACTGCTGTACCCAATTGCACCCGTTCCATCTTCTTCTTGGTCATCCCAGGTCACGATTCCCAATGGGTTGATAAAATATGCTTGCTCTGTAGTTTGTTAATGGACATTCTTTCAACATGATCCTGCCAATTCTTTTGATAGTCCTTAAATTTATCTGTTATATTATTTATACTTAGTTTCTTCCTTATTTCGCTGCTTTTCCTCTTATTATATACTTTTCAACTGATCTGAGGAATCTCGTTTGTGCTCCTTCTATTCTTCTTCGGTCCTGAGCTTTCATGGTCCATGTTTTACATTCATGTAACAGAACCGGTTTTGAAAGGACATTGTGAAATCTAATTCGTACATCTTTTGACCAATTTTTACCAAAATGTTCCCTTTTAATTTAATTTGTCGTGCTATATTTCTGTATGTTTTCCCCTAAATCTAATTTCATTTTATAATTCGTTATATTACATTCAAGTATTTGAAAATTTTCACTTGTCCTACATTTTGCCCCCACCCCCATTATTATTATCGTCATTATTTTTTTCTCCTCATTGCTTTATCCTCCATCGTTATTACTTTTGTTTTGTTGCAGTATATTTCCATGTTACAATCTTTTATATCTTTGTGAATTTGGTTACTTATATTGGAGGTCATCCTCTTTACTAGGTGACAATAACTGTTCATCCGAAAATAAAAGTTTTAATTTAATTATTTCAACCTCTGCTTCTACCTCCTATTTCCGTCAAATTACTCATGCCAGTGACTCAAATGTGCCGTACTTTAATCAAAGCCGTTGGAATGATTTCTAAGAAAACGAAAAGAAAGTAAATAGAAACAAAATTAGAAACATAAAAGATTGTTTGCAACGGGTAAATTTCACGAAAATCTCTGCTTTTCCCCTTTAGAGACATCTATATTAAGTATAAAGTCGTTTTGTATCCAATTTCCGTTTCTGAATGTTGATTTTTACAGACTATGAGAGAGATAGTGCTAACTTATCCAAAATTCACATTTCGTGTGGAAGTTGAAGCTGTTTCCATTTCTAAGCCCTCAAAACGAGTGTCTATTGTAGAAACCTTAGGAAGTCGATCCTCATCTGTTATAAATAGCAAGTGGTTGGTAAGATTAACAAAGAGAAGTAGGTGTAAATTATTGCCAATAACTATTTAATTAAATGATCATCTGGTTTGTTAACAGCGCTAGCAGAAAATAAATCCAATTACAAGCTATACATGTCAAAATAATTTATTTTGAACTGTATATCGCCGCATACAACGATCCGATATCAGTGCCACTGAGAAAGAAATAATCTTACAGTTTTACGACTGCAGCTAGATTTAGCCTATAAACATCTTTTCAAATTTATAAGGCGTTGAACCTCCATGCGGGGCCAGTTCAGATAGCAAGAAAGAGAATTAATAAACATTTCTTATTTAAATTTTATAAAACCGTCTAGAACGTTTGATAAGGAATATTTACTTTTACTGCAATACTACCTTTACTTGCTTGTTATATGGCTCAAGCAAGTGGAAATGGTAATAGTAGTAGTAGTAATAATAATAATAATAATAATAATAATAATAATAATAATAATAATAATAATAATAATAATAATAATAATAATAATAATAATAATAATAATAATAATAATAATAATAATAATAATAATAATAATAATAATAATAATAATAATAATAATAATAATAATAATAATAATAATAATAATAATAATAATAATAATAGTAATAATAATGGTAATAATAGTAATAATAACAATAACAACAATAATAGTAATACATGAAAATACCAACAATTTAAGCAAGAATAACTAACATTTATACTTGAATAAGAAACCGAAAAATTTGCCTGGAATAATCATATACAATAACTTATATAAAAAAAAGTTAATGTTGCAGTATCTAACGTTTGAAAGCCCTGTGTGAAAAAGATGTGGGTATATTGTGTAGAGTAACCATCTTCACATTCATTATGTAGCCCTTAACTAGGACAATTCTGAAGACAAAAACATCCACTTACCCATCTTCGAGAACAATACATTCTCGCTCTCGCGATTCCCCTCATCTACTTGATATTTTTGCCTAGGGAAACACTTGATCTGTATTCACGAGGGATTTACAACTAGGGTGCAAATAGTTACAGAAGAGGCACGCGCATCTTCATTCAGACTGAAGGACCAGAGTACATCGTTTGGTTATCATAGTGCTATCCTTTGAGTTGTTTCACGCTTCATTCTAAGATTAAGGACTAGGTGGTTTTATTACTGTTTACCGGTGTTTCAATGGCCATAAGCAAGCAGAACATTTGTGAGCTCAAAAAGTAGGTGAGGTTAGGGGAATAACCGACTGATCTTTGAGATAAGCAGCTTTGAGCTTAGGAGTATAGGAGAATGGGAGAGATACAAGGGGTTTCGGCACTGAAGCTAAGCTTATTGTACCCATATGCCCCCAAGGGGGCACTCCGGGAGTAAGGATGAGGTGACAGGAGACACCGAACAAGCAGATCCACCAACGCCAGAGACATTGACAGAGGTCCCTAAGGTGACCCAAGCGGAATTCATTAAGCAGAGGCTATATCACGCCCCCTATTTCACACAAAATGTAATAACGCTCATTGCATCGTTTGCTTTTTTGAAAATTTCTTTGAAGTCAATTATAGGAAGAGCTGGTGTAATCTAGTATTAGATAATGATAGAAACCTTAGAGAAGAAAAATTATAAGTTCTAAGATAATTGCCTTTTCTGTTGCCAATTGTACCTTTCTTCTAAGAGAACATAATTTAACATGCCTATAAAATGAATGCTTTTAGATATTGGTTAATGTAGGCAGGGTGCAGCCAAATTATAAGGCAAA
Source organism: Tenodera sinensis (assembly GCA_030765045.1). Lineage (NCBI taxonomy): Eukaryota > Metazoa > Arthropoda > Insecta > Mantodea > Mantidae > Tenodera > Tenodera sinensis. The sequence continues at coordinate 100,384,699 of CM060966.1, read as the reverse complement.
TAATGGAACATTCGATGGGGGTTGAAGTGGGTTTTCGGCCTTCTACTTCGAATGGCATATGTAGGACCGTCATGTCCTGTTTGAGGACTTCGTGGTGCGTAATAAAAGCACTGCTGTACTTTTAAAGAAGTTCAGATTTCCCTTCATATTTGGTCAACCAGCTTTACAGTTGTCAAACCACCAACCCTATATGCAACTGGAAAAAAAGAAGTACAACAGAAAAGCATGGAGACAAGACATTAAAGTTATCTAAGAATACAAGCAAATGCTTCATTCATTAAATGAAGCATATGAGTGTATCTAAGCTAACCACACGAGCAGCCGAAGTCGCTAAAGCATATAATTATGAACGGGAGGCCTGCGGTTCAAATCCTCCCAGACTCTAGGTGTTTCTTACTCCTCATACCTGACGAATTCCAAGGAGGTACCCTAAACATATGCGTGGAGTGTTTCGTTCCCAATCATATTATATCATATCATGTACAGTGTCCACCACCTGTGGTGTTATATGCAGTAAGAAAGGGCCTTGGGCACTAAAAAACTTCTTATGCCTCACAGGGTTTAGGCCAATCGGCCTGTTTCGGCCTCAGTTCATCGTAGTCTGTCTTCCAGGATCTCTGCACCCTGTTGGTGTATAATATAGTTCTTTTTTGGAATCCTTGTGTAGGTATGTGTTACAAAAACTATGTTAAATCTTACCTGTTACAAACCCAAAGGTCCACAGGGTCCCTGTTGAAAAATAACTTTTTCATTCTGCATTTTGCACTTCTACGACTGCTCCCGGGTATACTAGTTCACTTATCTATTTACAGAAAGGCTTACTGGTTTATTTTTTAAACGAAAGTCATTACATGGAAATATATTTCGAATAATTTCTATAAATTGAACATATTTTAATTGTTTAAAACCACTGATATAAGTAGAATATGTGATACCATAAAATCGTATTAAGTCATGCTTTATACATTAATTTCACAAAACTCGTAAACTTTACAAAAAGAGCGTTAAAAGTTAATGATACTCGAATCCTTCTCCTGAATGCTGCGAGAGGAAGCTGACGAATATAAGTAGGTACACGATTACCTATTCTGTTTTGCGCTATACTTAGATTTGATAATGTACAAATCACAATTTGTATGTGTAGGATAAGCATGCATGGTTGAACAAACTGCAAATTTTTCTGCAATTACTTCTAACATGGACCGCCTCCGTAGCGTAGTTGATAGTGTGCTTGCCTCTGGCGCGGATGACCCGGGTTCGATCCCCGGTACCAGCATGGGGATTTTACCCCTTCTGGGTGGTCTAGCACGGGTGCAATCAGCCTCGTTAGGTCCCGTGAGACTAATTGAGGCGCTACTTGATAGAAAAGTAGCGGCCCCAGGTCGTGAAGGCCACATAACTGGCCGGGAGGGAGCGGGACGCCACCACCCTCCAATACTGCACCCCAACAATGACGCCTGTAGTTGGCCGAGGTGGGGGATGCAACTTGCTGGCGGTAAGGCTTGGCTCTCCATGGACTGTAGTGAAGGGGCTTACTTCTAACATAAAGGACACAAGCCAGAACATACCTACGAATAAACCGTGTTTCACAGTGTGCTTCTGATGTTACTCTATATACAGCTTATTGTGCAGAAGAAAGGAATGAAGTATAGAATGTATATTGAATATAGATTATTCAATATATAGAATATATATTGTGACGCCAGAGGTCGGGGCTAGGCTACCTCACACCACATGCCAGGCGCGGCGCCTATTAAAGGCGCTCAAGGTCAAGCTGCGCCACACCAGTTATGTGAGCAAACAGAATCAAAAGGGGTTTTCGAGATTATTCAGAAGTGTCCGACAGCTGACGTATTTGTAGAAGTTCTTGAAAAGGCGAAGCTCAAGAAAAGTCCGTATCACTTCATACTCGCTATATAACGAGGCGAGGCAACGAGAGTTGAGAGTCAGTTTTTAATGTTACTGGTGTGAGTGTGTGCGTGTGCCACCTGCGGTGTACGGTCGCGTCGAAAGGAACATAACGAAGCAATTAATGGGTGTCGCGTGATTGTATCGTCAAAGTCAGGTGCTTGAGAGACAGAGAAAACAGAGAATGAAAGGAGTGAGTTAAGGCTACCAGAAGACAACAGTTGTGAGTTATAATATTACGAAGGATTGTAGACTGGTTTAGCGGTGGTAAAAGAGAACTGTGTATTTGTGAAAATGTTTTGTATGTGAATGAAGTGACAGCACAAATATGATTGAACTGGGCTTTTGTCGTTTTGGTCATAGTGGTGTAGAATTGCCATTTTGATATGTTGAATTTTCTGACAATTTGCCTTTAATGGCCATATAAGTTAAGTTATTGGAGATTTTAATTATAAAGGCACGTTGACAATAGGAGAGTAAAACTCATGTCTATTTCTGCCACAAACATCTGGATTATGCATTCCGGAAAACCAAACAAAACGACGTATATTTTGAAGTTTTAGCTCCACTTCGGGTTTTTCATCCCTCCAATTGGATAATACCAGTCATCTTTATTCACAGTAGCTTTGAAAATATGACACTTTTTCTACTTTTGCTTACCAGATCACACACACTGATAATTAAACCCTATACGGCTTTTACATTTAAAAATCCCTCGCTATCGTGTCAGAGTTCTAACTCGTACCGATGGCGAAACTAAGCTATAAAGGAGGGCTTTCTGGGGGTGTTCTCGTGTGTAACGACGCTCATAGCCAGAAACAAAATCCTGCCACAGCCATGTTATTTTTCCACCCTTGTCGAGTGATTCTATCTGCAATGGCGTGTCCCCTCACGCGACATTAGCCGGACCCATCTACCATATGCTTGCTGATCGCCATATACAGGAGCACCCTTGAAGCACACGTGGACTCTCAGCCTCGAGATCAATCTCATATCTTTATTTGCTTGGGAGCTTTTAGCCATCCTACGGGTTTTGTATATGTATACGTGCGTCCCTCAAGAGGGGATAAAGGCGAATGGCAGGGTAAACTGCGCTGAAAAGATAGTTCGAAAATCTTATATGGAACGACGTAGGGAGATGGAAGCAAGGGAAAAGTATGAAGGTAAGAAATGCGCAGAGAAAAGTTTATGGTTAAAGAGGATAGAACTAGGTGCGCTGGCCACAAAATGTAATACAACATAACCAAACCTCTACCATCATGCTGCCAAAACACAATCTTAGCTACTGAAGAATTGTAATCCTTCTTAACAGATTGGGTTTTTACACGTAAAATGCGCGTAAATATTGCGTAATTAAGGTAATAAATTTATTGTGACAAATGGCATCCAGTTACTCTTTTTGTCACTTTTAATTAAACCATAAAATACACTTCTCTATTTTATCGTCGATAGGAATAGGTGAGATATAGAAGGTTCAACGCTGAAGCCAGGCTTATTGTACCTATATCCGCAAGAGGGCACCCCCGGGAGGAAGAATGAGATGAGAGGAGACACTGGGCGAGAGGAGACATACAGAGTAACGGCACAGACATTGAGAAATCCATAAGGTTTCCCAAGATTGACGACACCTCGAAGTCTTAGGTCTTCCGGGGCCAACTCTGGGGGCCTCGTCGCGTGGTACAACGCACCCAGGCGCTGGCCCCTTTTGCACCCGGATCCCATGGACAATGAAGGATGGAAAAAATCCCTAACGCCTTCGCTGACATTTGCGACCCCAAAAGAAGCAACGGATTGAACGATGAATGAAATTATTAATGATACGAACTGGAAGGAGAGGAGATTCGGGGGATCCAATTTTCCTTCCCAGCATTCGCCTAGTGACCCAGAGAACTCCCTAAAACCGATAAGTCACTAGGGGAATAGAACCCAACACCTACAAAATGCGTGCCTCACACGATACCGCGGGACCACTTCGCTTAGTTATCGTCAATGACACAGTCTCTATACAATTCCTCGTAACCTTGCAACTCGCAGCTTTGTGTCCGATTATAACCTTGACACTTGTTTCACTGTCTTTCACTGTCTCACAAACTCTGGCTTTGACGATCACACCCACTAAAACTGATTCACACAACAACTCCGACGCGACGATTATGCTATTGGGCTTGAAAATCACACACTGTGCAAATCTGCTGCTAAGACTTGATACCAACAAACATCTAATCAAATATTGAATGCATTCAAGATCTCAGATCGCGAGCAACAAGTATCACCTAATAGAGGTTCTAGAATTAGTTTGGCTTTGAACCCTCCTCGTACTCAAAATGATATGTATCTGTATCTGGCTGAAAAATAACACCACAGGAATGTGTAAAGTAGCAGGTAGTGAAGAACTCAACAAAATTAAAATAAATAACTATCCCTATTTTAAGAAAAATGTCTTACACGTTAAACGAACAATAATATCAGAAGTCAGAAGGTACTCTCGCAGTAGAATTATGGATGGTCCTTTCATATAGTCATACTGATAAACTATATTTTGTTAAAAAGCGAAGGAAACAGCCTTAACATATACGACCGACAGCAAATATGCATCACCCATAATATCAGGGACAAAATCGCAAATGAAGAGCACCATGACCAACCGGAAAAATTTATAATGGAAACATGGCTACACAAGATCTTGCAGCTTTCAATTTAACGAGAGAAACCAGATATATGTGAACAAAAACACTATGTTGTGCTGTGCTAACATTTCCCTTAGTCGTGCCCTTTCTTATATGTGACGTTTTCCCTCATAGTTGCACAGTGTCTCTGACTTCTTGACAAAAACTCGTGTGTTTTGTAATACATCCTAAGTAACTAAAGCCACGTCCACCATTCTTCGTTATTAATTTGCAGGTCCATCTTTTTTCCTAAAGCACTATACGATTTATTATACGATTATTATTGTTATTATTACAATTATCCCTATTGTTGTTTTAGCACTATCAATGTTGTGGTTACTACGGCTTTATACTTAATTTTGGTGGAAAAATTGGAAACCTACCAAAAAGACAAACTGCGTTCTGTAAAGTTTCATTTGCAGAAAGGCGAAATTGCAATGCTATTATACCTCTTCAAGCAGGCTTATCAGCTGAATACCCCGTATGGTGTACCCCATTGTCAAACTATGCTGATCCAATTCTACTCTCCCTACAATGCCCGAGGGGATTTCTAATATTAGCAGTAAAATTGTTTCGGTATGCTTCTCCAAAATGCATAACTCCAAAACAAACTCTTTAAAACAGCTTGTGTGTATGCACAGTGTGATGTGTGTGTGTGTTTGTGTGTGTGTGTGTGCGCGTGAGTGTGAGTGGGTGTGAGTGTGAGTGTAGGTGTTTGAGCGGTGCAAAAGATCGGTTCAACAGCTCAAAAACATAACAACTATATTTGTTATTTGTACTGTATAATAAACGATTATGTTCATGCTTGTGTCTATGGTTATGGTTTTCAGTTTTATTGATGTTATTTAAGCTCAGGAGCTTGAAAGTGGGGAGCATAAAGATTTCCTGGAAAATTCCCAGTTTTAAAACTACCCGCTAAGTGAAACTCTTTTTTCAAAATATTTATTTTCTCCAAAATTCTCAAAGGATTTGCATTACAATATCATATAACAAATAAAACTATACCTTCAATTTTTTGGCAATAGGCTTACTACACGAAAAATGTTGATCACTTTAAGGTACACAGTAATCATTTTTTTTTTTATTTTGCTACTGGGGTGAATTTTCAATTACCCGCTACTACGTACTTATAGTAAGTAAAGATTCCACCCTAAAGTTCGAGGCCCTGAAGTCCTGAAGTATGTGCCCCTGCTAAAAGTATTTTAGATAAACGTCCGTGAGTGTGTGAATAACATAACTGCGAAAGCTAGGTTAAATACGAAACTTCAAGTTCAGAAACTTCCAAAGATGCGACACCTGAAACATCGTTCACCGGAATATGTTTCATTATTTTTTTATTTTTTCAGAAATGGCTCTAACCTTTTGAATTAAAATAAACATATGCTTAGGCTATAGGTATTTCTGAAAAATTAAATATAAATTTTTAATATACTTACCTATGAAGAATCTTTATTCTGAATGGTCAGAGATAGTAAAAATCTACTTGCATAAAAAGTTTTTTTGAAACACACAATTAAAGCCAAATAAAATTAGACATTGCTTATTGTATGTTTCAGGTTTCAGATATTTTTCAATTTTCTCAACTGCAAATCATAAGTTTTTCCATGTTTATGCAAATAGAACAAAATTTTAAAATCATCAACTAACAAATAAATATTTTTGAGTATCACTTTAGCTTATAGTGTTGTATTTATAGCTACCTACAATGAAATAAGTAAATGAGAAATTAATATTTGGTTGTGTTATCACAAATTATACAGAAAAATATGCTTTTGTAGGCATAGTTTGTAAAAGAGTGAATAGAGAAGGTCTTGGGAGTAAGCCGTAACTTGTTTTTCCAGCGTTTTGTCGCTATTCATTTCTCCTGGTGGAAAGTGCTAATGTAGCATGGATTTGACTATGGAGTAGGCTTACTGTATTCTCGTTGTAACTGTAACAAAATATGTAATATAATAATTTCTGCAAACGTTGTTGGATTAACATGAAAAAAAAAAAAAAAAAGATTTTTTTTTTTCAACAATAATTTATTATAAGCGTGCGTGTGAATATATTACAACTGATGTATTTTATATCAGTGTATGCCGGAGTATAGCAGGTGCAAAAGAGCAATTAATTTCATTTATCGTAATTAATCACAAGGGAGCATGTGAAACAAGGTTTTTAATAGCAATAAAAATAAATTGTAATTATTTATGTAGAGTGCATTGCCTTCCAGGTCTTTCATTACAACGTAGTACTAGCAAGCATTAATTTGCTTAAATGATAAAATGTGCATTTCATGTAACAGTATCTGTTGTACTAAAATACAAAAATTGCGTGTAGTATTGAATTGCCACCTGGTCAACGCTTTGTGTGCGAATTGCGGGTACGATTTATTTTCTTTTAAGCAAATATTGAAAATACGTTTACATCAATTCAGTTAATTAGCAGATTGCAATAACGACAGTGTTATGTTGTATGATTAACTGGATGAGTGAAATCGCTTTCAAGTAGAATGAGTACGCCTGTGATTGGTAATATCTAATTATTACCGCTAAACTGAATTTACATTTTCTACCTGAGTGACTGAGTGATTACGTTCGAGATATTATGTTTCACCAGTAGATTAAATAACGGGTTTGGTCTTACAACCCTATTTTCATTACTCAATTGCATAAATCATAAAAAATGCATCAATTATCTGTATGCATTAATCACTTTGAAATTAAATTGAGAGTAACTGAGGTACACATACATCGTACATTCAGATAAGGGAAATATGGTTCTAGAACGAGTTAAAGTTCAGAATGTAATTGGTAATTGGTCCATCATTTTCATCAACTGAAGTTTCCATACTGTGTATTTGGATGCAATAACGGGAAGCCAGAAACTGTAATTGCGTTGTTTTTACAACTGCGATACCATCGTGTGGTATTGGTGCCAATCTTTTTGGAGAAAGCATCCAAAGTAGAATACTCCTTGGCATGACGTCACAGTTACTAAGAAACAGTAAGTAACTTTGAGAGTTTGAGATTGTGTAACTGCAAGAATTATTAAGTGTATTGGCGTAAATTTGTGAATGTGAGGCCAAACATGTCTGTAAAAGATCATGAAATAAAGTAATTCAGAAGTAATTATTTAATCCTAGAATACACACCCGTTTTTAGCAGCACATTAGGATCCAAATCACCTAGTTGTCGACGGGCCCTTAAACTTCACTCACCTACTCACTAATCTCTACATACTGATATAGGGTCTCGGTGAACTTTACTGTAAGAAACGCCCATTTTCAGCTAAAATATGCTGATACCTTTTGATGAAAGTTGTTTTATTGAAATTACACATTTAGGCAAATATATTAATTTATTCTTTAATTCATACGTTTAAGCAATAGCCACTAAACAAAGGTGTTATGTTGAGATATTGAGTAAAGAAGAAAATACTGCACATTTTGAGATGCATGGCACCAAGTTTACTTTTATAGCATTGTGACAAAATGACAACAAAGTTCAATTACTCTTTCTGTCACTACTTTATTCTAAATCTGAAGCACAAAACACATTTTTCTTACCGTCCTTAATACAATTTACACAACCTCGACACACACTTTTTTGTCTTTCTTTACTTTCTTTGTGTCATAAACAGCTGACCTTGACAACACAATCACTCAACACTCACTAAAACTGCTTCACTTCAAGGCTAACTTTGAGGCGACCTGTTAATATTCCAACAGCTTCTGTCGGCTCACAGTTTTCTCACGACACAACTGCGCACACACGCATTGCTAACCCCTGTCCCTTAGGGATAAATAGCTAGTTTCCTGTTTGGTCTCAAAAGCTACCCTGTGTCGTCATCCCACAAGCTTTTAATAGGCGAGAGTGACGTAGCACGGATATCTCTAGAAATTAGCACTTTTCTCGAACTATTTTAACGCGAAAACCCTCGAAGTTCTTTGTTCTGTGGCGCTCTAATGTCACTCACGTATTCACAAGCAATGGCGCGAGGCAGCGTGACCTCGGCTCACGTTGGTGTGAACCGCCACCGGCCGAAGTCACAATATTTTTGTATATTTTTAACACTTCAGTCATATTCTAGTCCTTCTCTGAAGGTCTGTTGCGTTGTAGAACTACACAAAAAGTCCCCTCAAAAACAGATCTTTGTCTATCTAGAACTGATTGGAAATAAAGCCCAGATACTTTCTGTTTTGCAACTGATAAAAGAGGAGTACACGAGGATGCGATTTGTTAAAATATATGACACACACATACACACACGCGCGCGCGCGTACCATTTTCTAAAAATGCTTTTTTTGGATTCAGGGGGTCTCAAAACATATATTTCCGGTGAAATCTCGTCATCGAATTTTTGGGTGGAATACAATACTTCCTTCTACTTACCAGTAGAGAAAGTAAAAAGCAAGCCATGCTCGTGACCTTGTGTATATCAGCTGCTGTTATCGTGTTTCCGCGCCCGCAGTGGAAAAACGCCGCCCAGCGGTTCCCATGTATTTGGATCTCTCTTAACTTGGTCTATTTCAGGTTAAATTCTAAAACAAAGTCCTATGTGAAATAATGCAGTTTTAGCACAGCCTTTTTCTCTCTTTATTTGCAATTGGTGTCGGTAGCTTTCGGAAACAAATCACGTTCTAAAAGGTTTATTAAATCCAAAGAACTTATTCAGATAAGGAATATTTTATTGTTTACAACAACCATCACGCTTAACAGAACCAAAAATAATAAAGCAAAGTTATTTCACTTTTCCCCGATATGAATGCGTCGTTTATAAAACAAAGTAATCAAGTGCATTCCAGTACAATGGAATACACCCCAAAGCTGTCAGCTCGAGGACATCCTCAGATTGATACATGCTCCTATCAACGTGACGAGCCTTGTACACGCCAGTGACCTTTTGTGTAGCTATTGTGATTCCCCTTAGAATACATCACAGGCATTTTGATATTGCTCTGAGCAACTCTACTCTTGTCGCCATGCTGTCGCCAGCAGAATTCACGGTTCGTTATCCATTCAGTCGTCCAGAAATGTGTGCAATCGAGTTTCTTAATTGAGATACAATAGGGGGAAAACCTAGATCTAATCCAATTGTCTTCTTTTCTACCACGAGACTGCGATGAACTCACTCTCAGAGCTTCTAAATTGAGTATGCCATAACGGAATTTGAAGCCGTAAAGCACAAAACCAGCTTTATCTTACGTTTAAAGGAACGCTACACTGGAAATTTTCTTAAGTTTCCAAACAGTATAATTGAAAATTTATTTTGAATTCTGTCTAATGTAAACAAATATCGTTTCAAATGTCAGTGTGAGATGTGTTTTAGCTTCCGAGTTGCTAAATTGTAAATCTGAATTGTACTAATCTATGCCAATTGTCCCACACGATGCAATTTTAAAAATAGCAATTTTTTTAAAAAATATGTAATTTACCTAATTATAATGCATACAAGTGTCAGATAATATTGTTTTATTAGTCTTAGTTCGAAAGAAAATAATTTTTAAATTCTGTCATGTGAAATGTCTGGCTTATTCAATTTATATAGCTTTAAAATAAATAACTAAAAATGCGCCCTAAAGCTAAAAAAAATTTACAACATTTAATTTATTGCGTTTTAGGAGTTTAAATATAATATTTTAAAGCTAAATTTTGAGGCACATTGAAAAGTGAATGTGCTAAAGAAAACAATTTCCAGAAACTTGAAATTTCAAAATTAAAGCTCGTTTATTTTGGAAGTTTAGCCTATTTTATATAAGCATACTGATCTATAATATAAAAACCTAAAAGAGCCTCAAAAATGTAGTATGTAAATATTCCACAACTTGCCCCACACAGTATAATTCATCTTTGTGGCTATTTTAGAAATGTTTAAAGTAAATTATTCGTTCGTGAAGCAAAAGTTAGTTATACTTTAAATACTTTAAACGAAAGAAAATGTCATGGTTATATTGCCTTTGTATTGATTACAGTTGTAACAAAGCTTACAGCCACTATAATTCTTAAAATAACTGCAAGATATCAATAGAAAATCGCTAAATCATAGCACACTTTTACTACTTTACTTTAATCGCGATAAATATTCGACGAGAAGTGCTTCAATTAATATTTTTACTTTCTCTACTGGTAAGTAGGGGAAGTATTGTATTCCACCCAAAAATTCGATGTCGAAATTTCACCGGAAATATATATTTTGAGATCCCCTGAATCCAAAAAAAGCATTTTAGAAAAAGGTCCGTGTGTGTGTCTGTGTCTGTCAGTCTGTCAGTCTGTCAGTCTGTCGGTCTGTCAGTCTGTGGACAGCATAGCTCAAAAACGAAAAGTCGGTTAAAAACCAAAGTTGGTATTTAAGTTTAATGTCTTTCAAGGACGCGACACGAAGATTTTGAAGAAAATAGCCCCACCCTAAACTAACCTTTACATGGAAAATTTTTCGAAAATTTAAATTTTCTTGAAAATGGCTCTAACGATTTTGATTAAAGTGTCATATGTTTGAGATATTTTGATGGCAAATAAAATGTATATCTTGAATTTTCTGGCTATAGCCCCTGTAGTCGTATTTACTCTGGACGACTTTTGCATAACTGGTAAACCGTTAGAGATAGACCAAATCATACCACACAAAAAAATGTAGATCTTGCTAAAATACACCATTTATGTCCCAATAAATTTTGTTGTAGGGTGAACCATTTTGGAGATATTCCTTGTTGTGTGTGTGAGTTTCGGAAAACTTAGAACTTTAGCGAAATGCAACAACGTTGTTCATTTTTTTATATGTTAGGTGTGCAAAGAGAACGGAATCTCAAAGCTTAAAAAGATTTTACTTTCGCACAAAGCCTACTGTATTCTAATATTCCCCTTGCACCTACAAGGAAATAAGCAATAAGATAATTTGTACGAATGTTTATCTTAACTAACATGGAGATAGAGGAATAAGAGTTTGTTAGTATGGTTAGTACAAGAGTAGAGAAAGTCATGTGAGTACAACACATCAGATTTTTAAACCTCCGATGGGTGCAATCACATGCTATTGTCTGCTCACATCTGTATAACATTTTCTGAAAAACGATTGTTCTTCTATTTACCTTATGCTCATAGAGAAAAACATTTATAGAAATAGTTTTATTACAATATATTTCCTTACAGGTACAATGAGAGTAGGAGAATGCAGTAAGCTTATGCAATAATCAAATTTTCTAAGAGTTGGTTGACATGCTTTAACACTCCATTATCTTTGTATGGCCAGGAAAGTATGTGTTTGAAAACTCAAACCAATGATAAGGAATATCTCAAAAATGATTAGTTCCACAAATTAAATATTGACATAATTTGTATGCTTTGAGGAGCTCTACATTTTTTGTTTACTGAGTTTTTATCTAATACTTATTGTCTACCAATTATACAAGTCGTCTACAATGAAGAGCACTTCAAGGGCTAATCCTAGAAAATTCAAGATAAACATACGCTTTATTTATCGTGAAAATATATTAAACATATAATATTTTAATCAAAATTGCAAGCAATTTTTGAAAAAAAAATGGAAATTTTGAGAAATGTTCCATGAAATTTGTAATGAAGTTTGCAGTAAGATGTTTTCTTGAAAATCTTCGTGTGGCGTCCGTGGAGAGGCTGAACTTAAAATACCAAGATTGATATTTAACGGTTTTTCGTTTTGAAATATACTGATATCTCTCTCCCTCCCTCTTGCTCTCTCTCTCTCTCCACACACACAACCTTTTCTTAAATTAAGTCTTTGGACTTAGATAACCTCAAAACGTGTATTTGCCGTCAAATTTGGGTGGAATGCAGTATCTTCTCTACATATTATGAACACAGATTTTTTGCTCCAACTAAATGGAAATACATATCAAAAACCGCTCGGACATGTGACACATTCCATTTAAAAAAAAAAAAAACATATTTTTCACAGACACAAGCCATTCTTATAGCATTGTTGTGTAAGTTGCGACGCCCATTTTAAGAGACACCTCATAATTTTTGTGTTCCATTTCAAAGATTTTACTGTTCTGTATTATTTTACAGGCTGTCAATTGTTTTACACCATAATCGTTGCTACACTAACCAAACACAGTCGAGTTTGCTGGTGTTATTGCTGCAGTTTATCTTTAGAAATTAACAGTAAATAACAATATTTTGTGAGAGAATGGAGACTGTTGTATCAACCAGTGTTGTATCAAGAAGGCTGAAAAGGACAAAGCCTGAAGACTTAGTGCAGTGATGTGTGTGTTTGTACGCGAAAAAGGCAAATAGATTATGTTCATTGAACTAAATTACTGCCAAATAGCGACTGATTCATGATAGTGAAGCGGCTAGACAAGTTTTGTACTTAGTTGTAGTATGAATTTAATGCTTGTAGAATTCTAGCTCTAAGTTTTAATGATGGAAGATGAGAATACCTTTTGTTAAAATTTGTTTTCTAAATTTCTTCTTAGAGACAGCACGCGTAGTCTTGCATTAGCTCTGCCTACATACATGGATTTATTCTATTATCTTGCAGTTGTAAGTTACGTAAAATAAGTATTACAGCTCAAATTGACAGCAATATATGGCATATCTAAGCTAATATATAAAAATTCAAGGTCATTGTAGAATAACTGAATGATGCTTTCTGCAACTGTCACTCAGAAGAAATGACATCTGACTTGATTTGACCCTACAAACCACCACTGTATCAATTGAGCTAACAGAGAATACATGGTCGCGTGCTCCAAGCACAGACCATGGGTTTGAGTCCCGCCTAATTTACTGAATTAAAGGTTTGCGAAATATAAGATAAATTTGATTGAAACCCCCAATCGCTCCAACAAATACTGAAGAAATAATAATGAATCGTATTTCTGTGTGTGTGTGTGTGTGTGTGTGTGTGTGTGTGTGTGTGTGTGTGTGTGTGTGTGTGTGTGTGTGTAAGTACGATTGTGAGATTAAATGTGTGTGAATGTAATAGAACTGTACATCATCCGGATGGCCAAATTCTCCTTGATCATCAAAGGCCAAAAAGAAAAAAAGAAAGGGACGACATTTTAGCATAATAAAAGAAATATATAAACGTCCTTCTTAATGTATTTATATCTCTCTGAACAAATTATTAATTGCAATGAAAGAATTGTAAATTGTTACAAAAGATCTCTACATTTTTGGTGGAGTTTCACGCAATTGAATCGATTTGAAAATAAAGCGATGGAACAAAAGACTGTCAAGTCACTTTGTTCCTTTGTTTTAGTAAGTGGCAGTGAGTGGTAGTGGTTTTGGCAGCTCTGGTGTTATCTCTTATTGCTACAAACAGCTCCTATTGACATCAACAGGCATCAGAACCTTTTAACCGTTTAGAATTACGACTCCCGGAATGTATAAAGCGCTTTCATAAAATTTAAGAAGGGCATTATGATACGAGACAATGAAAACAGAGTGCTCCCTCCAACCTGCGTCATCTACTTGGAAATGGGGGAGAAACGCGGGTTCGGTGCTTTGTTTCAGACGCCATTCAAATCCTCATCAACCGGTAGGATGACGTCATTTCCATATCGCTTAACGCTCATTTCCTGCGCTCCATTTTTTTTTTTTTTTTTACTTCGTTTAAAAATTTAGCTCCAGGAAACACTATTTGGTACACAGGAATACTGCTGGTGACAGAAATCTGATCGATTGTGATTTAAATGAGTCTTTTGTGAAGGGGAAAATAAGCGAACATTAGACAATAAGGAGGGAATGGTTGGGGTGAGAAGAACGGGGAGATAACTGAGTATGAGAAGAAAATATGAAATGTTAACAAAGTTCAGAAAGAACCTGGCAAATGCTGTTCCAGTTATCTCCAAATTACGGGAGCGGTGCCACTAATATATAATGGGGAACATTAGCACCGATACAAAATTGTTGAAGGAAGAAAATGGCTTCTCCTCTTAGGAGATATTTTGTTACTGTAACGTCAGCTACAAATGCAACACAAACGCATATTAAATGACGCACAAAATGTTTAAATCAAATTCTAATTACTCTAAGACCGACCAGATTTTTTTATAATTCGGTTCTTTGCCCCTTGTAGCTCTATCACTCCATTTGCCCCATTATAGTTTGCTTTGCAGCTTGCCTCTTGTTGCCGTTTTATTTATTTTTTTTTTTTTTTATTTTTTTTTTATTTTTTTTTTTTTTTTTTTTTTTTTTTTTTTTTTTTGCATAAACAGTGGTTTGAATGCAAAATATCCACCACGTTTGTTATTAGAGCACTCTTTTACCATGTTCCATCTATAGCAACCAACAGCTCATGGCTAATCATCATTTTCACTTATACCTTCTTCAACTGTAGTCTCATAGTGCTCCTAGAAACATATGCTACGTTATATCCTATATATTGGTTACAAGAACTAACTTTACTACCAAGGCAGGGGTAGATTTATTAGTTCACAGCGAGTATTTCCACCAGAAGAACCCTTACAAATGATTCGCAAGCCCTTACTAGACAAGCCACCCCTACATAGCATTAACTTAAAACCTGTGTTAAATAGGAATAAACCGCATAAACCATATACCATCTTAACCCTTAAATGGTAACATGTGAAAACATGGTGTTAACGGTAACATCCGTCTGGGAGACTAAGATGACAAAATCTTGCATTTTATGTTCAGTTTAGTGAATATAACAATTTAAAAGCTTGATGAATTATTACTACCAAAATTTTGATTTCGTTTGCATCATATATTACTAGCAATTATGCAGAAATTACAAAGTTATATGCTAGCTTTTGTGAGAAAATGGCGTTAACAGTAACATCCGTCTGAGAGACTTTAGATGACAAAAGTTTGCATTTCATATCCAACTTGGTGAATCCAACAATTTAAAAGCTATGGCTCAGACATAGTGCCAGTGGTACACTTGCGGATGGCCGTTGATTCGATTCCCTTGGCCGACCTTCCTGACCTATGTTCTTTTAAGGGTTTCCCCGTGTTGCTAGGTGAATCCTGAGAAGGATAATTACATCCTCCGAATTTCTTGCCTCTCGATTTCTCTTCTCATTTCAGTTCACCTTTTATCCTGTTTATCTATTTCAGCATTTTAAGTTTCGGCATGCATGGCAGGGAATTTTCTTTTTGTAAATCATCGTAAGCCTGCATCGGATCACCTGCCTCTATCAGATTTTAACTTGGAGTTGTTAGGTATCCTGTCCCTTCTGAGGTCCGGTGACACTTAGTATCCTCTCATCTCATCTATGCCTCTCGGGGGAGTCCTGTCATGGGTATAAACACAAAACATCTTGCATAGGCCGAGGCTAAGTCCCCTCACCGAATTTCGTCAATGAATATTCACAAATTTCGCACTTTTAAACATTTAAAGCTAATTTTCTTTGTTGTGCTTGAAAATAAGTTTGCCAAGATGTATACCTTTAAATTAATTACTTTCTAAAATGAATTTTTCTTAATTTGTGAGATTCATTTTTACAAAAAATATGTAGCTATTAGACTTGGTAAGCTTGTGGTGTAATACGTTGACCTTGTGACGGGACAAATGGGCCTATTAATAACAATATTAATAATGTTAATACTGATAATAACCTCATGCTAATAATGATCATGTTAGTAATAAGAAAATAATAATAAAACACCTTGAATTATAAGAAGTGGAATATAAATAGCAATATGAATAAACATGATAGCAATAATATTTAGAAGTCATGCATCTAAAAAGTAGCGAAATGGCCATTAAAATACGGTCGTTAAATAATGCAAACAAAAATCCGCCAATGACAGACGTAAAATTGCCCACAGGAGAGGGAAAATCTAGGGGTCATTATCGGTCATGACCGATAGGGGTCATTATCGGTAACAAAACTGGAAGGCACAACCCAGAAAGTGCGCGCTACGCATATTCATTTCATTGTAAGACTCGCGTGGAAATAAATTGCACGTGACTCTCTCTGACAGAACATTACAAAGTCTAACAGTCTCGAAAACACACAAACGCGCATAAATTCGTGACACCTTTAGAAACACAATTTCTAAAGTAATCGGGAAAGTCACTTTCGCGAATGAATAATCTTCGCGAGGGTATGTGGTTGCAAGAGAGAAGACTCATCTGTACATAATAATATATGTACCATGGAAATAAAAGTTCGCAGGAGAAATTAATTCAGAGTTCATTATTTCACCAATGCCATACAACCCACGAGATAAGAGTCATAGCCGAGGCAGATTTTGTGAACTAACAGTAAAATTATCAAGTTGCAACCTTTACTTATAACTACACAGGAGTTATCATAGCCAGTATGGGAGAAAATAGTTCCAACCTTCACTCTGATATCCTCAAAATGCACTGCAAGGAGCATTTTAAATGCTACAGAACCTCTAAAACATTACAACAAAATGAATAAATAAGTACATAAATGAAAAACGTTCTCATAATATTTATGTTATGAAATTGTTTACATGAAAATGTATTTTTCATGTAATACTGTACATTTGCACTTAAAATTTACGATGTGTAATTTGATTAACATATTGACAACAGTTATTTAAGTTCATTTTTACTTCGATATAAAGAAGTACACGAAACCTTTCCTGCAGAATCAAATTAAATGATACGTTAAAGAGTCCCAAATATTGTAACCTTTCCTCATTATTACTTAATTTTCATTGATCGGTCCGGTTAATAATCATATGTTAACAAAAGATTTTGGAATGTAAAATTAAAGTATAAGTATTTGCAATGAACTTGGTCTGACCCTTTACTTTAATTGCAACCGTTTTCCTACGTCACTGAGAAAATGTTCCTACATCACTGGGGAAATCATTTAAAAGAAATCTAAGTTTCAAAACTGCAAATTTAAAACTTTTCAAGTATACGGAATTATTTAATTCTATGGATATAAAGCGAAATGAAAATGTAAGAATCTAGTAAGTTTACTAGATGATATTGAAAAATATAGAAGAAATTGGAGATAGCATATGGAGAGAATAGAGAACTCACGTACACCTAAAGTAATGCTCAAGTACAAACCAAGAGGCATACGGAATGTGGGACGGCCGAGGAAGAGGTGGAGAGACCAAGTAGCATGAAGGTGGAACAAACCATAATGGTTTATACCTTGATGATGATTTCCCCCAAAATACAGGAAAAGTTGTAACCCAGTATGATAACACATTTAGATGGTCTTCTGTAATTCAAAACTGCTCTGATTCCAATGATGTTAGAAACTTGATGAAATTTTCTCTGACGATACACACAGAGAGAGGGAGAAAGAGTGTGAGAGAGTTGGAGAATTAATGAAAAGCACAATCCTGAATAATTGCAGTTCTTCAGCACCTTTTTTGCAAGCAACACGAAGATTTTCAAGGTTTATTCACCCGAAGCTATCCTTTAACAGACAAAATTGTTCTTATTATGATTTGTCTCGATCCGAAATTGTGAGCAAGAACGGAGAAAATCATTCATACAACGTCCAATATTCCAGCAATATGTGGTGGGGGGGGGGGGGGGGAGGGGTCCTCTCTTAAGTAGCAAGTCAACCATGCAAATTCTGCGAACAGAACAGAACAAACAGAACGCACAGAATGTCCTAGTGTAAAACAGTTCTGCGCCGTCATAATACATCTCTTTACGAAATCGGCGTGCAGTCCGAGGCTTAATCTGCACCTCCCTTTTGAGACAAGGGGCTCAATGTTGTCATTCATTTAAACTGGCCGGAGGTAAAGGCCGAATATATTTGAAGACTCGTTATAGTTCATATGTATGAAGCAATAAATGAACATGTGTTACAGAAAATATGTGAAATACAGCTTTTTATGTTATAAGTATCCAATGTTAATGGCTCCAATTGTTCAAAATTTCTTATTCTGTGGTTTGTTCACTGTTCAGTTATTTCTGACATTTCCATAGAAAGAGTACATTTCTAGGCCAACGTGTAGTATCCAGTTCTTAATTTGACTATGGCTTTTTCCTTTTTCTCTGTAACGAAATAGGTACGCGAGATCTCGGTTTCGATTTGGGAACCTTATTCTTTTATTCTTGTATTTAATTTTAGTTATTTATTTGTTTGTTTTCGTTTTCTATAATTTAGTTTCTCTCTTTTATCCTTATAGATTTTCATGCCAGACATAGTGGACGTCAATAGCTTGAGGAGAGAACTATTTGTTCCCTGGTATGGAATCTTCTGTCTGCCGCTGTCCTCATTCCTTTCTCTCGGAGGTCTAGTAGAACAATAGGCTTAACCTTAGCTGCAGTGCTGAAATTTTCTTCCGTTTCTACTCCCTGTTCCTATTCCTAAGATAATGTCCTGGGTAAATGCTGAAGTAAACCGAATAATGCTTAAGGTTGCGTCCCTGTTGCTCAACGTACCAATTTTGTCATTGGAAATTAATGGCACAAAATAACAGTTCAGTATTATGACATTGCAGGTTTAGAATGAAGACATAATTTATTAGTGAAATGTGCAAAAATTAGATAAGAAGATAAAACTACTGCTGAAGGAGGAGGATGTGATGGTTTGGAGCTTTAATAAGCAAAACTGCGATATCTTTATTTAGCTAAAAGATTTCTACAGGTGACTCAAGAACTCTCCATAGTCAGAAGAACTGAGTATTTGGTATGTTAGTGTTACATTGGGTAGATGTTGCACCAAGAATTTGAATTTGGAGACCAGTGGATGTAGAACTGGACTATAGTACTACTACCCATAGTACTTTGGGAAAAATATCTAGCAGTGCATTTCGTAAATAAGTAGCATTAAATAAGTTGAAATTACATAGAATATTTCTGAGACTATTTTGACATCCACATCTATAAATTTTTATTAACTCTAGGGTTTCTCTCCTTCTCTTCTCTTTTGATGAGGTGTTGAGAATACAGTATTAGTAAGCTGCAAGTTTCTAAAGTATGATGCAAAATTCTCAAAGCTTATAAAAGTGGAGCTGCGAGGTTTGCCATTAAGTCGTTAATGTTTAACTAAAGTTTTAATCCCTTGACGCGCTAAGACCTTCAGTTGTTGACAATCGCAAGAGCAGAGAGATTTTGTACGTTGGGTAACAATAAAAGAGGAGAACCCTGTCCATATTTCCTTTAATTGCAGGTATAATGGCACTGCATTTAATGCTGAATTAGAAAATGTTATACAGTTATTAAAGAGAAAGCAATGGTTAGTGGTATCACAACAGACAGTAATACAGTTTGGGTAAATAGGCTTACAAAATAAAGAAGGGTCTGAAAGTATCCATATATTGGTGAAATTATTACAACTAGACCAATATAATGCAAACAGGAATAGAACTCACCTCCAAAACAAATTATAGCTTGTAGATTATGCTAAGCGTTGATTAGGCATCTACCTGTGAGAGAGAAAAAATTATTCATTTAAGTCAGAAAAAGGAAATTCAAAGCATGTAATATACATTATAAATATAATATGCAGTATACAGCAATCGTTGTTGATGATACTTATTCCCTTTATTTTAAAGCAGCAGCTCTAAGTCTATGAGTAAGGCATCTGTGAGTTAAGTCTACAGCGTTCTGCCAGAACACTTGTTCGTTTAGCTAGGCACTGCGCTCTGGGATTGCATCCACACTTTTTAGTCCATTCTAAATTTTAAACTTATCTCATTTCTTCTCCTGGGGCAATATTGACAAGCAATGAAACAGATAGGATATTGTGCACGCTTTAACTTTGTATTTCGAGCCATTTTGACATGGCTAAATATTGTGAAAGTTGGTTAAATGTTGAAAAGGTTTTAAGGAATGTCAAAAGAGCATTAGTGGCGGCGCCGTGGACGAGCGGTTACACCATTCGGCTATCACTAAGGTGATTCCATGGACCTGCATGTGGTATTGGTGGTGGAAGAAGCGGCGTCTGGGCGGGCTTTCTCCGGGTGCTTCAGTTTCTCCCGCCACTCATTACGCCTATTGCTCCATCATCACCTTTTCTATCATCAATTTTGCTCGCATTTCATATCATCCTCTTCCTCACACCTCATACCATATCCTTCATATGGGGAGGGCAATCGGAAGAAGAAGAAGAAGAAGAAGAAGAAGAAGAAGAAGAAGAAGAAGAAGAAGAAGAAAAGAGCATTATACAAGTTGTAAAGGATCAATCATTTAATATAGAGACAGTTGTTACTATTGAAATGTGTAAATTGTAACCTTTTATTTCTTGTCAAGTCTTAACTTCTTCTCCAGAAGAAAATTCCACGCCTTCTTGGGAGAATTTATAGTTGAAGAGGGTCTGCAGCTACGTTTTCGTGACACATTAGTTGTTAACAACTTAATTTTCACTGTGATTACAACTTCTGCTTATGTTCTGGGAATTACTGGATGATATGTTTTAAGTGTAACCGTGCTGTTACCATGAGTAAGTAATTTTTAACGTTTTTAATGCACTTTCCTGCAGATCTTGTTGTTTAATAGTATTTAAATATGTCGTTTCCAGAACTTAAATTTATTGTAAATTTCACTAAACACAACGTATTGTGCCGTTGTTAAAAAGTTATTGGCACAATATATGCTCTAAGGACAAATGTGCATATAATTATTACGATCAGAAAAGAGTTTAACTTTAAGAATGAAATTGTTCAAGACTTCGCGGGGTTTCAAGACATGTAATTTAACTGAAAAAAATACATAACGACAAACATGGCACGAGTCTATTTTAGAAATAGAGTCCTTTTGATTACCAGAAGAAGTAACACGAACTATGTAGATCCTATAGAAGAGGTGAGAGCGGAACAGACCAAGGTCTATGATGATGTTTATCATCATTATCATTATTATTATTATTATTATTATTATTATTATTATTATTATTATTATTATTATTATTATTATTATTATTATTATTATTATTATTATTATTATTATTATTACTAGCCTTCTGAAACATAAGAAGGGAGTCTAATAGAAGCGTCAGCTGAACAGGATGTCATGAAATGAAGGAAGGCCCTTCCCATTTTTTCAGGTGCTCTGAAACCTGTGCTGCCATTAGTGAAATCCAAGGGTGTTAATCACGACAACTTAGCATATGCGGAACATGTCGTGGATTATCCTAGGGTCATCCCATTCCTCACTGAGAGCCTTGCCTAACTGCCACAAGATTTGCGGGATTAGATGTCTCTCTCTCTACATTATGTGTTCCAGTCGAGAGCATGTCTACGCTTAATGTAGTTATGGCCAGGTATAGTGGATATCTACCTATTTGCCTTGTAAAGCACTCACAAATTACCTCAGCTGTACAATTTTAGAGTCTTAGTAGCATGGGGTTGAGACGGTAGTTCAAAGAAGGGCATGTCTTTAAAACTGGCAGTTTGAGAGAAAGAATTGGAATATCGAAATTATTCTTACTTTTATTTTATTATTTATTCATTGAAAACAACAGAAATAAATATTATTATTGCAATTCAAACAAATTTACCTGAATATTTCTTTTGCATGTTTTCAGTTAAGAAACATGAAACATAACATTTAAACAGTTGTGGTTCTTCCGTAGAACATTCCGAGATGTCTCCCTCCTCTAAATAAAGATCAGTGTTATCTTCTGTGCCATTTGAAGGTGTAGTGTGCTCCAACAAATGCGAAATCCAGGTAACACTTTCTTCACTCAGGTATCGATATACATGTTCAAGATATTTCTATTTTGCCATTTTGATTGGAACAACCCTCATTCTGTTTATGGAGACACTCAAGAAGTTAACAAATCTACTGAAAGAAAATAATCCCACATTTACTTCCGGAGCTTTTGACATGCCAGGACTTTCTTTTCTTTATTTATGGTAACTGGCTGTCTAATGCAGTTTGCTAACATAGTATCTTCTATTTCTTTACTTTCCGAACCGCAGAAATGTTCAAATCTTTGCTCTGGACTTCAGTAGAAAATCTTGATGAGCAGCAATCTAAAATAGGTAACAGCAAATTATTTACGTCATGTCTTTCCCAAAAGAGCTAGTATATGGTTGATAAGATTGCGTTACTAATTTTGATTTTTGAATTTCCAATCTTATGTGTCAATATATATTTTTCTGAATTGGCATTAATATTATGCATTGTATTCTAAATAACTAGTAATGTAACAATCCAAACATCCGAACAGCTCAACAACCATGTAACATTTAGAAAATGGACTCCTTTGCAACGCTGCTGCTGAAATATGGATTACATTACTGTATTTAAAATGCTTCCACTGCACATTGGTAAAACTTGCTTCATTCAAAATTTCTGCACTCACACTTAAAGATATGGTGATTTCATAAATGCGTTCTCCCGAATAAGGGCACTTCAACCAACATGCCCTTCTCACACCTAGTGCGTCTCTATGGATGATGGCGAGAGACTTCAGGGTGGCTATCTGTCGAACTGTTAGGGACTTTCGCACGTCTCTGCGCCTTTGCCCACTTCCCGTTCTCTGTCGATCTGTGGTTTCACATTACATCATCACACCAGGCTGGAAACTTTCAGCACACTATTTAACTGTTCATCAAGTCAAATGTTAATAACAGGTCATATGCTTCTTCACTGTTTTCATCTTTTCTTTTGCAGGATTACTGTTTACAGAAACCAAAGGATGGATTTATTTTGAGGCAAGCTCCTAATTAGATTCTTCGTGAGCAACAAGAGATCCCAACAGTTTTCACTGACGTCTCCCTCATTAACTCTGAATAACAGAAAAACAGGCTTTTCTGCTCCAAGAAATGGTCCAATGAAATATGATGATAATCGGTTTGAAATTAAGTAGCTTGGAGTTAGATTTCACCTTAATTAATATATTTGTTCTTAAGAAATTAGTTCTCAAAAGTCATTATATTTGTGAATTCTGTGACCAGTAAGGCAGGAAATCGTTTGAAGTGTGCTTTAAAATAATCTACAGAGATAACAAAGGGTTTTCTCAAGCATATAACTAAACAATGGTTCATAACATTGGGCTAACATTGAACTAACTCACTAACATTGAGCCCTAAGCGTTTCTTTTATGTATATTTTGGTTTGAGCTAAAAGGAATTCAAATAAACTCTTGCGCAGTGAAAAGATTCCTCAAATGCGTCACCATGTTTTAATGACTACTTTTACAAGTATGCTTATTTAAAGCATATGTTTACTATGTTTTCTTTCATCCAATCCAACTCGTGTACTTACCACGTTTAACATTAAAATGCTCTTTTGTCATACTGCATTCAACTGAGCGATTAATGTTTCATTTAATGTCATTTTCTGGAAAAAATGTATCACTGTAGCAGAAGAATTATTATTTATATGGACCTATTAGGTATATATAAATCTATTAGCCTGAGTGTGCTTAGTCGTTAGAAGCTGCCAACAAAAACCGTTTAGTTTTTCGTGAGAATTTTACATGCATAATTATATTTCATGATTATAAGTACAGTACTGCATACTATAGCACTATGCACCTGCCATTTTCTGCTGTCAATTTTTCACAGCTTCGCAGAAACAAATATAGGGTCCTTGTTACATAGGGTAACCCATCCCACGGGCTCTCTTTACTGTGTGAGAGAACCGGGAGTTGCTGGAAAAGGTTTGCTGTCAAAGGTGTACTAAAATTCTGGCCTCATTGTAGATGCTACTAGTGTTGATCTCCTACTCTCAAAAATGTAACTCACTCACCTAATCTTAGCAGTAGAAACCCTCGAATTCTAATTCAGGATGTTATCATTAAGATTCTGTAATAAACAGGGCTACAACAAGTTTTAACTACAATTTTTGGAGTAGAGTGGATAGGGATCGAACCTAGGCAGTGGAAGGGTTCAGTGATCACACCACAGAGCAGGCGAGGTACAGTCGACAGTTGAACGTTGTAGATAACCTTGTTACATAACTTATATTGTCACTTATATTGCCACTATTTGCAGCAAAATATTCACTCTCAAATTCTTGCACAAGTTCCGCAATACATTAATATTTCGATGTTTATGCCGAGGCATTTTATTCTATGTGGAATAGTGATAAACACTATGCAGTGAGCCCAGTTGTTTTTTGTGCTGTGAGTGTCCCCGTGCAATGACGACACGCTCAGGCCATGTGCTGGTAACTTGCGACCGCCTCATTTAGCGATAGCTGTGTCAAGATTCGAAGCCTAGTGATAAACTTTGGCTCATCTTGCTCTAAAACTCGGTACTAATGTTAAGTATAATAGTTTCTATACTCGAACTACGTGATGTCCTTATCAGTAAGTTTGTTTTCTCCAGGTTTGTTCTCAAGGGTTCTTCTGTAAAGTACATAAGGTGAGTACAACCTCTAAACGCTAAGTTTCAAACATAATTACTGATAATTATTAATCTAAAGATAGTATCAGCAAAACAGTAATCCTATGTAATCTCGTAAATTAACTAATTGGATAAAAGTAGATCGGTGAACTTAGATGGCGAATAACTGTATCCTCTAAGCATTTCAATGCCATGAATTTAGAAGATTTAACAGGTCATGTGGAACTCTTAATGTCTCCTTAATGAATTCAAGGAAGACATTCATCGGATTCCTAAATAGCCTAAGGTGGCTGGAAGATTCCCATTTAAAAGCGTATATAGCCGAGTGGTTAGACCATTTGATTCTCATCAAAGCGGGTTCGATCCCAGGGAACTGCATGTGGGATTCCTATGGATTCTCCTGTTTCCTCCGCCATCTCATTCCACCAGTGCTCCATCTTCATTCCATGTATCAATCACTCTGCCACCGCCTGCGGTGCCGTGTGTAGTAAAAGTAGGCGTTAAGCACTACAAACAAATTTAAATATATACATAATCTGTTGTTTTCTAGTTCCTTGCATCTGGCAATGAAGCCATTAGCATTAGCAAATATATATACACACATACATAATCTAATCATTAGGAATATACCTGAAATTTTGATAGTAGAGAAATACATGCCATTCTAACATAAGAATGAGAGCGTAATTTCAATAGTTCCTGATAAAAGCTATAAAAGATAAGGCTCTAATATGAATGATTAGAGTCTACCGTTTCGCCTTAAAATAAGGTTGCACTATTAGTCAATGACAACTTGCGGAGGGGGACTTAGTACCTCGACCGAAAGGCGATCTTTTGTGCCTATACCCCTGCAGGGGCACCCACCAGGAGGATGGATGTGGCGAATGGATCCGAAGAGTGGCCGGAATGTTGGCACGGCAGAGCAGAAGGCAGGGATCCCACATTTTCCCAGTTTGAAGTACACCGGCAGAGGCTGGCTGAGCCCGGTTTCGCTCTCACCCCTTCGCACTCCCAAGGGGGGAAACCTTCGAAAAAACCCACAGGTCAAGAAGGTCGACCAGGGCCACAGGCGTTACCGCCTAAGCCATTGCGCTCGGCTTGTACTATAGGAACCATGAAATATATTAGACTATGTAATTGTAATATTAAATGTGATAATACATTTTATCTCATCAAGTGTGTCAAAAATAATTGGAACACACGCATTGGAATACGCTCAAAACGTGGTTATTGTCAAGTGGCTTGAAGCAGGAGAAATGCGTTCTAACATAAAGGTTTTATACAACATGAATTTGTGGTTAAATTGAAGTTATTTAACAAAGCGAGGAAGGACGAGATATCTTCGGCTGGAGAGGATAAATTTATGGATTGCATGAGCACAGAGCGGACAATAGGATGAATGAAGTAGCACGTCTATCGAAGGCGCAAACTGAATCTGAAGGTGTTAATTGGCATGTAATTGCTTCCGCTTGACTGCATCCTGGTATTAACTCTGTTGTTTCTGATAGACGGGAAACAGGCACAGGGGTGCGTAAAATTTAAATCAATTAATCTTCGAAAATAGCAATGAGAGGTATGAAAACTGAAAGCCCACAAAGGTTATTTTTGCCAAATTGTTTATTAAATTACAACCATTAATGCCGAATAAACCTATTCAGTCAATTTCCCACAGTTTTCTCTCTACGTACCCATTTCATAGCAATTCCGCAAGGAATTCATACACAAGTTATTGCTTTCTATACCACTAAATCTAAGATGGGAAGTGATTAAACCAAAACATTCAATATCACAGTTTCACTGGAGCTAGGTACTTTCTAGGTTAAGCGAGTGTGTATTGAGTGAACGAGTGAGTGACTGAGAGAGTGAGTTAGTGAATGAGTGAGTGAGAGTGAGTGAGTGAGAGTGAGTGAGTTAATGAGTGGAGTTTAACGGCTCGTCGACAAACAAGCCATTTGAGACCGAGTATATGTATTGAGGCAACTTCATTTCTAAGCCCTCTAACCAGGGCTGATGAACATTATTCCATAGATGTGAAGGCAGGAGTCCCCCCCCCCCTTGCAGAACTACAGTAGCACGCTTTAGCTAGAACTGGTTTTGCGCTTTGTTTTCCCCCACCAATCCGCTTTCGTGGTCAGGTAGGGTAAGTAGGGAAATGTGATCACACCTGCTGAGTAACGTTCGTCAGTCCTGCTCTAGCCAAATGTAAAATTCAGAGGCACTGAAGCCTGTCCTCTGTTGGTACGAATGCAAAATATTGCATGTAATTATCTAATTAAATAATCACCTTAATTGTGAAACAGCGCTATGAGAAAATAAAATAATAGTCGTTCCAAGGTGTTCCTAAGACAAAGTTGTTACTTTTTATACGGCTTGTTTTGAAACAAAATTATATTCTATGTACCATTCTTGCGGTTTACACGATCGTGTGCTATGTTGTTGAAAGGAAGATAGCAAAGCAGTTGATGAGTGTGCGATGATTGTATTGTTCCAAGGCAGCTGCCTGAGAAACAAAAGAAGTGTGGAGGGACAGAAAGGAGTGAGTTAAGGTTAGGAGAAGAAAACAGTTGTGAGTTGTAATATCAATTGGAAGTGGAATAGAGGTGAACAAGAGGATATTGTTCATTAGAACTTCGTCCAAGCAGTTAGTGTCAGAAGAGCTTTTATGGAGCAACATGTATCCAGTAGGACTGCAGTTGAAGCTTCAAAAACATTGACTTGGAACTCAAGGTGCACAGAAAGAACCAGCAGAATTTTCTGACAAGAAGCTTTGTTACACAGGCAAGCTTGCTAAACCAATGAGGATCTCCAGAATGACAAGAACTCAATAAATGTAAACAGTATTTTGGTTTGGAACTTGTTACAATTATGTCATGTGTGCTTTGCCAATTTGGAATTGGATAAGTAGGGTAGTGTAGAATAGTAAAACAGAAATAAAAGAAAAGGACTACGTAGTAAGTATTGTATTCCAACCAAAAATTCGATGTCGAGATTTTACCGAAAATATGTTTTTAGGCCCCCTGAATCAAAAAAAAAAAAAAAATTTTAGAAAAAGGTCCGGGTGTGTGTGTCTCTGTGTCAGTCTTTCAGTCTGTGGGCAGCATAACTCAAAAACGAAAAATCAGTTAAAAACCGATGTTGGTATTTATGTTTAATGCCTTTCAAGAATGCGACACCAAGATTTTGAAGAAAATTCCTCCACTCTAAACTACCCTTTACGTGGAAAATTCTTCGAACATTTGAATTTTCTTGAAAATGGCTCTAACGATTAAAATAACATATGTTTATATCTCTATGACAAATGAAACGTATATTTTGAATTTTCTGAGTATAGGCCATGAAGTCCTATTTACTCTGTATGAATTTTGTATAACTGGTAAACAGCAAGAGATACACCAAATCTTACTATACAAGAAATACAGATCTTGCTAAAATACACAACTTATGTCCAAATAATTTTTAGAGTGAATCATTTCGGAGATATGCCTTGTTATTTGTGTGAGTTTTGGAGAACTTATACTTCTGTCAAATGAAACATCGTTATTCATTTTTTATGCAAAGAGGTCAAAGAGAACGGAATTTGAAAGCTTTAAGATATTTGAGTATCGCTCAAAGCTAATATTTCCATATTTCCCTTGCACTTGCAAGGAAATAAGCAGTAAGATAATTTTTGCAAATCTTTATGTCAACAAATAAGAAGAAGATAGAGCAATAGGAAATTGTAAGAATAGTTGGTACAAGAGTAGAGAAAGTCATATGAGTGCAACACATCAGACTTTTTGTTAGTACTACACGGTTTTCTCGTTTTGTTTACGCTAATGTACCATTATTATTATTAGGATTAAAATAAACTGCGCTATTATAAAAATAAAAAATAAACAACCTAATGAACCCTGCTAAAAATAATGAAATGCATTCACAAAATCAATAAAAGTAGTGAGAAAGTTATTGGCGCCCTCTGCGCCAACTACCGTGTGGAATTTAGAGCGTGACCGATGTAGGGAAAATACTTCACTTTGTTAGTAAAAGTTCTAGCTTTGAGAACAATTCCTCAGTCTTGTATTCTTGGATGTCAACGTTTGAAATTTCCGCTTTATGCAAATATAGGAGAAACACTTCAGAGAGGGGATGTTCCTAGGTATTGCAAATCTTTGAGATGCAGACAAGCGCAGTTTTAGAAGAAAGGGTAAGTTTTTGGTGTCATTTGAAGTTGCACGTGTTCGCTTACCAGCGTCACCTTGTTTGGACGCGGCAATCCATTATCGGTGATCGCGATTCCATGGAGCACGTACAGAGCGCGCTCTGTGTTTACGTGACCCAGTCCGACGAAATTTATCGTCTTACTTGGACGTTTTCTTCATCTCCTACTTTACGAAAAGAAAAGTTACAAAAAGTTGAAAATAACTCTTGTTGTTAAATAAGGTCAGTAAGACATTATTAAGCTACCTAATGCTTGCCATTTGAGCACACTAATGAAAACAATTAAGAAAAATGTGTTCTTGATGTGTTGCACTCACATTACTTTCCCTACTCCTGTACTATTCTTATGAACCCTTAATCTCCTATCCTCATGTTAGTCGAGAATGCAGAAATTATCTGATTGATACTTTTATTGTAGGTCCAAGGAGAATATTGGAATTACTTTGAGCAACAGCCAAGGCTTTTAAAACTGGCTTTTAAATTCCATTCTCTTTGCACGGCCAAGGGATAACAATATTAATAACGACCTTTCATTTCAGAAACATTTAGGTAATGTAAAACTCAGAATTAACAAAAAATATCTCAGAAATGGTTCACTTCACAAAAAAAAAAAAAAAAAAAAAAAAAACGCATTGGTACATAAATTATATGCCTAAATGGGATCTACATGCTTTTGTATAGTAAGATTTGGTCTATCTCTTACTGTTTACCAGTTATACAAAAGTAATCAGGAATAAACAGGACTACATAACCTATACGCCACAAAATTCAAAATACGCATTTCATTTGCCATACAAATATCTTAAACATATGGCACTTTAATCAAAATCGTTAGACGCGGTTCTAAAAAACCAAAATTTTCCAAATATTTTCCACGTAAGCGGTGGTTTAGATTGGAGCAATTTTCTTCAAAACCTGCATGTTGCATTCTTGAAAAATATATATCAATCTTAAATACCAACTTTGGTATTTACCGACATTTTATTTTTGAGTAAAGTCTTTCACAGACAGACACCCAGACACTAAAACACACACACACACACACACACACACACACACACACACACACACACACACACACACACACACACACACACAGAGAGATGTTTTTCTAAAACGGCCTTTTTTATTCAGGGAGCCTCAAAACATATATTTCCGGTGAAACCTCGGCATCGAATTTTTGTATGGATACAATACTTCTCTTACTTGTTATAAGTAGTAAACAAAGCAAAAATGTTGGGCGATACCTTTTCTTTAAAACAACTGTCTACGCACTTAGTTTAGTTGGAAAGTTGAATCACGCTAGAAGGGTGAAATTTCACAGCCGGGATTCGAAAGGCGCATGTTGGGTTTTTTCCTTGAAGCCACTCTTACTGTGGTGAGATACTCTTGGTTCGATTTCCGGCCATGGCATTGAGTTTTTAAGTCTAATGTAAATTTTAAGATTAGAAAAGTGGATTTAGGCATTCGTAAGGCTTAGGATTCATAGTGGTATTTAATTTTTCAAATACAACTAAGCTATATAAACGAGCGTTTCGCAAGTTGAGTCGGTCTGGTGACGAAATTAGAGGGTCTCACTAATAGGAGAGAGTAAGTCTCGCGGAGTGACTGAGTTAGTGTGTGCGTCTCTGGTGCGACAAAAAGCGCCGTTCTCCAAGCGAGGTGGTGGTGACTTTGACGATATACTTCATCGCGAAAGAAAGTGAAGTGAATTTACAAACAAAGTAGTGATAGCGTGTAGTGAAACTAGTTCACATTAATCAAGAGACATTGTGGGTTAAGCGAAGTTAAACGAAACTAGAGCTAGGTTTTCAGTGAGGGGTGAAATCTGAGTGAAGTCACAGTTTAAAAACTGCACGAAGTCAAATACACTGTGCCTCAAAACTGTCTGTAACTTAAACTGTATGATCTCGCTTGTCCTGTTGCTCTCAATATAAACTGTTCAGTCTCAAACGTCATCAGTTTAGAGTGTGTTCGAAAGGAGACAGTATGTTCGCCAACTTGCAAATCAATTATGGAGGTGAAAATATGATATGAATGTTCTGGAAATAACTCTGCAGGATACTTAGTGCCGATGACTGGAGTAATTAGGTAAGAAAAAGAGAGGAAACAAATAAACAACTACCACAAGATTTTGTACAAAAATGTCATGTCTACGGAAAAAGATTAACAGGCAAATATTTTTCAGGTCACTTTAGAATTACTCTAAGCATTCTTCCATACTGACTGCTTGTCCAGAAATGAGCCAAAGAAGAAACTAAAGAATATGCTTTGGTCCCACAATCACCGGCTGCTATTCCTATTGAACGAGTTTGGGATGATTGAGTCATTAGGACCAGAAGAGCACGCAGTGCAAATGAGCTTCTGGAGTTTCTTAAACAATGATGGGTCAATTACCTGCAAAAATGCATCAATGACAATGCCTTGTTGTGTAAACTATTCTGAAGAATTATAAAGTAAAGAAAATAACCAAAAGTTTAAGTTTCCAGCTCATATCTTTGTAGATAGAAACTATTATTTTGAATACAGTTATAACACCAGTGGCACAATGGCCGTTGTACTCTGACTTGCAGCCGTTGAGGAGCAAATTTTGCTTTCACTTCCCCAACCTCAATTACACCCACCACTCTGCAAACCCCAGCTTACAGGGGTTAAGTCCCGACAAGGACAGGTACACGTAACACACACTTTGAGTTGTCCTCAGCCTGCCAACACTTCTTAACCTCAGCCCAGTGCTTTATGTTTGAATACATTATTGTATGTATTTAGTAAAAAAGTAAAAGTAAAGTAAATTCCAGTGCAACAGCCCATGAAGGGCTTGCCGTCCAGCCACTGCGTCCCCCACCTCTGTCCATCACAGGCACCATTGGTGGGATGCAGTACTGGAAGGTGGTACGTGGTCAGCGTCCCGAGCCCTCCCAACCAGTTATGCGGCCTTCTCGACCTGGAGCCGCTAATTTTCCAACAAGTAGCTCTTCAACTGTCCCCCCGGGATCTAACGAGGCTGAGTGCACCCCGTGTCAGACCTCCCACTGGGGAAAAATACCCATACCAGGATTGAAGCCGGGTCCTCCGCGCCAAAGGCATGATAAAATTGTAAGATATATAATTAAATAGCTTATGTCACGAAAGCTTTCAAGTGTAGTGCATATTCCTTCAAAGATTTTGAATGATCGTATCGCTTACCTATAACCGTTTAGAATCTTCAGATCTTAAATCAAAATCGGAATTGTTACATGACAGAGTTAAAATATCCAGAACTTTAACTAAATCCGCACAAGTATTTTTACGTTTGATTGGCATTCTTAGTCGAGACATTTTCTCTCTCAGCTGGAATTTCTAAAACTTGTTTTAAACGAATTAAGTGCGTGTCTGTGCAGCGTTTTAATGTATTTATAACAAAGTTTTCTGATATCATTATAAACTTATTTTTCTTTCTTAATTGCCGGAAATCCGAAAGCTGGCTTGGTACTGTTTGCATACACAACCGAAGCTTTCTAGAGCTTCCTTACTTTACGCTCAGTATTCAAGGATTTTGATTGGAAAAGAAGTCCATTGTTATCTAACTTGTTTTTGTACGCATAGAGGCTGCGTTTCGTTCCTTTCCCAGAAGCCTTTGAAACTGAATTACACAGTTATAATGAAGCAGGTGCTCCCAAGTTTTCCATTGTCCTCCGCATTGTGCTGTAATATAAATCGAGAAACGCGACAAAAACGATGATGACGCTTTCCTTCCTTCTCCACCTTATTCATTTCCACCTTTCTTTATTTATTTCCACACAAATATAAAGGGAAGTTTACCATTGGCATTCAAGGAGAAGAAAGAAGCAGACCATTTGATAAATTCTCCTCTATAACCTTTCTACGACAGAAAGTGATACTCATTGTAAACCAGTTCCTTCCCAATTACTGTTAGGTTTCTCTTCTTATGCAATATAGCAATTTCGTTGCGAATAATGGAAACATAAGTTAATCTATCGAAGTAAGAGTGCACTTTTAAGGTTATAACCTTATATAAAATGCTGCGTAATGTCAACACACGTATTTCCAGAAATAATAGTTATTTAACGTGCTTTTGTCTAGACCATGAGTTGTCACACTCTTCAAAACGAGGTTCGTAGGCACTTTCAGAGAATCAATCAACGGAAGAAATCATACAAGTGTAAGACAGGAACAATAAACTTACTGCCACCAGACGCACACAGACGCATCGGATTGGTCATCGAACACAGTTGTATTCAATAAAATCTTATGAATAACAGCTGTAATTTAACACTTGACAAACAATTACTCTTTCAATTACAATATGTGTGTAACGAAGGGGACACCGAAGAGAGGCCACAGGCTTGTCAGAGAGCGGAGCAAACGAAACCCCTGAGACCCATATAATTCACTAACAGTTTCAAATGTTGTCACCTGGCGCACAATCGAAGTGTTTCCTCTACCCAGGGAGAGGGCAACGAGGCGAACCATGCGGCATGGGCAGCAACTTCCAGGTAGGGCCAGGGAAGAGTTCCAATGCACAAGCAATAATGCCATCTGGGTGCTAATGATGGAACGAACAGCGCTAGTAACCAAAAGAAAGATGATAATGGAGGGAAATGAGAAATAAGGGAAAGGAGTCCGTGGAGAAGAGAATAATGCAGCCCAGCATTCGCCTAAGCGACATGGGGAAACCACGGAAAAACCCATGTCAGATTGCGCGGTCACGCGACCTCTCGAATGCGGGCCACAGACGTTACCACCCGAGTCATCCCGCTCAGTTTCATTATAGTCATGACAATGTAAATCTTATAAAATATATATTAGCACGTCACAATAAGTGTTTTTACTTTCTCTACTACGTATAAGCAGAAGTATTGTATTGCACCCAAAAATTCCACGTCGAGATTTCACCGGAAATATATGTTTTGAGATCCATGAATCCAAAAGAAAAGCATTTTTAGAAAAATATCCGTGTGTGAATGTGAATGTTTGTCTATGTGTGTGTGGGTATATGTGAACAGAATGAGTCAAAAACGTAAAGTCGGTTAAAACCCAAAGCTGGTATTTAAGTTTATATTCTAAGGATGCAACACGAAGATTTCGAAGAAAATTCCTCTACACTAAACTATCCTTTATATCCAAAATGTTTCGAAAATTTGGTGTTTCTCGAAAATGCCTCAATGATTTGCATTAAAATGCCATTTATTTGAGATAATTTTATGGTAAATGAAACGTATATTTTGGATTTTCTGGCTATACCTATGTAGTCCTGTTTTCTCTGTATGACTTTTGCATAACTGGTAAACCTTAAGAGATAGACCAAATCTTACTACACAAACACGTAGACCTTGCCAAAATACACAATTTATATCTGAATATATATATATATATATATTTTTTTTTTTTTTTTTTTTTTTTTTTTTTTTTTTTTTTTTTTTTTTTTTTTTTGTAGAGTGAACCATTTCGGAGATATTCCTTGTTACTGGTGTGAGCTATCCAATACTTTCTTCAAATGGATGATCGTTACTCACTTTTTTATATCTTAGCCATGCAAAGAGAGCCAAATCTAAAAGCTTTTAAAGATTTGACTATCGCTTTTAGATTCGGCTCTCTTTGCACGGCTAAGATATAAAAAAGTGAGTAACGATCATCCATTTGACGAAAGTATAGGATAAGTCACACCAATAACAAGGAATATCTCCGAAATGGTTCACTCTACAAAAAAAAAAAAATATATATATATATATATATTTATTTATTTATTTATTTATTTATTTATTTATTTATTTATTTATATATATATAATACATACATACAGATATAAATTGTGTATTTTGGCAAGGTCTACATTTTTGTGTAGTAAGATTTGGTCTATCTCTTAAGGTTTTGCATTTAACGCCAAATAAACGTATAGGGATTTTACAGTAGCTTCAGGAAATATTTTTTCCTTAACTACGCTGTTAATTGTCAATAACATCAGCATCACCGGTGTGCCGGAATTACCGTCATGGGGCTTTTCTTTTAAGCACGATTAAAACCATCTCTCTGGGTCAGATTTTAATCCGCTTTCTTGGGATCAGCGTCTAAACAACTGAGCAACACACACCAACACAATACCTTCAAGTTACACCGCGTCAAATGAAAGTATTAATCCCATTAATTTCTGTTACGAATGCTGAGCTCAAGAAGTCAAGAGTAACAGGAAAGTCAAGGGCAGGGCGTTTCAAAGCTTAAGGCTGTATTCACATATTCTCCTTGCAGCTGCAAGGAAATAAGAAATAATATAATTTCTGCAAATGTTTATCTCAACTAACACGAAGAAGATATAGGAACAAGAGTTTGTGAGAATGGTTAGTACAAGAGTAGAGAAAGTCTGTGAGTCCAACACACCAGGCTTTTAAACTTTATATTCATTGAGAAGATGAGGCTGTGTTATTACTACGGATATTTGTGGCTCTAATTTTATAACATTTTCACCAAAATAGACTCTAAATGTTCATCAGTCTTGGCAGACTTATATTTGAAATTGACTATACGTAGATGCGATTAATCCTCATGCAAGTCTTTCAAGCAATAAAATGCATGCGAAGGCAGTTGTTAAAATCAAATTAGCTTTCTGGTATTTATCCTTAAGAATGTCATTACACCGCATATCATTTAAAAACTTAAGTACTTAAGTTTGTATAATTGCTGGGAATTCGTGAATAAACTAAGTACTAAAGGTGCAGCATTTTATTTATAGTTTTGAAGCTTGTAGGGGCTATATAGGATCACATATGGTGCTTATGTAGTATGTTGGGTAGGGCATTAAAGTGAATATTTTTCAGGCGGGAATCCAGGCGGGAAATTCGTGGTATGGATGCTGTTAAATATCTAGGTGCTATCAGAATGTTACTTGATGTGGTGCCACAACAGGTGTACTGGGTAATTTGGCTACAACACCACGGTGCCCCAGCACATTTTGATGCAAAAGTGCGGCACCACTTGGAGATTACATACCCCAATTGATGGATTCATAGAGGTGGGACCTGTGCCATGGCCACCACGATAATCTGACCTTAAACTTCTTGACTATTTTCTGTGGAGTACCATGAATACATTGGAGGCGAGGTTTACCGCACGAATCCACATTGCCACTGAAATATTGAGGATACAGTCGCAGTTACAAGTATTTAACCATGCGCGCCAGACTGCACCACCGATGTACGTTCTGCACTCAAGTGGATCTACAGTTTGAACCCCTTTTATGACTTATTACTAATCTTGATGTCATTCTTGGGTTTCTTAACGAAACGTACCACGGATACCCATCAACATGTCCGAACCATCCACAGACTACAAGGCTCCACAGCTTTCAAACAATGAATTATCTGATACGGGTCCTCCCTTGAAAAACGCTTTAATGTCCCGTCCAACATACTAAGTGCGTTTTCACTAAATACTCTGTATAATACGCCATATGTACAGAGCAGAAAGCATATTAATAGGTTCTAAGTAAGAATTAGTACCCTATTTCTTCACAACGTTCCTTTCGCAACCAGTGACTGTTACTGTTACAATAGCAGCCACTCAGCTAGTATGCAGAAGACATCAACTGGTATGAGATATAATTCCTCTACAGTATCGTGCGCTACACAGTTAAACAACAGAATTTGTCAGCATGTTTTATGAACTCACCCATTGATCCAATTCGTCCGAACGGTATTCCTATCACCTTCTGGTCGGGATTCTTCGCGGGTCACTCCAAGTGGTTAGCATTGTTGTCTGTTCACCTGAAATTAGTATCCTTAAATCAACAAAGAGTCCGTTCCGTAAAAATTCCACACATTTTGGAGCATTTTATTTGCCAAAAATATATGGTTATTACTTCACGCTGCCATGAACAACCACCAATTGTCTCACATCATAATACTAGAAACAATTCCTATCATCAATCCATTACCACCAAATTTCCCATTCACATTTTAGCATGAGTCCTACAGACCGTCAAACCTTACACACTCGTACAACAGACCAAAATAATGTGGAATTTGAAGCTTTTACGGCGATGATTATTAATAAGAGCTTCTCGGGTTACCAGCAGCTTTATCGATATCACGCGACATCACATTACTCCAATGAATCGATTTCGAGTGCTCCGGTGTCCAGTTGGTATAACCCAAACTGCGCCTGAATCTCTGAGCTTTGTTCATCTTGCGGATGTGCATTTTGTGCGAACCGCTGTTCTTCCTGAACTTCGGAATTTGTTAGCTTCTGTTCGCAACGCTGTAGCGGAAAGAAAAATTAATGTTGATGCTGCTACTCCTTGATATTCCTGCGGGATAGTAACCATCGGTTCTGCCTTGATAGTTCCAACTTTCAGGCCCTTCGATTCCTGTAGTTCACAACTGTCGTCTACCCAAAACGGTCGTCATTGTCACAATGCACATTCTCTTTTCTTCTTCTTTTCTTGATTACCCTCCTGCTATGTAGGACTTACACTCCCTAGAACTTACAAGCCAGTCCCAAGGCCAAACGCCTATCGGGGAGCAGAAGGACCTCTGGACCGGACAGAGTGAAGACCTGGAAGCGGGTGGTCAGCCAAGCATCAGGTATGATAGTGAGGAAGAAGATGATATGAAGTGCAGGAGAAATGGATGACTGGAAGGTGAAAATGGAGCAATTGGTGGAATGAATGACGGGGGAAACCGGATAACCCGGAGAAAGCCCGCCCAAACGCCGCTTCATTCACCACAAATACCACATGCGGGACCCTGGGATCACCAAGGTGGTACGCGAGCGGTCATTCTCTATTCACTTATGTAATAAGAGCATTTATACAGACCTTTACCTTGATTAACGTGGAGTGGATAGAATAGGCTATTTTAAAAATACTTTGCTGAAGAATGGGTACGTTTACAGTACTTTAGATGGTACCGAAGTCTCTGCAGCTTAAACGTTGCACTGATCATACTGAAACGTCAGTACACAGCAGTAAAGAGAAACATCGCCTTGTTTACTCTCACCCTAAATCCCATTTTATAATTGATATAGAATAGTTCAACCTTGTTTTCCCAGGAATCAATAATAGACATGGAATACCAGCTGGTTCACAAAAGAAAAATACATCAAATTACAGTGTTCTTATCGTACTTATTTAAAAAACGCGTTTAGCACATCCAATCAAATATTAGTTTGTGAATGCAGCTAGTAATTGAAAAAAGTTGCACTTTAAAACCTATGAAATTTCCAATATTACTGATTTATATCAGCGTAAATATCGTTAAATAATAAAAGGACGTTTATGTTCTAAACTGATAAACATTAGTTCAAACTAATAAAATCAAACATAAGGACGAAAACGGAGTTGAACAATGCTGTTTTCATAAAAAATGACAAGTTTGAATGCTTTAGGTTCAGGCAGCACAATTACTGAAAATCTTGTTGAATAAATAAGTACATATTAATGCGGCACTTCTCACTTTCTTTCTGGAGCAATGGTTGCATGGTCCTGCAGAATTTGTTCGTCAGGGTTGTTGAACTAAAGCGGATTTCCTCTCCAAGATTTTTTCATTATTTTCTTATTATTTGACTGACTGGCTTGCCCTACATCGAACGATTAGCTTTTTACTTTCTCTGCTAGCAAGTAGAGAATATATTATGTATTCCACCCAAAAATTTGATGTCGAGATTTCACCGCAAATATGATTTCAGGCACCATGAATAGAAAACATCATTTTAGAAAAAAGGTCCGTGTGTGTGTCTGTAGTGTGTGTGTGTGTGTGTGTGTGTGTGTGTGTGTGTGTGTGTGTGTGTGTGTGTGTGTGTGTAGTGTATGTATATGTGTGTGTGCGTGTGTGAATATGTGTGTCACTCTGTGGACAGCATAACTCAAAAACGAAAAGTCGGTTAAAAACCAAAGTTGACATTTAAGTTTAATGTCTTGCAAGGATGCGACACGATTTTGAAGAAAATTTCTGCACCCTAAACTACACTTTACATACAAAATGTTTGTAAAATTTTGATTTTCTCGAAAATGCCTCTAACGATTTTGATTAAAATTCCGTATGTTTGAGATATTGTGATGGCAAATGAAATGTATCTGGCTATAGTCTATGTATCCCTTTTTACTCTGGATAACTTTTGAATAACTCGTAAACCGTAAGAGATAGACCAAATCTTACTATGCAAAACATGTAGATCTCGCTAAAACACACATTTTTTGTCAAAAGATTTCCTTTTTTTTTTTTTTTTTTTTTTTTTTTTTTTTTTTTTTTTTTTTTTCCCTCAGAGTGAACCATTTCGGAAGTATTCCTAATATTCCTTGTTATTTGTGACAGTTTTGGAAAACTTAAACTTTAGTCAAATGCAACATTGTTGTTCATTTTTTATAGGTTAACCACACAAAGAGAACCGAATCTCAAAGCTTTAAAAGATTTGACTATCACTCAAAACGTATTGCATTCTGATATCCCCGTTGTACCTACAAGGAGATAAGCAATAAGTTCTGCAAACGTTTATCTAAACTAACACGAAGAAGATATAGGAATAAGAGTTTGAAGAATGGTTGGTACAAGCGTAGAGAAAGGCATGTGAGTGCAACACATTTAAACTCTGGTTACGATGATTTAATTTATTTACCTCCCCCGTTTGTTATTAATTTATTGCAACATAATCTAATAGATTTCGATAGTGAATCCTCTTTTTTACTCTTTATATTTCTAATCTTAAAAGGAAGTAAAACATTGGTGGAACATCAATTTCTAAACTTCCCCACAGCACTCATGCAAAGCCACAGCTTGGGGAATAGTAATTTAGTTAGTTATTTAAATAAACAAACACCTAAACCTGAAATTGACATATATGCATTGGAAGTGTGCGTAATACCAGTATTCCTATATGCCAAACGTAGTTCCTAACAGAGCGCCTAAGTCAGAGATAAATGAAACGGAAAGTGCTGAGCATCAATCATAAGATTAGACTACGAAATACTGAAATCAAACGAATGACAAGACAGGACTGCGCGGAAGTATGCGCATGACAATGTAATTAGAAATGGAGACTGTAACAAGAATGAACTATAGAAGATGAGCCAAGCGATCACAGTATGGGTCAAGCGGCTCGGGAAAAGAACCAGAGGCCACCCAGATGAACTGGTACAAGAGCTATTCTATCCAAGGACCACCTACTATGGAAGGAGGTCGTCGCCATGGAGTTAAAATTAGCCAGTAGTGCAGTGCAAGGGCCAAATAAAGTTGCACTAAACTTAGATGAAAGGCTTAAGTGGAAAGACAAGCAGGGGTTCAATTCTCTCACGGACTAGCTCACTGTGGAAGTTTACACCAAGCTACCTGCCCTGAATTGATTTAGGCTACACCTTAAATCTTGTGTCTTACAGCAATAACTTTAGATAACTCATAAAACTCATTTTTGGACTCAAATTTTCACTTATAAGCCTTGAAAACGGAGACTTTTTCTTTATACAGCAGGATTAACACTGCTAAGGCATTGTCTTATTAAGTGTAAAGATAATGGATCTGGAAAAAGGATTTGATAGTATCGACATCAAGAAACTCATAGACTCAGAGAACTGATGGTGATCCGAAAACGTAAAGGTCTTTAAGCACTTTATATAAAAGCAATTCAGAAGGAAGAGCAAGTGGAAATCATAATCAGATTAAACTTAAAGCTAAGGTTTTCATTTACACTGAAATTATTAATCGTGCGATTCGATAAATAGGTGTTTGGTTTTTGTTTTAGTGTTTACCTTTATGTAATGTTTCATTTGTTTCATGTCTTGCTGAACCAAATCATAGACCATTTGATGTAGGATTTGAAAATACATGTCATAATGGTGGACTAAAGAAAAATACTATCAACAAAGATTTCTCATTCTCCATACGGAGATATAGTGGAAGAAACACCGAATTGTTAAACTATTATTGATAGAAAACAATATCGGATGATAAGCAATGTTAAGATAAATTAATAGATAATTTACGGTAACGAAGAACAAAACAAATGTGAAAACAGAAATAAGGAAGAATGGAAAAGCGTGGCTTGCAGTGAAAGGCTGGATTGAATAGTATTGGTGAAGACGTAGTACTGCAGAAACCTTTGACTCGGCTATGCAATGCAGTGCACTATTAGAGTGGCACAGCAATGCTTTCTTTTGGCGAGTAACTGGAATAACATACATACAAATCGCTCATAAATTTATGAAGTTATATTGGCAGACGCGCTGCAGAGATATAACTAAATGATATTCCATTCCATTTATTTATTTTATTAGCATGTGATGTTTGTATACTTGCATTTACATGCATATACAATAGCTATACTCTCGCAAAGATTTAAATTTTAATGAGCCCTTAGTGTCGAACAAAATGACATTTACATATCACTACGGCAGTCATTAAAATCGAACATATTCAAATAAAGCAGACTGCGGCGTTTCAAACTTCAACTGCATTGCGATATTGGCTAATGTACTCTCCAAAGAGTCTGCTTAGTATCAAAGTAGGTAAGAGAGCTTCCCAAGATCTAGTAGTTGAATCTCATTCGGGTAATTGGTCTAAAATGAAATTGTTTATTTAATTATTTAAGGTAAACCTTAAACGATCATTCACATTTTTTCCACCCATGACAAGTTTTTGTGTATGTGTGGTAATCTCAAAAACTATACACACCAATTTGAAGCCACATTCTTTCGGAAAATTATGTAATTTAAATTAATAAACTATTAAATGCTAAAATGGGTTTAAAAGCCCAGGTTGAGACTTTCATGGAGTACAAAATTTTGTATCCCAGAGAGAATGTGTGTATAATCAAAAACTTGTTAATTGATGTACTCTGCAGAGAATGCTTATAAAAACAAAAGCGATTGCATTTTATTTCATGTAACATACATAGGTGGTCATAGTGTAACAGTTAAACATGCAGAAGATAGAACATGCGACAAATGAACCTGTTTATAACGGCTCGAATCGAATGTTGCATATGTTTAATTGAAATGTATTAAATACTGCAGATGTGGCACTAATGAAACAGTCAAAGCCTCTGAATGATCTTTACTCCAATTCTATGATGTCTGCAAATTCTGGATGCGAATAATATTCTAGTAATCCTAATGCAATAAACTTTTGCCTTATTTCCTTCGTAGCAGGAGAACCAAATGATTGCAGGAAATTGACATCATTGGCATCTATTTGGCCTGTTTGTCA
Organism: Tenodera sinensis; assembly: GCA_030765045.1. Classification (NCBI taxonomy): domain Eukaryota; kingdom Metazoa; phylum Arthropoda; class Insecta; order Mantodea; family Mantidae; genus Tenodera; species Tenodera sinensis. Next base: position 100,342,555 of record CM060966.1, on the reverse strand, counting down.
CAAAGAATCAACCTTTAGCAAACTTGTAAACACTTGCACTGTGATAAACAATAAAACTACTATTCCAAGAGCAGTGTTCAGCAGAGAGAAGTTTGCCTAAGTGATAGGTGTCCCACTTTACACACATGTAAGAAGGATCACCAAGTTTAAAGCATCCAGAAACGGCTTCACAATGGTGCGTTCAGCTTTGAAACTACATTCTATGGTCCTTGCTCTGTGAATATCTCAGATTGGAAGGAACCTGAGACTGTATTATCAAAGACTAATCAAATTAATTGCGAAATGCATTCTTGCAAATGAATGAAAACATTGAGTTAATGAATTAATGCCCTTCTGTTATACAAAGCCCTATCTCTGCTATTGTATGAGCTTTATAGTGATTAGATCGGAAGGGAAAATAGGTATAGGCAGAAAGCTTGATACAACTCTATACAGCAAAGTTGATATAAAATGTAATAAAATACATTTCTTCAAAACAATTTATTTTCCTCTGCTTGCCTAACACTGGTTATATTAAAGTATGTGAAAGGTTTAAGATAACATATTTAAATAATGTGAAAGTGGAATATATCGAAAATTTGATCAAGTTCCATAGAGCAAACTCGAGCACAAAAGAATATAATCATACAATAAAGTAGCCTATTTCCATAATTTCCTCGTCAAGATCCGTTCTAGAAATTTTAATACTGAGGTATAATCCTTTTTATTATTCCAGAAGCCTCCTTTCTTGTTCCATTTTTCTGAACCTTTAATGTGTCCTCAAGAAATAATTTTATTCACTTATCTGATAAGGTTATGCTAAATTGGGTGAAATGTTTATGATAAATGTTTTAGCTACACAAATATTCCGATATCATCATTATAAAATAGGGAATATAGAAATAGAAACATTTTTCATTGCATTGAAATTTCCTAGCTATATACGTATGGGCTTTTATTGAGACTTTATTCGCTGGGATTTAGTTTAATAATGAAATTTGATGTTAACTAAACTCATCTCTATTGAATAACGTTTCCTGTAGTAAGAAAAGTAAAACAGTCTGAAAATTGCTGTGCAGAGAAAGAATAGAGCACTATGCACTAAGTATTTGCGTGATGTCTTAAATATTTTTCTGTACTCGTAGTAAAGACTTCTTCACACTCCTAACATTACAAAGCTTATAACGGATAAAGCTACAAGCGAATTTTAATATCCACGCAGGATGCTCCCTTTGCAAACTAAATTTACTTAATATAATTACTCATTTTATCTGGTCCAAATTGTAAATATTCTATAAGGATGAAACTGGTCGTGAAATTAGAATTTACCGGAACAACAATGAGGGTAATTTCTTTCCATCCGAAGACACTAAGGATATTTTTATGAAATCATAAAAGGGGTTTGTAAAACGATTCTTCACAAGAAGCCAAAATATGAAGAAGGATGCAATATGAGCTGAGAAAGCAATCCTTACGTAACATTGGCATTGAAAAACCCTTCCCAAACTTCTGTAACATGGTAGACTACGGTTAAATATGATCGAAATGTAGAATCTTCGTAAGTGGATCTATATGCAAAGGAAGGTTAAATAACCGTAGATGAATAACATGGAATACAGTCACAAATATCAAGTACAGACAAATATTATGCTGCCAATGTTTAGCTTAGATTTTAATAGTGCAATAAGTTAAATAGGTCAAATAGGTCAGATACGCATTAGCGTAGGCCTTTGCTGAATAAGTGAGTAGCGCAAGTTACATGCTGCACAGAATGTATACCCATAATAAAAGGCACCTGAATATGAAATGCTTGAGTTTATCAAGATTACTTGAGTCATCAAATATTACTTCAATTGAAGCTAGCGTGTATTTAAGCAAATTTTCGATCAAAGGTAACTTGCCGTTTTTACTTGTCACATGCACATACGCTGTTGTGTCAGATGAAGAGTTGGTCCCGATGTGGGCAATAAAGCTAGCGATACAAGAACACAGGGTTTCTTCTGGCTATTTCCTCCGCAGATGATGGTGGAAGGGAAAATGGACACTGCATATGTGCTGGCATAAGTACGAGGTGTCAGCCGCGGTAAGATATGTAATGTTACACATTGAGACGGATGTACCATTTAGAAGACGTTTTTAAAATAAATTACAGTGTTAGGCATTCAACTTTAAGAAACATGCCGTTGCTTAAATGTAAATGGTATACCGAGATTCAAACTATTTTGTTTCTTGATCGATAGTGTCAGACACCTATATCCTACAATATTACAGTGGCTTACGTTTTTTCGGAGCGTTTCACATGTAGTAAGGAATGCCCAATGTTTACTAATGCTTTATTGAAATATCTTACGGTTTGCCAGTTATGCAAAAGTCATCCAGAGTGAATAGGACTTCATGGGCTATAGCCGGAAAATTAAAGATATACATTTCATTTGTCATAAAAATATCTCACACATATGGCATTTTATTCGAAATCGTTAGAGCCATTTTCAAGAAAACTAAAATATTAGAAAAATTTTCCACGTAAAGGGTAGTTTAGGGTGGAGCAATTTTCTTCAAAATATTCGTGTCGCATGCTTGAAAGACATTTAACTTCAATAATAACTTCGGTTTTTAACCGACTTTTCGTTTTTGAGTTATGCTGTCCTCAGACTGACATACACAGACACACACACACACACACACACACACACACACACACACACACACACGGACCTTTTTCTAAAAATGTGTTGGTTTTTTTGTTTGTTTAAATTTAGGGGTGCTCAAGATATATATTTCCGGTGACATCGCGACATCGAACTTTTGGGTGGAATACAACACTTCCTCTACTTTATTGCACGTTGTAGAGAAAGCAAAAATAGATTGAGTGTATGTATCGAATGATTGAAGAGGGATACCTACTACCTGGTAGGAATTACCAAGTAAAAAGGATGTCGAGATTTTGGACATCCTAGTAAGCGTTGGATGATGTAAAATGATCCTTGTAGATGATAACGATGATGATGCTGCTGCTGATGATGATGCTGCTGCTGCTGATGATGATCTGTGCTATATCAGGCACCGCCGTACGCCTCGCAATTTAGAAACAAACTAAAGGAAATGCAATGATAGTGAAACGATGGAAAGGAAATCGTGGTAGTTGAAGAAACAATGGAACTGTGTTCCATTCTGTGCAATACACTCCCATATTTGGATTTTATAATCTTCTTTTATTATAAGGAAAACTTCTCTGTCGTTTAAAGCCGGCGATATAACGAATCGTGTCTATTTACCAAATGTTACATCTTATGAATTTCTATTCTCTCTCGCTCCCTCCTTCCCTCTCTCTGGGTCTCTTATCTCTTATACACACACAAACACACTCACTTTCTTTAACAGATATATTTTGATTTGCGTTTATGTTGTGATCCATAGAAACCGAAAGTATATTAGTGTATGCCTTCACATAATCGAGGGAATAAAGAGTAGCATAAAAGACCATTTTGCCTTTCTATTAATAAGTCAATGTGCAAACATTTTGAGGAATTGGAATACACCATTATATATCAAACTACGTTCATAATTTTCCGCAAGTGCTCGAGAAAACCAACAAAGCAAGCAAATATTTTTTCTTTCTTTTGAGAAACGTCTGAGAGGGCTCCATTTTAAAACAAAAAGCTCGGATGGAAGATATGACGGACGTAAATTTTTTCTTTCCCTCTGGAAAAGGGGCAGCATGCAGAGTAAACACACGGTATTCCAGACCATTCCCTCTTGCTCTTCTTTGCCGAGAGTGGAGGATAAATATTTCACGATGTACAAATGAGAAATGGTTCAGGTTTGTACCATGCCTCTGCTTCTCTTACATACATCAAGGAATGTATTCCCTGCTGACAGACATTAAGAAGGGTGCTACGCCATGGTCAGTAGACTAAAGCCTGCACTTTTGAATCAAGCACTGTCAGCATTAGAAAAGAGCTTAAGCTCAGCAGCGCAAGTTCGTTCTTCATTAATCCAGCAGCTACATTTCAAATTTCAAAAGGATACATTAGTATTCATTATTTAGCTTCCATGCTCAGCATTACAGTTTGTATTTCCCAGTTTCACTACACAAAGACACAGAGATGTACATTCTACCACAGACGTCAACGGGGATGCCCTTGTGTGGCCTGAAATCTTATTTTCAATCTATGTACGGTCCCAGAGGTTTTAGTCTATCGTCCAGGAATTCCCTGAAGTTTTGAAGAGAGCGTCGTTGTGCAGCTTAAGAGTACTTACTTTCATTATGCTAAACATCAGTACAAACAAAATTTCCTTATATTTTGCAGACTTAGAACTGCTTGTAACTATGCATCAACATATTTGTAATTATCTTTAGACTAATATACAAGGTTAATCATGCAATGTTTCGGATGCTTTCCTCTTAAGAGAATTTCTAAGCTTTTATCTGTTTAGCGACATTTCTAAAGTCCTATTCACGATTATGTTACAAGTTACTCTCCGCTGCTTTATTTGAGGTATTTGCCTTAAAATAGATATTCAAGATTGGAACGAATAAAAACCAGAAAATACAGGAAACTTTGAGAGCAGAAGAATAACCACATATTTTGGATATTACAGAGAAGCAAATACTACAGTGGTATGGGCACGTTAAAAGTAAGCTAGAGGAACGACTGCCAAAGAAAATACTGGAATGGATACCAGAAGAAAGAATAAAATGGGGACGTCCGATGACAACTTGAATGGATGGAGCACAAGCATCAAGAAATTTCGACCCAGAACAATGGAGAAACAGAGAGGCATGGAGTTTGGCATCTGGAAGACAGTGCCAACTGTTGCTAATCGGAGACGTGATAATGACCTTAAAATAGGACATTCATGTCTTCCTGGTTCAAATCCATCTTATCAATCCATTTTGAAGGTCTTTGTAATGGCGAAACTTGTAAATCCCATTTGACGATAAGATCTTTCGCTTTTTGACTCATCACATCAAGGCTCTCCATGGCATGCATCACAGGATGCAAGACCGCATCACATCATCCACGTGGCATGCACACTGTGAGGAAGGTTAACGTCATATTTGGGAAAGCTCAGGTGTCTAGTACTGGTCGCAGATGGACGATGTATTACATTTCGAGACACTTTTGGATGTATATGTCTAAACAAGCTTCCGTCTCGGCCGCATATCGTCGAACCCTGACGTCAATATCTTCATTTTCTTATCTTACAGTTGATTTCTAGTAAAACGTTATCATATACCTGTAGTGTTCATCACAAGCGCCTTCAGAAACAGTAGAATCCAACCTGAAGATGCACGAGCATTGCCTCTGAATGCGCTCGTGATTGAGCAATCTATAATTATGTGATGGAGTTTTACTACAAATCGGCTGTCAGACGAGAAAGTAACCATGATCATAACTTTTGAAAAGAAGTTTTGAAGATTTTAAAGTTGTTATTAACTTGAGAAATATTTTCGTATAATTTCTTTCATCATAACCATCATTATCCGCACGGTTTATACCTCCATCCAACTATACGCATACTAACTCGGGTACTATGCGAAACACACAAACCTTATCTTAATCCTCTCTAAAAATCCACGACTTTCCCGTCCGGAAAAAGGCTTTTTAGTCGATAGTGCCATAGTGGTGAAGCTGACACTCCCCACTGTGCCCTCCTATAGAGTTGGAGTCCATAAATGGATTTTTCCTCCACTCGAAAAAAAACAACAACAAAAAACATCGTGAATACTTCACCGAAGGCTTGAAAAACTGCCACTCCTCCCGTCGTTACTTGCAGAAGCTGATTAAAAAGACAGACAGACAAATGGCGAAACCAGTTTTCTAGGGCTGACCTAGTTTGGACGATCACTCATCCTAGGTATGAACACGTGCTTGACAACAATAGCCAGATTAGCAAACAAAGCACTCACTTCTTTAGTTCTGCTCTGTTGCCAAACTGTGTAGATAATGTATTAAAACATTTTCAAATATCTGCTTTACCTTTCACGATAGATGAATCGGTTATTGGATTTTTAATCGTCATATTTAAATCCACTGACACACAAAATCCGTGCAATCATACATGTAACACCCTGTATTTGTTTTCCTCGTGGTTTATAATTAAATTCTTTCTTTGGTAAATAATCCGCTTTCATCCGTTCAGTCTAAATGCTCTTTATAATCTAACTGAATTCTCTACACGTTCTAAGGATACGCATCTGTGAAAAAAGGCTTAAAATTTCAAAAATTTCCAAAAATGGATTTTTGTTTTATCAAATAGTATAACTCTTCTGCTTTGTTTTGATATGCTTTTTATAACCTTACGACGATTTTAACTATGTCATGTGGCCGTCTAACTGGTTGCCTGTAAGTGGTCATGTCCATTTAAATCAATACACTTCCATTATCCTTGCTATGACTTCAAACCTAGTTTTTCCACGCTTTTATTTTTAGCACTGTTTGCTCTTTAAAATGCTCCACATGATGCAATTTGCAGTACTTATGCATGAAATTTGGTGTATCTGCTTAGAAATAATACTAAAAAGAAATGATGAGATAATTTCTTCATAACGTGAATAACTGCTGAGTAATTAAATATTAAAGTTTACATTTCGAAATTTAAATGAAAAAAATAATGATTTTAAACTTTAAAATTTATTTTTATCCAAACTAATAATAAGATTAAGAAATTATCTCATCAATTTCTTAACATTCTATTACAGAACATAGCTGAAAATTATTAAATTTTTCAAATCAAAATTGCATCATGGGGGAACCATTTATACAAATACTAAAAAAAGTAATAAAATATTAATATATTAGCAACTAATCTGACTAAATGTATGAAATTTAGCACAGTTACTCCTCACTATACGGTGACTGTTGTGTTAAAATTTCAAATCAATCCAATCAAAACTGTAGATTTTCAAAATTTCACAGATGTGTATCCAGTTTGGACGATCACTCATCCTAGGTATGAACGCGTGCTTGACAACAATAGCCAGATTAGCAAACGAAGCACTCACTTCTTTAGTTCTGCTCTGTTGCCAAACTGTGAAGATAATGTATTAAAACATTTTCAAATATCTGCTTTACCTTTCACGATAGATCAATTGGTTATTGGATTTTTAATCGTCATATTTGAATCCACTGACACACAAAATCCGTGCAATCATACATGTAACACCCTGTATTTGTTTTCCTCGTGGTTTATAATTAAATTCTTTCTTTGGTAAATAATCCGCTTTCATCCGTTCAGTCTAAATGCTCTTTATAATCTAACGGAATTCTCTACACGTTCTAAGGACCCTTTTATTCCAAGTTCACTTTTTATTTCTTCGCTCTTTTCATGTTTAGTTGGAGAAGCTCTAGCCACTCATCTTAGAAACCTCATTTCTGACTCTTCTTTTCTCCTTTTATCTCCTTTTGTAGCTACCCAAGTCTCTGCGCCATAAAGTAATATTGAAAAACACGGTGAATTATAACATTTAAGTTGTACTTTCCTTCTTTTATTGCCTAAATATCTTATTGCTCTACAAACGTACTCACATCTATTGAGCTTTCCTTCTATGTCCATGTTTTAGTGAGGTGATGTTTTAAATCCCAGGTGACGTTACAAAACGTCATTGTTTTAGTTTTGCTTTGCGAAATTTTGAGGTTATATTCCTTCGTTACAGACGAAATTAATGTGCAGCTATGTGGAGAGTATTTTCTGAGTTAGTCATCACTACTTGGTCATCCGCAAACAATAAGCAGTACATAAGTGATACATTAGTAATAAAATCACAATGCAACACATTCACCCATTTTGCAATGACGATGTTGTGTAAAAGATTGGGTGGGATTAATTTAAGGAAGTTCCCTATCTCTTAATATAATTGCATTTAATTCATAAAGCAAATATAAAATAGGCTTTTGATAGTGTTTTTCAAATTATCGGTTAGGTAAATTCAGTCATGAAAATTATACGTACTTTTGTGCCAAGATTCTGCTAATTATCCTAGTCAATGAAAATGCCACGCAGGCTCGTTCTTAAAGTAGAGAGAATGAACAAGAAGGAAGAAGAGAAGAAAGTTCGGAAGTTGAAACGTTTGCAGTGAAAGCTTGCCTTTGGGCAGAAATCTATGAGCAGTTATAACTAAGATAAGTCGTTCTAAGGTCGCCAGTTTTCCGAACTTCGTCACGTCATTTTCTTTACAAAAGTTGGCAGCAGATACTGATATGTGTCTCAGCACTTCAGCAAATCCAATTGCCACTTTCCTTTGCTTTGAGTTATTCATCAATTATTCATCCTATGGGAAAACTAACAGGACTAAATTTACAATGCAATATATCATTTTAAAAGCGATTTTGTGTACGTACTTATGACTGTCGCTAGGATTGCATGTATTTACTGATATAATGCTGCCTGACTGTTTTATTAAATGCTGCACGTCTTCCATAAGATCGACAACACTGCTTTTAAATTAACATCAGCCAAGCTTCTCTTTTTCTTCTTCTTTTTTGTTCTGCTTTTTCTACGTTTTTTCCCTTACCGTTGGGCATGGCTCAGCGCTTTGTGACTTGCATTCAGGAAGTTATGAGCTCGATTCCCCTGGCCGTGGGTTTTGTCGGGGGTTTCTCTGGGTTGCTAGGCAAAAGATGGGAAGGTAGTTAGATCTTCCAAATTTCCTGTAATTCAATTTCAGCTCAGTTGTCATTTCATTTTCATCTTTCATCTTGGTTGGCTATTTTAACGCTGTAAGTGTTGGCGGGGTTTCAAGGTGCAGGGCAGAAATTGACTTTCTGTAAATTCCCATTGTCTGGATAAGGGGAAGCCGCCCCCCTCGAACCTAGTCATAGATTCATAGTAAAATAGATTTTTTTCCCTCATTTGTTACTAGCTAGTGGAGAACAATGAACTGCTGTTAAATTAAATTTTTTATCAATATGATTTCAATTGCGAGTCCTAAAATCTCCGTGGGACTAATTTTATATGTATAATAAGCACTAAACTTAACTGAATTAATTTAGCATGTTTCACTGTATATTTTATAATATTAAAACACAGTAAATAAGTGTTTAAACTGTAGAGTATTTAGTTCGAGGCACGCACAAATGGCAAAATTCGGGTACTCGGGTATCCTAACCTCACAGTTTCAATTCAAATTGTTTTTAAACTTTATAAGTTAATAATAATAATAATAATAATAATAATAATAATAATAATAATAATAATAATAATAATAATAATAATAATAATAATAATAATAATAATAATAATAATAATAATAATAATTTCCCCTCGCACAACATTTTTGATACCTTAAGTTATTAGTATTGTAATACTAAGTTTCACAATTTCAATACAATTATATTATTTAAACAAGCTTACCGAACATGGTGAGCTGCATAATGTAATTAATATTTAAAAACACTTGGTGATTGTCATTAAATGTCAATAATTTATTGCTAAAAATTAGTATGCGAAAAAATTACAAAGTATTCTAGAATCTTGTTGTCTTATATCACTAAAAGTATTTAATTCAAAATGTACGACTCTCAGAAATGAACGATAGAAGCTTACTCCTATTTAGGACATTCAGAGTTACCTACATTGTTTCGTGTGTTGACTGGGTACATTATACTTTTTGTTTTATGGATTTCATAATTTATAGCAAATACTTAATGCAATACATCAAAGAGAATAATATGTCAATCGAACTGTGCAAGCATTCCAATATGAGATGTAACTTTCCTGAGCGCATATCTAACAGGGACAGACTATGATTCTGTGTTGAAAGCTGTGCGTGTCATGCCAGAGGAAAAAATAGCATTATTGGATATCGGTCATTATTGCTGACTCTGCCATCCGCTTGAAATGTCTACCATAGCAAATGATCCGCGCTTCCACTGTAACGGTCCCTAGGGATTTGAAGGGAAAGGGGAAGCAGTTGAAAGTACAGAACGAAAAGTGAAAGAGAAGGCAAACTAAGAGATACTGAAGTGAAGCAAGACGGTAAGGCACTCGAACGGCCAAGTTTTGAATTCACTCTAACCCGCAACTTGCGTAACAAAAACATTACGACATTCAGCAAGACTGCGCAGTGAGGGTGGAAGAGAAAAGCTTCTTGTCCTGTTAACTCTGCCAATATGGATGCATTCGTAAACATCTAAACCAATTGCGTATATTAGAACGAATTCTATCGACATCCGTGTTGTATTCTAACTTGGGAGTGGCTTAGCAGTGGAAATGCCTGCTATAAGACAACTAACTGGTAAGAAGTTTGCACACGTTTCTCTCTAAACCCTTTATATGATATCGAAATTACTGTAAGAATACCAATTTCCAAAGAAATGATAACGAGATAGGTCAATGATTAAGTAAGTTAAAATGAATGCATACTGTAACACGCACGATGTGCAAATTTGTCATGGAACAAGAAGTAGATTTATTAGTTTCAAATTTGGATTTTACTGCTATCACCTACTTATATACTTTTAAATAATAAGGAACTTCAACTGGTCTTGTAAATGTTTGCAAATAGTACATAGGTGTGTTAAATGGTTGTGCTGCCAAAAATTCTAATTCAAAGTTTTACATAAATTGTACTGCAAATTTTCTCATAATTTTATCTTAAGGGTACATTCTAGTTAAACACATCTATAAATCTATACATGAAAAATATTTAGTACTGTAATGTGAACATCATCTAAATCTTTATAGCTATAATCATAATTTTTGCATTACACATTGTACAGCGTTTCGGGTGGAATATATGTGAAATTTAAGTATGTAGGTTTAAAGCAAAGTATGTGACATCCGTGTGAATTAATACATGGAAAAATAATTTTGGTGTACTGATGTTCACTTAGGTGTACTTATTTCAAGAACCCTCATTTCTAATGAATTTAAACTTATGTTAAACCCAGAAAGCAGTATTTTTGACAAAATTATTCCATTATTTTTTCAAAATTCTAATTTTGTAGTAAGAAGTGCTGTTTGTATATAATTTTAAAAAATTAGTTCCATTTTTGTAATACATATTATAGGTTCTGAATGATATATAAAATATGGCAAAATTGCTTCACTTACTTTAAGGTTCATATAATGTTTAGCAACTTAGAAAATTCAAGCTTCCTACTCGTAGATGCAATAGTGCTGTAGAAAATTGTACCTACATTTAGAAAATTATAAATTATGGGAACATGAAAAGAACACAACTTCCCCCACTTGTGGGTTGCCAAATTGACAAAGTAAACAAAAGGACAAATAACAATATTATTAAGTCATTAGACAAACGTTGAAGTTTAGGTTTAACAGTGGTCATAATATGGTGATAGAATTAATAATAATATAGTTTTATGGAATTAAAAAAAATTGAATACAGATTATAAAGCAAAAAATATCCTCTTACACTTTTGAGATCCAAATAAGTGTGATCTAAGGATGTTTGCAGAGTCACGTATGATGACGTTAACGATTTTCTTTATGCTGGTGGTAAGAAGTTAAAATTATTTCCAAAAGTTCACAAAAAGGGCTGGAACTGTGCCTCGGGCACCTACCATGAGACCAATATTCCCTATATGATCCAGCTGGTATTTATTTTTATAAAAGGGATGGTAGGTGCGTAGATAGTTTGTTTTTCCAGATGGACTTCCATAGGCTGTCTTAGATGGTACTCAAATCTTGTGATTGGATCAATAATAAATCCCTTTTATTGTCTTCTCGGTACGCTATAATGTCGATCCGACGTGTGCTGCCTGTTGTGGATAAACCGTGGACCTCTTCATATATCTTAAAGTTCTTTTCGCGCAGTTCTTCGGCGATAAGTGACCTGATCTGGTGATGACGTGAGTTTCTGAGTACCTCAACGTGGGGACAGGAACCCAGGACGTGGGCTAGTGTTTCTTTCTCTCTGCCACATCTACGACAGAGATTTGCGTCCTGTTATCTGCCCGGATCAGTACGTACAGCAGACACATTTTATTTAAATGCCATTTTGACAGCTATAAAATGTACAACAACCCATATAGTCAATGGGTACAAAAAAGCATGCGAACTTCCATAGTTTACAGAACAAAAAATTACCTCAGAAGCTACAGTAGAAGCCCAAAATAGTCCGCTACGAAATACTGCAGATTTGGCCTTGGGGAAGGTATGTTCCCCGAAAATATATCGCATTTATTTATTTTCTATTTTTGAAAGTTGAGTTTAAAACTTTCTCCAAAGAGCGGTACTAAAACGTACTTCTCGCTACCCCTAGCGTGGACCTTGGGTACTAATATATGTTAGAGTCTAGAGTATGAATCACTTCATACTTTCCTTGATCCTCCTGGACTTCTCCACCCCTTTGAAATACTATCTCTATGTATTCTTAAAATTCTAAGAGATGTCATTGTTGAAATATGATTATTCCATTCCTCCTTTCTTTTCTCTGTCCATTTTACAATCTTCTTTATCCTGCATTTGTCCTTATTGTCCTTCTACTTTTATGAAGTTTCATAGTCCTCACCATTTTTCTTGGGATTTTTATTTCTGTTGCTTCCATTAGATTATCTTTACAGTGTCTGCTATAGCTTCGGATGTGTATGTTAATATTAGTTTAATGAAATGTTACAAATCCTTATCTTAATTCCGATGTGCAGATATTTATTTTTCCATATGACAGCGTTGAGAAAACCATATTTCTGGGCCTGTTTTGCAATGGCTTTTGTGATTTGGAAACTGTAATTTGTAATAATATTTCCACAACAGAAATTAGTAAATTTTACAAGGTGGAGTTCTACAGAATTTATAAGTATTTTATTTAAAAATCAAATATTGAATTCACGCATTTATAAAGTGTATTTGTAGAGTAACTGTTTATCTACGAATGACTTAATGTTTGTAAATATAGCTGTATTTAGTAATACACTTATTTCCTAAATAAAAACATACAAACGTACACTTTTTTAATAAGTACATAGCAAAATATTACTGAAAACTACATAAACTGTTATTTAAGAAGATCCAGTGATTAAAATGGTGTTCATGCAAGGGAAGGTAGAAGACTCAAAGATTGTCGGCCCAGAATTAATAATGACTTCACTTCTGTTTATGAATACAATAGGAGGTTTGAAATGAGTTCTTTAGCAGTGGAATTGGTGCTGCCAGATATTCAGCATGCAACAGGAAAAATTGGAGTTTTAACCCGAAAACAACCGTTTGTTGCTTTGCACTGAATTGCCAGTCCATTCGTCCTAATTTTCTCTAAAATAGTACTTTTAATTCCAGTGTGACCTTAAATGCCGTCAACTTGAGCCATAAAGTGAAATTCCTGCGTTCAAGCTTAGAACAGTCAACAAATTGCACAATGTAATAAAGCGCATTTAACAAACAACCCATCAAATCATAGGCCATTAGCATAGCCAATATACTACAATGCGAGAATTTGCAATAAACTTGCCTGTCCTCAAAGTTTGACACCAATTAATCTGTAAATAAAAACAACTAGCTTTACAAAAGGCAAGTATCAGCCCCAGGTCGAGAAGGTGACATAACTGGCCGGGAGGGTACGGGGCGCTGACCACGTCCCACCCTCCAATTCTGCACCTCACCAATGACGCCTGTAGAGAACAGACGCAGCAGCTGGGCGGGAAGCTGGACTGATGCGCTGAGGTTTAGTTTTTAGTTTTAGCTTGCATAGGGCCTTTCATATTAAAGAAACATAATATTTATTAAACATGAGATTATCGTGGTGCACCCATGGAAGAACATGAGTATATTTGTATTGAAATCTTCAAGGATTCTGTACCAGTATTAAATAGTAATTTATACTTCACAATTTAGATGTTAAACATTGTAACCATACTTAGTGAAATTGCATCTTTGGCATTAATCATTATTATTATTATTATTATTATTATTATTATTATTATTATTATTATTATTATTATTATTATTATTATTATTATTATTATTATTATTATTATTATTATTATTATTATTATTATTATTATTATTTTTATTTTTTTTTAATTATTATTGTTGTTATTGTTGTTGTTATTATTGTTGTTTTTATTGATACTATCAACCTTGCTGTCCCTCACTTATCTACGTGTTGTTTCCCAAGCTTTGAAATATAATTGTCAAACTTGTTTGCTATTTAGTTTTTTTTTTTTTTTTTTTTTTTTTTTTTTTTTTTTTTTTTGCGTGAAATAGAGTTTACAGATATAATCATTTCCTTGTTATATGTACATTTCTAACAATTAACGTATTAATGTTGTGAAATAGGGCCCTGATTGGTTTTTATTGCTTATGAAAATACTTCGTTCTATATTATTGACGGTTACAACCACTCCTAAGTTTTAAAATCCATGACTTCTGTTATCCTATTTTCAGTGATTAATTTGCATCTGTTACCTGTTATTGCCTTGGTTTTATTACTGGAAATGTCCTTATTCTTACAACTTAAGAAAAATTGGTAAAGCAGCTTCTGTAAGTTAACTTCATTATCCGAGACCAATCTATATAATCCGCATAGCAAACTATATTTATCTGTATATTTCCTACTTGGTAAAGTTGTTTCTGTGTACTTCTTTGATGCCTTTTTGGTTGAATACTCGGCTTGGGGTATATTGGTGTTATACAACCCTCTTAAGTTCTCAAACTTCATTTTGTCATCTGATTGTGTCTCTGCGGAATACAACTCTGTAAAGCATAGTATCCAATTAGCTCCATCAATTTTAGTTATGTCAATCTACTCTTTCGCTTTGGCTTGTTGATTGTCGTTCACCAGAGTAGTATTGTTTTCAGTAAATTACTTTTGCAAGCTATTAGGATAAGGCTGCTAACAGTTTTCTTTAATTCTCCTAATATTCACTATTTTCATCTTAAAGTCTTCGTGTGTTTCTGTTATTTTTTATTTAAGATACGATTATTTTTAATATTAAACATTCATTCCGTTAATTTGTTTATATGCAACACAATGATCATTATAAAATGGAAACAATTCTTGAAAGGTGCCTTATTATTTATTCCTGTATTTAGTCACAAAGTGTATTATGGCTCAGCATTTGTTTTCTACTGCACAGCGTGTATTTACTTATGATTCGTATGTGTTAACTCAGTGAGCTCGCCAAGTGCAAGTGCGATTTGCCAAAAAAGTTCCAGGTGTCCAAGTTCCAACGGCCGGGAGGGCTCGGGGCGCTGACCACGTCCCACCCTCCAATACTGCACCTCACCAATGACGCCTGTAGTGGGCAGAGGTGGGGGACGCAGCGGCTGGGCGGTAGGCATTGGCCCCTTGTGGGCTGTCGCGCCGGGGTTTAGTTTAGTTAGTACAAGTTCCAGGCCGTACAACAATCCATAAACTTTACAATAAATTTCAGGCCACAGGAAATGTTCAGGCTCAGAATTCTAAAAGACGGTGTACGGTTCTTACCCAAGAAACATTAAACGACATCGGTCATCGTTTGGAGAATTACCCCCAGAGATCGCTTAGGCCTCTTTCACAACAGGCATGCATTTCTTAGGGTTCTTTGCAAAGAGCTGCTAAATTGCTGAAGTT
Organism: Tenodera sinensis; assembly: GCA_030765045.1. Lineage (NCBI taxonomy): Eukaryota > Metazoa > Arthropoda > Insecta > Mantodea > Mantidae > Tenodera > Tenodera sinensis. The sequence goes on along the minus strand of CM060966.1, from coordinate 100,327,062 downwards.
AAGACCGTAGGTATAAAATAACTATGGCACATGCTCTTCCACCAGGCGATCCTGTAATTAAGCGCAAGGCCCAAGTTTTTTCTACCCGAGTTGTCGCCTGTACCTACTTGAATACAATTTAGAGAATTAACCAACAGGGAGCGTGATTCTGCCTTTTCTAAACAAGCCCATACAGCCAGTCTTTCGATAAAAACAACTGAAAGTGTATTTCAAGACAGAATTATAAGTAGACATTTGCGACCCCCTCTGTCCCCCGACCTAACCCCCTGTGATTTCTATCTTGGGGTAATTTAAAGCATAAAGTGTACAAGACAAACCCACACAAAATGTCCGTCAGGAAATTGCCAGCATTTCTCAACTTGAACTACGGTGAGTGATGGATAATTTCTTAGAGAGGCGCCAAAAATGTATAGACAACGACGGTGGCCAGTTTCAGCATTTCCTTTAATTATAATGGTAAGTAATGCCTTTAAAAGTAGTTTTAAAAATGTGTGGTTTTATCCGCGCTGTTGTATGGCAGCGCGGTCGGCGACAAGCGCAGAGAACCCGTACAGACGAAAAACAGCCAGTTCATTCTTTTGGATCACCCGTTATTATTCAGCAATTTAAACAAATGTTATGTTTGTACGTAACCTTTTTTGGGGGATAAAATGTGGTCTCGTTCTATTATTTTCTTAGAGCTTTGTTTAAATAAATTTCTGGCTCACACCGGCGGCTTCTGATTGAACTTATGAGTAACATTTCGACATCTTTGCCCGCTGCCTCCTTCCTAGCTGGTACATACTTTAAGTCTCAATTACCTTGGATGAACATTTGTTAATACTGTGACATGGGCGGTCGTGCGCCCCATACGTCAAGGTCAATCTACCCCACACCACTGTTTGTAAATACATGATTGACAACAAACAGAGCGCGGCAGGACAAAGGAGTTTCTAGAGTGTTCACGAGACTTCTGACTGCCGGCTTATTTGTGACAGCTTCGAGAAAAACGTCAATTTGGAGGAAAGCCCGTACTACGTCATTCTCGTCCATAAAAGGTGAGACGACGAGGGAAGCAAGTAGCTCTGATTTTGAAAGGAGTGCGTTGTTGGGTGTTGAAACGTGTTAGCGGTTAGCAGGTGGGTATGTCTCCAGTCATGGTCTTGGAAAAACTATGTGTCGACAGAGGCATCTTGGACATTTAACGTCATGCCAGGCTTGAAGTGAAGCAGTTTTTGTGAGTGCTGAAGGATTTTGTCGTCCAACACAGCCGTTTGTGAGACAGAGAGAATAAAGAAAGACAGAAAGGTTACGAGAATACAGAAGAGCTGTGAGTTGCAAGTTCTCAAAAAACTGTAGATTGTGTTGACGACGGTAAAAGAGAGCTGTTTTGTGCTTTGGTTTTAGAAGGAAAATAAAGTGACAGAGGAAGTAATTGGATTTTTTATCATTTGGTCACAATACTTTCAGCCCCTAATGGGTCAATAGAAGGTTGCTTTTCCTTTTGACACCACTTTTATTTTAGGTTATGTAGCGCATTTAATCATAACTCTCTTCCAATTAAAACTACTTAAAAGTGTGGAAGATCACCAATTTTCATCTTCATTTATGTTATATTGTCCCTCACTGTGCGTCGTTTAGTGAAAGCTATGAAAATGATACAAATATTTTAGATGGTGTAAAGCTTTTGTACTAAGTTTCTTCAGGCATACTTAGAATGTGTTACATTCGCTCGTCTTCTTAATGGGGTATATTCCCTATCTTTCTAGCTTCATATTGTTGGGAGCATGTTTTCTTAGATCTAACTTAATTTGTTCTTTCAGTGGATTGGTACTGAAGAGTTATTGTGTCGTTCTTCATGTATATTTTGTCCATAATTCCTGGTATACGAGTATTATTATTGTCACTTTTATTGATAATGTACCCGAAGTAAGCATTTGGTTTCTGTCTTGTGTTAGGTATGCTGTTATAGCACTTATAATTCAATTGTCTGATGATTGTATTCTAGAAGTGTGCTTTTTATATGCTGCCCAGGTTTATTATCTCTAGATGTAAGGATTGGTACTGCTATTGATTTTGACAGTTCTGTTATGGAGTCCTTGGGAGCGTTGTGTTTAGATTTTCGTTACACCGTTGTATTAATTTTAAGTATTTTTTTCATTAGAATATACCCTAAAATAGCTAAAATACTCGTGGCTGTTTTATATTGACAGTATTATAGAGGGTAGAAGAATTGTTTAGCAAAAAAAAAAAAAAAAAAAAAAAAGTGTGTCAAATAGCTTTTTGATGAGTGGATATAAATGGTTTATCAATTCGCTAACTGCCCAGCAAATATTAAGCGAACATGCTTTAATGCATTTCTACCTTAATCTGAATGAATTTAGGCACAACTTAACTTTAAAATACCATGCAAAGCTTAATTTCTAAGAGAGATTTGTCAACTTCATGTTAACATTAAATTGTGACTAAATTTATTCGAATTTAAATAAAAAGTAATTACAGTATTGTTCATGCAGTTAGTGAAATAATAAACCATGTATGTCCATCCGTTAAGAAGCTAAATGAATCCAAATATTCCAAATATTTCGCACACATACAACGTTTATTTATTGACAATAACTGGATTGAAGATATTATGTATTTGTTGCACTCATCATGTAGAACCCCTGGTTAACGTATGGTGGAAGCAATATAGTTATTTCTGACTTAAATGCTCTCTACACAGAAGTATGTGGAATGATATCCCTTCTCCATGTTCTATTGCATGATACACTATCTACTCTTACATTTATGTAGTTTTAAAAGGGATATATTTATTGAATAAAGAGATAAACGTTAATCGTTATTTATTTTTTTATGTTTCAGTCAAAAGAGAGTAAGATTTCATCAATTGCAATCAGTGGAACCAACAGAACATTCCCAGTATTCGTTGCACCTTACGTTTACAAGTGACACAATGTTTGTAATTAAATGAAGCAGATTTTCATTAAAACTAATACCATTCATATGTCCATGTCATTAAAATGAAGTTATACTGTAAGTCGTAAATTATTCTCGTCCTACAGGCTTTCCTAATGTTCCAGTGGCGCATTTAAAGGATAAGCAAGAAGTATAATTGTTGCTGTGGTGAATACTTCCCACTATGTGGAGTAGATGAAATTCAGCTTTACTTCTTGAGATCCAGGAGCCAGTGTTCCCTTTTCTTCCGAGGTCTGATACTGTCCTCCTTTAACCATCCGAGAGAATTTTCCTTGGTTGCCACACCAATTAGCCCAAGGACCGCTGCCCTGTGCTCATTAGTGGAGGTGGTTGTAAGTGCAGCAGAGCTTGGTTTGTCCTGCTCCTTCTTTTATAATACGTCAGCTTCAAGTACTGTAGTATTGAGGTTAGCTAAAAATGAGGAGAGGAGTTTTATAAACTTATATATAGAGAAAACACCACGCCCGTTAGTGAACCGTCTCAGCATTCGATCGTCCCAGAAGCAGTAATTTGGTACTCAAGGCAGTCAACCTCTCCAGAAACGCTCATCCCATGCTGTGTGTTGATAATGGTCGAGGAAGGTGTCATTGTTGTCAAGTTAAGTGAATGGAGGGAGTGAGTCGTGCTAGGAAGGCGTAATTAGAGCGACGTACATACAACAGATGTAGTACAAGTGCTGTCTTCAAATTCAGGAAGGCATGACGTAGATGTGTCATTGTTGTACGCTTTACCAGTGTATAGGTAGGTACATTTCTTGAGCGTGCTTCTCTGACTGGAAGTAATATTCTGTCTCAAATGCTAACTGATGGAGTTGATTCAGTTACGCGTTCCCATCGATAAAAACTTGTGAACGCAACGGATGAAGACGCTGCTAAAAGGTTTCGCGTACAACTAAAGTTCAAGTTAAGTTCAATAAATAGTTCGTAAAGCTTTGCTTTAATTCTGAACTGTCTGCCAGCATGACTGTTTTACTTTCTCTGTTACATATAGTAAGTAGGGGAAGTATTGTATTTGACCCAAAAATTTAATGTCGAGATTTCACAAGAAATATAGGTTTCGAGACCCCCTGAATAAAAAAAAAGAAATGTTTATAAAAAGATCCGTGTGTGTGTGTGCGTGCGTGTGTGTGTGTGTGTTTGTGTGTGTGTGTGTGTGTGAGTGTGTTTGTGTATGTATGTGTATATGTGTGTCTGTGTGTCTATCTTTGAACAGCGGAACTCAAAAACGAAAGGTCGGTTAAAAACTAAAGTTGCTATATGAGTTTAATATCTTTAAGGACTGCGACATAAAGATTTGAAGAAGATTCCTTCACCTAAACCATCCTTTATATAGAAAATCGTTCGAAAATTTTGATTTTCGCAAAAATGTCTCTCATGGTTTTGATTAAAATACCTAATGTTTAAGATATTTTTAGGGCAAATGAAATCTACATTTAGAATTTTATGGGTATAACCCTGTATTTCTGTTTACTCTTGATGATTTTTACACAATTGGTAATCCGTAAGAGATAGAACACATCTTACTACACAAAAAAAAAAAAAAAAAAAAAAAAAAAACTTAAATCTGGTTAAAACACACAGGTTCGGTCCAAATGCATTTTTTTTTTTTTTTTTTTGGTTTTTTTGGGGGGGGAAGTGAACCATTTCGTAGATATTTCTCGTTATTTGTGTGAGCTCTGCGGTACATAAACTTGTCTCAAATTCAAGGTTGTTATTCATGTTTTTATCTTGGACGCACAAAGGGAACGGGATTTCTAAGCTTTAAAGGATTTGACTGTCGCTCAGAATCTACTGCATTCCCATATTCCCCTTTCACCTACAAGGAAAGGAGCAATAAGTTAATTTCTGCACTTGCTTATCTCGAGTAACATGAAGATACAGGAATAAGAGTTTATAAGAAGAGTTAGCACAAGAGTGGAGAAAGTCACGTGAGTGCAACACATATTTTTAGTGTAACATACACAAAATTTAATGGTGGGTAGCGGGAGGAGCTGGTCAATACAACATCCATTCATAGGCTTACTACATTTTGTGGGAAGGTTTAATAGCTGGTACCAGTATGAGGATTTTCCTGGACTGCATTCAGTTTAGTAAGGTTCCGGAGGGGAGGAGGATTGAAGAGCTTCTGGAGAGAAAAATATCGGCTTCAGTTTGCGTAGAACTCGGGCGCTGTTCGCATCCAACCCTAAAGTACTGACCCCACTCATGAAACCTGTTGTGTATAGAGGAGGGGGACGCAGCGGTCGGTCGGTAGGCCTTGGCCACGTTTGGGTGGTTGTGCCACGGAGATACATACAACTCACAAAACCATGATTACAAATAAAGAAAAAAATAAATTATAAGGCTTGCTAATCTATCTGCTGAACCCCAAATTCGTGGTTCCTTCGCTTTGCTTTGCTTAGTTTCCGAGTAATAAAATAAAGAATCATATTATTTAGCTAAAAACATAGAAATCAATAATTATTGCTGTTTAGAAGAGCGTTGCACGAAATGTTTACAATTACATAAACAAGCAAAATTGTTCTGACAAGGAAAGACAGCTTGGAGGTATCTCCAGTTCAACAATCTTATTACAAGCTGAATCATATTAAGGGAAACACAGAAGCAACAGGAGATTTATTGATTGCGTTAGTTGTGGAGAATCGCTTAATAGGAACACCACGTAGTTAGCGTTTAAAATAATTAGAAGTACTGCTTATAAGCTCAACAGTGTAAGCTGGAATTGGACTACTAATATGCAGGAATTCTTTTTCAGATCTAAAGCTGACCACTGTTTCCATACCCGCAACAAAGACATGTGTGGGAAAGGTACGTTGTTTAAAGCTATAAACGAAGGCTTGAAGTCTTACATGAGGTTTAATTGTATGCGCAAATGCTGAATTTTATTACTTCATTTGCCATAGTTACGGTTTTGACACAAAATATTTACCTGTGTGATCAACCTATGCTACCAGAACTTAATTTCTTGAGATGCACATCTAACATAAAAATCTGATGTGTTGCACTCAGGTGATTTTCTCTACTGTGTACTAACCATCCTTACAAACCCTTATTCTTCTATCTTCTTGCAGAAATTACCGTATTGCTTATTATCTTGTGGGTGCAAGGGGAATATGGGAATACAGTAGTCTTTTAGCGATAGTCAAATCTTTTAAAGCTGGTCAATACATGAAGGCTTTGAAATTCCGTTCTCATTGCACGGCTAAGGCATAAAAAATAAGTAACGATTTTCCATTTGACGAAAGTAAGTGTTCCAAAACTCACAAATAACAAGGAATATCTCAGAAATGGTTTACCCTACAAAACGATTTATTGTTACACAAATTGTGTATTTTAGCAAGATCCACATTTTTCTACAGTAAGATTTGATCCATCTCTAAAGGTTTACCACTATGCAAAAGTCATCCAGAGTAAACAGGAGTGCATAGGCTATAGCCAGAAAAATTCAAAATACACATTTAATTTGCCATAAAATATCTAAAACATATGGCATTTTAATCAAAATCGTTAGAGATATTTTCGAGAAAATCAAAATTTTCGGAACATTTTCCATGTAAAGGATAGCACAGTGTGGAATCTTCGTATCGCATCCTTAAAAAATATTAAACTTAAATACTAACTTTGGTTTTTAACCGACTTTTCGTTTTCGAGTTATACTATTCACAAAAACACACACACACACACACACACACACACACACACACACACACACACACACACACACACACACACACACACACACACTGAGCGTGCATTGTTTGTAGCTTATTTCTAAGCTTTATTTATTATTATTTTTTGAGATAGTATAAAATATGGAAACTGGTCTTTGGGAGCTTTCAAGAGCAGTACGTATTGGAATAGTCAATGGTTACATACCCACAAAGCAGAATACTTCTTGTTTGTTTGTTTGTTCGCTATTCAACTCAGCCTTATAGAACTTGAGCACATTTTATGCTGTATTTGCTGCAGTTTCTCAAGTTTTAGAAGAATATGCGTTACTGTTATTCTGGGAACTGGAAAAGTTAGCAAAACAGCAGCACGTTTATCAGAAGAAAAATCACGGAAAGCAGGGAGAGACAGAGAAAGGTTTGAGAGGTAGAGGTAGAGTATGGACGGAGGGGATCCACACTGAGCGAACTGTTGAGGCTATTTTACATAGGGAGGAAGGAATGAAATGAGTGCAATCGACTGGAATTGGAAACCGGACGAGCAGCGCGAGCTAGCGTGAGGATCGCTAACGGTTGAGATTCTTCATGTCGACACCAGGGGTCATTAGTCACCAGCCACATGGGTTTCAACAGCAGTCCATTTCAGCAGGTCAGGCGACTACAACGCTACCCAGCCTCCAAGAACAGCAATTACAGATGGCAAAGTTCCCACACGACAACGCCAACGCGCCCATCGCCAACACTTCCAACCCTGAAAGACCACATTGAAATGAAATGGAGGGATGGGATGTTCGGGGGATGTAATTATCCTTCCCAGCTATCACTGGTACCCAGGAAAACCTCTGAATAAACCCATGAGGGTTGGCCGTGGGAATCAAACCCAAGACCTCCCGAATTCGAACTTTGCACGCTACCGGGACGTAAGGTTTTGCAGAAATATGTGGCCACAATACTCTCCGTTCGTTATGACTGCAGGGTCGTCCGTACAACAAAGACACGTGATTTGTTCTAACCATGCTTTATAGCCGTTTACAAAGAAGCGTTTGTGCCTTTTCTAAATGTTGCGAGAGGTAGTTGTGTGCTAAATGATGCATTTTACTACTCTTGGCTAACCAGCAGTGTTTGTACTTGGGTCGAGTGCCAACACTTTCCGGCAGTCCACTCCAAATGAGAATGTACTCTTAGTTTCATAACATCCTATCGCAACACCTGCTTATAGCACCCTTGTATCTGGTGATACATTTCCAGAGGTTTCGCTTTTGCAACGGGGGAGGAATTTGCACAATTGTCCCTAGAGAGGTGGGAAACTGGATGACGCCATGCTAACCACTTGTGTTTAAAGCTTGTGGACACAGAGACTGACGGGCGTGAGCACAAGCACCTTCACCCCACTACATTACGAAAGCACCTCTTGTGGTAGACGCCATCTTCCTTGCAGCGTTTACTGAGACAACCACCCCGAACTGTAGAACCCACATAAATGACGTTTATCGAAGTGGACTTTCACTCTCTGAAACTCTTAACTGGTTTCGCAAGACAATATTAAAGCTTTCATTTACTAAGCTTCGTATATAGGATGGAAGATAGGAGAAGTGAAAACTACACAAATAGGACTCTGAATCCCGAAAAGTACAGAAGAGTGTTAGCCACAATCATTTAATTTGTGAGCTGTTGTGAGGTTTTTGTTTATTAAACAAAACGAACATTGTTGAACACTGAAGCAGTAAAGAGCTGCAGCTGTTTAATACCACTTTACTGAAGAAATTATCCATCGTGTGTATTGGTTTTGAAACATATACTTGTAGATCATTAAGATCTAAACACTTATTTTTATTACATCTTTTTAACGACCCCTTGATGCCTTTCTCCTTCGTAGATTTCATGTGCCTAACATTAGATTCAACAGCCCCTATCACCTTTATGACTGACTTAAAACAAAATGCATAAACTAAACATGAACCACTGAGATGACGTGAAACCGCAGTAAAGGCCTATAATTGGTTCAACGAGATAAACTAGTGCAATAGCACAGTGACCTGAGGCACTGAAGTCTATCTTAGTCCTAATATTAGTTTAAGAGTGTCTTCTAAGTAGCCTTGGAAAACAAGTCTTAAACCATTGGTGTTGTTGCATAGAACAGTAACACAGAGTTACAGTGTCGTTACTTGAATACTGTCTGTGACATCAAAGAGAATCTTAGTTTTAGTTGTCTTTCTTAATTTCAATAGCCACTTTGGTTCACGATGTTCAGACACAATAATAATACTCGCTATGTGATGTCATAATGTAGAGTGGACCATAGCTGTAAAATGCAAGTTTTATTCTTTCCAAACCTCCGCGTTTCCTTATATCACATGTGATATTGACGTTAACACACGGGAGCACAAATATACGCTTCTCGACATTTTACTTCATGCCAGAGTTTCAGTTTCCTTGAATTAAAATAATGGCCTTCTTGATGACATCATTTGGGAATTGAAAGCTTCTGAGCGAAATAAAGAGTATGTCAGAATTTCAATATCTAGAAAATGAAATGTCACACGAGTCGATCTACACCGGTTGAGAAGGCACACTTTTGCTCCTATTGTCATCGAAAGTAAAATTAATAAAGGTTCCTAGAACAGTAAAGAAATAGAGTAATGCCTACCTAATAACATTTATTGCTTTATGTAAAACCACAAGTTATGTAAAGCTATCTGAGTCCATCGTATCAGCTGTCTAATCCAGCTATGTCCATCGTTTGCGAAAAAGAGGAGGTTTGATTTAACTCCTTCCACTTTACGCTGACTTTTCCACTCTTTAACATACTGATGTGCCTCACAGTAAAACATCTCCTCACAGAATGTAAGCAATACGCTACACAACGAAAGCTTCATCACATCACTGGAGACTTATCCACCATTCTGAACACGCCATCCAACTGCAGAAGGGTATTATCATTTCTCAAAAGTTCAGGCTTACATACGAAAATATAATATGAAGGATATTTTTGTTGTACTGATTTGTTGATTGTATTCTCATGTTTTTGGTTAAATAATTGTATCAAATTTATTGTATACCGCTGTATTACATAGAATAGTCGCGATATGACTTAATTGTTAAAGCGACTGTAAATAAATTAAAAAAAAAAAACATACTGATGTGCATTGTGTTACATAAATGTTGTGCTTTAACCAGATCCACCTTTTTCATTTGGTAAGATTTTGTCTCATACTGTTTACCGTACCGAATGAAAAGGTCTTCTGAGTCTCAGAAAATTCAAGTTATGACTTAGAAACTGTCATGATATCGCCTGCTTGTGTCCGTCACTGGATAATGAATGGTTGTGTTTCTACACGTCACAAGCAAAAGCTGATTCACCCTCCGACTGAAAGACTGGAGTGGCGAATACTCTACTTAGGTAAGCGTCTCCAAAGAGACAAGGTTGGACAGCGCTGGTCTTGCAAGAAGTTATGGAGCAGATATAATTGAGAACATCATATCAGAGTTTTTTTGGAAAGAAACATAGGATATTGTAAGATAAAACATTTTTGGCAGTACACTAGGAGATATTTCCTAGAGACTAAACATGCAACTGAATATTTCTGTATTTGTACCATATGGGTTTCTATACTATTCAACCGATTGTGATGAAACTTGGTAAGTTGTTCTACAAAGGTTTCTGAGTTGCTCAAACCATTTTACAGTAACTAGATTGCGAGTAGCTTCAAGAAATTAGACCATCCGCCCGCCCGCCCGGCAGTCCGTCCATCCATACATATATATATTTTTTAACGAATAAGCTTTTTATGTAATCCATTTTAATATGAACGTATTACATTCATATGGTTTCTCCACTCACTCCTCTTTTACATACCATGTTATGCCCTTCTCTACTGCCAATTCTAAAACCAATTCGTACAATTTGCTATACGTTTAACGTATATTCTCACGGATTTTTTTTGCTCACTTTGTATTTGTGGTGTTCAATTGTGCATATTTGCATATTCTCTTCCCGGTGTTTTATTTGTTTATTTTTTATTTTTATCCTTTGCTTATCTTTGTTTATTTTATCCTAAGAGTTTGACTTAATTATTGAACTGTATTAAGCAATATATTTTCAAATGTCTCCAATGAAAGACAAGAACAGGAGTCAAAACCTTGAAAGCTACAAGTATTGACGAAGTGTTCAATCTGCGATGAAGTGATTTTCACTTTCTATTATATTGTAGCCAAACAAAGTGATGAACGGAAAAAATACAGCAACAAAAAGATAGACATTTGGATGGGAAAATACTTTTCAGAAAAATTCCGAGTACAAAAGGAGAAAAAAGCATAAAAACCATGGGAAATTCTTTGGATTGCACCAAGAGAAAATGAGCAAGAAGAAAATGGAGCTGAAGACACATTTAGAACATTAGGATAACTGAATAAAACGAAAAAGGAATGAAGCAGTAAACAGTAGAGAGGATCGGCAATACATACAAAAAGAACCAATTGGGTGTATTGGGACCGTATGTTAAAATACGCAAGCAATTGTAGATGAAAATATAAGTAATATAATTATATAATTGTGAGAAATTAGAAACAACTGTTCATATATATTATACATAATTATATAATGAATGTTTGTAAGTCTGTCCTCTTTGGGCTCCTATATATACAAGGTTTGTATGCTATCCATTTTATTATACAACGCAAATTCACATAATTTTCTCAACTGGCTATTCTTTTAGGTAATAAATTCACATATCCTTCCCTAATCACCGATCAACATACAATTCATGCAATTTTCTACGACTGAAATAGAAATGCTACATATTACATCCACACGGTTTTCACTACTGACCTTTCTTTTAAGAAACACCATAAAATTTCTTTCTCTGTTCCCCCTTCAACACAAACTTCATACAGTTTTCTGTTATTGAAACAGAAATGCAACACATTACATTCACACAGTTTTTTCTACACACATTTCCTTTATGAAACACAATCACACATCCTGCTCTACAAACAATTCATACAATGTTTCATATGTTTGAAATTGAAATTCAGCGCAATACATTCACACACTTATTGTTAGTCACGAAATATAATCGCATTTCTTTCTCAACTACCTCTTCTAACAGGAATTCATGTACTAATTTTCTATACGGTTGACATAGAACTGCAATTTCTTGCATTCATCACTTTTTCTACTTGCTTTTCTTCCTGTGGTATTTGTGGTTGTGCAACAGTGCCTTTACAGTGTTTGCACGGTGCTATTATTTATTTACTTTGTTTATTTTGGGTACTTTAATAGTACCCAGTGTAATTTGTAGGGATAAATCGTCAAACCACGGGCAACGCCGCATATTTCAGCTAGTTTTTTTATAAACAAGAGTATAAAAACTATGCTAGTTAAACGATTGCTAAATTGAACATCAGTTATTTTAAGCCGATTCGTTGAACTCCAATTTTACCTCTCACTACACATTGCGAGTAAAATAATATTTTATCACAACCTTGTGTTTTGTTATCCATCATCGCGTTACCTAGATACCTACGTTGATAATTTCTGCTATGTGTATTTCTAGTTTACAGCATGTTTCTAGCATGGAAACTTCTAGTTTATCTTCCTATAGACATGTCCTTGATATAGTCAAGGACAATTTCCTTTGTTGATGTGTAGCGGTAGACATTGACAAAACAGAGATTCTCTCACCAAAGCAAGATGTTAACCTATATTGCTGATCAAACGTAGTGCCTTGAGCTATGAACGACAGTTATCGATGTAACGGCTGCTGTTGATCACATTATCCCCATTCACACAGCATAATACAAAAACTAACAGAGATGAAAGGCACTGGGATGAAAATTCAATATTAAATGAAACTTGTAGTAAAAATGTTGCAGAACAGTGTAGTAGAGGACGTTGTATATGTAACATACAACGTTAAAAGCACTATTTTAAACGGTTTTGCAATAATAACGCTTTAGCCAAGTATAAACTACGGAGTGAGTGAGTGAGTGAGTGAGTGAGTGAGTGAGTCAGTCAGTGAGTCAGTGGGGTTTGGGACCCATCGACGACGAGGTCATTTAGGCCAAATCAGAATTTTCGCGTTCCACCATTTTGTTTCACATCCATGGCAAGAGTACGACAACGCATCTAAATGTTGCTTGGTACCTTTAAATGTGTTTTAGATATAAAAGTTTATCTACAGGAATAGGAAGATTCAAAGTGACCACAAATGTATTTCAAATTATTTTAAGAAAACATCATCTGACTAGCCTGAAGTTAAAACGTTTCGACATACGAATATTCAAGCAGTTATATAAATATTTTTTTATGTACTTCCAGTACTACAATAGACAAACTCTAACACAATACACTTTTGGATCTTTTGTTGTCACTTTCTAAATGCTATGGTAAGCAGTATTAGCAATATTAATGCATTTAAATTATTAGTCACAGAATAAATATAGGAAGATCTGCAGTAATAATGTTAAACGGAGTATTATGGGCTAAATTTATATTTAAGGAAACAAATATATCAAACAATAATTCAAAATACTATGACATATAGAAATGTAAATTGGAAATTAAATCAAAGTTTACAATCGAAATTATTAGCCACTGAAATGGATTTTCTTATACGTTCTGCTAGACAGTCCAAATTGGAAAGAATAAGAAACGCAGATATCCGATGGAAAATGAAGAAGAAAAACACTTAGAACGCAAACAACTAACATGGCATGGACACGTCAAAAGGATGAAAGATGGAAGGATACCGAAGAAAATACTAGACCGGAACAAATGGATGCAGGAAGTACAACTGATTAGTCTAAAAGGACCAGAAGAGAGGATTGGGAATACCGGAAATATTGGAGGAAGAGAATTTTGGGCACAGGAAAATGTATCAAATATTGAAAAATTGTATACAAATAAAATATGTTGCATAAATTATTTACGCTTTAATTGTTATTAACATCACAGAACATTTGTTCTGTAATTGTCTTTGAAAAACCATTTCAACATATACCTTAGAGAGAAGGGAAAACTTCCGCAGTTAACAGAACAGGTATCTCTTTTTTAATAAAAATGTTTATTGTAGCTCCTGCCTCTTTAAAATTCTCTACTGTTTAATTACATTCATTTTATCAAAGCCCTCTTACAACACTTGAAATGTATTAAAACTGTACCTCGTATTTTTCCAATCATAATTCAATATCCATAAATCTCTAGTGTGAACAGTAAAGCAGTATCACAAAGCTTATCATCACGGGAGTGGGGGAGCAGAAGACTGGGACAATGGCAGAGCTTATATTACCAATTCATTTCGTTATATTTGTGACTTAAGCCCTCGGAGTTCGTGTACAATATCGAAATACAATCCTGGTGTTTGAAGTGCCTCATAATGTTATTACCGTCACTAACTCTACATGTGGGACTGAACCTCCGTCTCTCTCGCTCGCTCACTCTGTCTCTATCTTTATCTCTCTCTCCCTCAGAGGAAAAAGGCTTTTGATTTACATATTAGCTCGAAATTAACTTTAGAATAGCAGTATACACTATTAAAAGTTTAGTTTGGGTTTTACCGTGAAACGAACATATACATATAATGAGGCTTTGGAAAGTATGACTTTTCTCTCAAAGAGTATTGCTTTAAATTATATACTACTCTGCTTTACTCGTTTTTGTGATGCACGGTTGTGTGACTCTTTTGCCATACAGATATACAAACATATATAGAATTTATAAATAGGTAAACATTCGGATCGTCAGCCACATAAGGATACTGCAAATAAAATATTGCCTTATATCCACGACATGGTCTCCATGAATTCCTTGTCTGAAAATACAATGGCAATGCTTTCTCTATGCTCATAGAGCCAAACTTATAGTATTGTGACGGCAGGCGCGGCGCACAACAGAGGACAGTCGGGAATAAACTACTTCACACCACATACCAGGCAGGCGAGCAAACAAAGGCGCTCAAGGTCAAGCGAGTGAGTACTTGTGTATACGTGACTAACAATAGTCAGGCGGTAACATTAAAGTGGTTTTTTTTTTTCCTCATGGTTTGAGAGACATCTGGCAACCGGCGTGTTTGTAGAAGTTCACGAAAGGTCCGTGTGATGCCATCCGCGCTATATAAGAAGGTAAGGAAACAGCAGAGTGGAGTAGACGCAGTTTTTGTCGGTCAGTATGTCAGTGAGTGCGACACAGCTGTGAAAGACACGCCGGATCGAAGTGAAGATGTTTTAATGAATGTGGAGTGATTGTATCGACCAAGTTAGCGTATGACAGATAGAGGAAATGAAGAGGGGCATTAAAAGTGCTGAGTCAAGGCTGCGAGAAGAAAGCGATTGTGAGTTGTAATTTCGCGAAAGATTGTAGACTGTGTTAATGTCAGTAGAAGGGAACAGTGTTTTTGTGTAAAAGTTTAGAAGGAAAATAGAGTGATAGAAAAGTAATTGGACTGGATTTTCTGGATTTCTAACAGTATTTATCTCTTTACATGTATCTATTGTAATACTAACAAAATATATTTTTCCTTTGCCCTGAATTTTTCTTCTTTTTCGTTTTGCTCTTTGTGCCTGTTTTGTATACTATTCTGTGTATTTTTTGAGATGTTCAATGTTCACCGGCCTCCATGGCTACTTGTGAACTGAACTCGCTGAATACAATCAAATCTAAATCTATAAAACCATGTAGATAAGTGAAGTTCAATAAATATCTGAGAACCCTTTCAAACCCGCTTCAATCTAATGTTCTACTCCAAAAAAATTATTAAGAGATAAATAGTGTGTTTTAGCGAGATTTACTTTTTTGTACAGTAAGATTTGGTCTATCTCTTGCGGTTTATGAGTTATTCAAAAGTTACCCAGAGTAATCGGGACTACATAGGCTAGAGCAAGAAAATTCAAAATATACATTTCATTTATCATACAAATATCTTATACATATGGCATTTTAATCAAAATCGTTAGAGCCATTTTCAAGGAAATTAAAATTTTCCATGAAAAGGGTAATTATGGGCTGGCGCTCTTCGTGTCGCATCCTTGAAAGGCATTGAACTTAAATACCAACTTTGACTTTTAACCGACTTTTCATTTTTGAGTTATGCTGTCCATAGACTGACACACACACGCACGCACGCACGCGCACACACACACACACACACACACACACTCGCGCGCGCGCGGGCGGGCGGACCTTTTTCTAAAAATGTTTCTTTTTTTTTTATTCAGGGGTCTCAAAACATATTTCCGGTGAAATTTTGACGTCAAGTTTTTGCGTGAAATACAATACTTGCTTCTATTTACCAGTAGAGAAAGTAAAAAGCTCTGGAAAATGGAAAACAACGGGTAGAAAAAACATTCGAACCTGACAGGACATTGCAGTCCAAATGCCTAGATGTCTACATGCCTAAACCATAAAATCACATAAGCATGACCTTATGACTTCTCCCTACTGTATAAAACCAAATTAATAACATTTTATGGAAAAGCATCATAATTCTCAGAACGAGTTTTTAGGTAATTTGGGCGTGAATAATTTTATTCTTCCCTTCAAGTAATTAATGACGTGCTATCACTTTATGGAAAAAGGAAGCAAATGATTGTATTCCAACCAAAAATTTGATATCGAGATTTCGCATAATGCATATGTGAGATACCTTGAATTAAAAAATATGAAAGAGAAAGGCCAGCGTGTGTTTATGCATAGCTCAAAAATTAATCGCCAGATAAATATCAAACTTGTTATTTATGTAATTATCTTTTAAAGATGCTACACCATATACATATACTACACATATAAGATATTTATTTGTCTATAACATTTATATATCACATTGCCTAAATAAAATATGTGGAATATGTTTTTAAAATTGCATTTAAAAAACAAAGATCCTGGCCTTTAAAGATAAACACCCGATCAGAATTATAAATAAAAAAAAATAGAATAGAACAGATTTCGATATTTAACTATATGTACTATTGTTTTGTGTGATAAGGAAACAGATAGTGACTCTAAACTTAATACATATTTAAATATTTGTAGAATATTACAGAAAACGGTAACGAAACAAACAAGGAAAGAAGCACAAATTAAATTTTATAATGTGATGGGGTTGCCTGTTTTATGATACAGTAGCGAAACATGGACTGTAGACAAAAGGAACTTTAAAACAACTGAATTAGCAGAGATGGGATATTTAAGGCCAGTAAAGGGAAGTAAGCAAGAAAATTTCAAATGAAACTATTAGAGAAGATGTAAATATTGAATGTGTATCTAATAAATTAACGCGTTATAGGGATAATTGGTTAAACCATTTGGAACGAATGTCAGAAAATAGAATTCTTAAAATAACAATGAAATATCAATCAATAGGAAGTCAAGGAGTAGGTAGACCAAGGAACAGATGAAAAGATTTTTTTTTTTTTTTTTTTTTTTTTTTTTTTTTTTTTTTTTTTTTTTTAAATAACCTATGGAACCTTCTTCGTTGGTAAGTAGTTTAATATAATTTCCCATAACCGGTAAACCATAAGATATAGACAAACGCCTACTACTTAAAACATTGTAGGTATCTGTATAACTCACAAATGATTTCAAATATAGTGATCTGTGTCATCAGCTAGGTTGGGCATTCTCAAATAAAAAATGAGTTAACTGTTACAGTAAATACATACAAAGAAGGCGTAATTGACGCAGTATTCCAAAATACTGTGATGCAGCAGCTATAGCTCAAGGTTATTGCGAGGGTGGTGACGGGCAGTGGGACAAACAAATAAGCAGTGCGCTCGCCCAGTATAAAAATGATAAGCGCTATCACTAGATAACCAGAATCTTCTAAAAGTTTCGCAATCTCGAACGTTCTAGAACTTTCTAACGTGTATACAAGCGAGCGTTTTCCCAGAGCGTTGAACCAGCGAGTCTTGCGTGCTGAGGCGGTTCTGAGAAATTCTAAATGCTTCAATCTTTTTCCATGTAAAGAGCTGTTGGAGCTTGGGGGATTTTCGCGTAAATCATATTAACATATCCTTGAAAGGATGCTGAACTAAAATACAAAGTTTCGTATTTAACTGGCTTTTCGTTTTTCAGCTGTGGTATTCTCATACATACACACAACCTTTTAAAAATGCATTTTTTTTTTTTAAATTCAGGGAGTTTAAAAATGTGCCTCCGTGAAACTTCGATGTCCAATTTTTGGGTGGAATTCAACACTTCCTCCACGCACTGTAGGTACGTAATTAAAATAGTAATAAGTGTTGTCAAACAGGAAAAGATTTGGTTATTACTTTCTGCTCGAGTTTTGTTTGTATTTTTTAAAATGTCCCCAACATTACGAAATAGGTCTCGTTTCTCTTCTCCATTTTTGAACTCTGCGGGCACACATAGTCCTAGAAATACTATGATGCTTTTAGCAAACCAAAAGTTAAATAATCGGTATTTTTATTTGTAAACTCAGACGGTATTATAGCAGGAAATATTATAATGATGTTTACGATGATTAAGGTTATCTTTTAGCTTTTTGGTTCAACCTACACATTCACTGGGTTGTATGGTGGGGATTTGGGAAGCTGGAGAACTTCAGCCGTTCCATCCGTCATGACCCTCCATCGGTTTCATCGTAAAGCAAACCTACGGAAAATTCATGATCAGTCGGGTTGGTAATAAATAATAATAATAATAATAATAATAATAATAATAATAATAATAATAATAATAATAATAATAATAGTAATAGTAATAGTAATAGTAATAGTAATCGTAATCGTAATGGTAATGATAATGGTGATCATGATGATGATCATGATAATGATAATAATAATAATAATAATAATCATAATAATAATAATAATAATAATAATAATAATAATAATAATAATAATAATAATAATAATAATAATAATAATAATAATAATAATAATAATAATAATAATAATAATAATAATAATAATAATAATAATAATAATAATAATAATAATAATAATAATAATAATAATAATAATAAAGGCAATATAAATGTTACCATGTTACATTACAAATCGGTCCGCTACAGAGCATTTCAGCACTTGAACCGTTGAATCTAACACACATGCGCTTCAGAGATGAACTATCGACGCCCGCCGGTGAACACAAAATATCAACAGCGAAAGCACCTGCATTATTATTGAAATGTTATGCATTATAGATTGGCTTGCATCAAAGTAAGCACGCACTCTAGTGCACACAAACAACAACGGCATAACACATAGAGGAGGCTGGCATCATGAAATATTAGTACATTCCCACCCTTACATCGGAATTTATCCGGGAAGCTTGGTCCTCGTCAGCATTCCGTGTGATCGACAGAAGCTTGATGGCACTGCTTACCTGAATAGGTACTGCTCTAGGAAACGAAATACAACCAACCCTCTATCCCAGGAGCGTTAATTTCCCACTGACTTAGCATGTGTGATTTCATTAAAGTTTCACTTTGATTCCGTCACTCTATTCCAACCACGTGTACAGAGGAGAGGTACAAGATAGTGTAGAACCCTTCTCTAAAGCTACCGATGCCTCAATCTCATTAGGTACTCCAAATTAAGTACTTATACTCCATAATAAGTAACAATAATGTGTTGTAACTACGGAATAGACTCTCTCACACACACACGCGCGCATACACACACACACACTTCAATCATAATCTGCTTGTACAAAATCAATGAAAAACGAATGCAACCAAATCATTAAACAAATTACTTAAAACTAGTTTGTCACAATAAAAACAATTGCATTGCTACTCTTACCTATTAAATTTATATCCATAATTTCTTAAAATTTACGTTTACCAAGTCAATATATTCAGTTTCTGCAATGGTGACGTTTAGGAAAACATGCCAATGCTTTTGGTTTCCTACAGTATTTTATTTACTAATGCTGGCAAAAACTCCGTACCATTGCCAGCCCTGGTTGAGCCAATGTCTTATTGATTTGAATTCATATCTGACACACACGCATTAGCCTGTGAACAAGGATCAGGCCTAGGACAGCGGCGAATGTGGAAAAGTAGGGCAACGTTTCACCCAAGGGAGAAAAGCAGGCTTCGCAACGATGGCTTGCTCCAGCCCCCGATGAATAACTCGTCTTGTATTGGTTTCGGGCATTCAAACATCAATCTATGAATACCGGCCGGTTTCAAACTCAGGAGCGAAGGAAAAGCGGGGAGTAAGACAAACATTCCCTAAAGTGGGGTGTCAGAACCAGTTAAGTGATGCAGGTTGGGCATTAGTAGGCGATTTAGTAATTTTTAGCAAGATAAACCACTACGCAATATATCGGCAAGATTCCGTGCACTTCACTGCACGTTTATTAGTTTTAGGCCTAAGACTAAAACGGTTATTGAAAATCCTGTAAGGTTCCTTCGACTTTCGTTTATACTGCAACCATAAAAATCTTTCAATTAAATTTCAGTTGTACAACAGTTGGCTGGTATTTTCTTGTCGTAGTTTTCAAATCTGCCGTAGAATCAGCTGTTCTTCTAATTTACTTTCTCTAGTATCTGCTTTTAATTAGACAGAGGAACTATTGTGTCTTATTCGATAATTCAGTATCATGAGAAATATATATATTTTAGATCCACTGAATTACAAAACGTACTTTAAGCTGAAACACATTTTGAACCAAATATACGCACTTCAAACGTGCCTTGAAGCGGAGTTTTTTCATTGCTTCTTAATTTTCTCAAAAGTGACAAAGATTTTTAATTACAGTAATATTACTTAGATGTTTAAATGCCTAATAGAATGTATTTCTTGTATTTTCTGCAGTTGTCCCCTTTATTCCTAATGCGTTTTGTACAATGTTATGCGACTAGTAAATCAAAGGAGCTTTCTTTACCTGATTACCCTCCCCATATGTAGGACTTACAAGCCAGTGCCTAGGGTCAGACGCCTGTCGGAGAGCACATGAACCTATGGACCGGATAGGGTGAAGACCTGGAAGCCGGTGTTCAGTCAAGCACCAGGTGCGATAGTGGGGAAGAGGATGATATGAAATGCAGGCGAAATCGATGATTAGAAAGGTGAGAATGGAGCAATGGGTAGAATGAATGGCGGGGAAAACCGGAGAACCCGAAAGAAACCCACCCTGACGTCGCTTTGTCTACAACAAATACCACATGTGGGTCCCTAGGATCGAACCCGGGCCGTCTAGGTGGTAGCCGAACACTAGCAGCTCGGCCACGGTGCCGGCAAATCAAAAGGTACAAAAAGAACAGGTATGATTAAAACGCCACATAAAATAACACCTATACTGCAACATAAACCATTTCTGACACGCTTTTTATCAAGTACACATTTAACTGAAGAACTAACTCCCAATTCTGTTTTTCTCCTTTTCTTTCTTGTTAGCAACTACACTCTCGTTCAGTCCCACGTTCTTGCTTCCAGACTCTGCGGCGGGTAAGGAATTATACTAATAAAGGGAAAAATCCCCCGTATCTGCCGAGATTTGAAACCAGCATCTCGGGATAGATTATTAACCCTCCATACACAAGAGACAGTCTTGCAGGAATTGTACCTTATTTTTGCATGCACTTTCAATGGAACAACAGCTGTTTACTATTTCATTACTATTTTACTATTTTACAATTTTACTATTTCATGATAGTAGTTTCAACGAAATGTCAAAGCCTCCTTTGCAAGCATATTCTTTTTTGGCAGGTTTATGTTATTTTTCTTTAACTTTTGGGAAGTTGGAGTAAGAAGTAGCCTATTTTTATTAAGAAAAGTAGTGTTTCTTATTGGCGAAGGAGTTATCAAATTCATTTATATTTTTCTGTACTATCCTACATAAATACAGCCATAGACACACTTCTCTCTTTATTGCAAAAGTATATATGATCTGCGCTGTGGCTTCTCAACTCAGGTTGGATTTCCACCTAAGAGGAGGAATTTCCCTTTAATCGAATAATTCTCTATTTCCACGGATTCTAGAAGTATAAATGTAGGAGTAAATTTGTCAACATTGAAAAAAACTACAGTCCAACGAGGAATAACAATTGGGCTAATTACCCAATTTAAACACAGCACCTAAAGGGGGTTATGTGAAGGAAATCAATATAGAAAAAAATCAGTATAAATATAGATATCGCAACCAAAGTAATGTGAAGGTAATGAAAACACTATGAAATAGTCGGGGCAAGGCATTTCAGTACCTGATTCATTAAGGTTAATGCACAGGACACAGCCCACGAAATACCGGGCACCGACAACGTAAACAAAGCTGTCCAATGCACACTCAATGAAATGACGTACAGTCTGTAGATGAGCAGCTAATTTGAAATTATATGCAGGGTTACAGTTTAGCCACTAAATTGCACATCGAAATATGTAAAAGGGACAATGCATTAAAAACGGAATTATATATGGCAGACTTCAATTAAGTGTATCATTCATCAATTTATATATTATTTTGTAATCTGTTGCACTGTACTAATCTATTCATTTTCATGTCTCAAAATCAAAACTTGTGTAACACACCTTTAACGTTTTCTCCATCTGTAAAGAAATATATTGAATATAACGTCTTCAAAATTGTTATATGGCTTTATAACTAGGCTGCACCGTACTAAAAGTATTTATTTCAATTGTACATTAATGCAGAGTTAGGTTTCCTATTCGCAACTAGTACTGTGCTTTGTACCCTGGAGCCTTGTGTGTAACGCAGGCAGTGTATGACAGTGTGGTTGCAACCTGACTCTTGTGGTAGAGTCTGTTTAGTCAACGCGTGCGGAGTTAGGCCGCCTCCTTAGGGGAACCCTCATAATCGTTTTACAACACGGGTCCTTCCTCTTGAGTCCTTTCCGGCAGATATCTTAACATGAACCTTTGCAGCTATGAAACAGAAAAGAACTGGAGTTCAGAATTTTGGCAAATGAGATTCTGAGCTGTAACTTTCTTGAAATCAGGGTTGCTATTGGTCTTTAAGGACAGATACAGAAGTTCACTTTTTCTAAATAGTGGAGATGAACTTATTACAGTCACCAGTTGTGTGTGGCATAAATTTCCAACTGCACAAGTGTTGACTAAACAGACTCTTCCTGAAAGGGGGGGGGGGCGGTGAGTGTGTCGTATTTAAGGGCCCTTGACAACTTGGTCATTAGGGCCCTCTACCGGAAAGGTATTGAAATAATAATATAATAATAAACTTGGTTTACCTTCATCACAATTTTCACTATTACGTTTCTTTCGTATGGTTGCCAGAAAAAAGAAACTGAGAATGAATGCATTAGATAAATGAAACAAGAACAGGATTAGAGGTTCGCATTTTCTGAACAGTGGAGATGGATTTGTCATCAGTTGTGGGAGTGCAAATTTCCTTTGTGAACCAACTGAACATGCGCTGATTAATCAGACTATCGGAAAGGTATTGAAATAATAGTATAATAATAAACAGTTGATTTGCTTATCTTCATCATTAGTTCCATCATTACGTTTCTTTGGTATGCTTTGCAATTTCCAGGAAAAAGAAACGTTGCATGAACGCATTAGAGAGCTGAAACATGGGCAGCGAAAAGATAGGGAAAATCACATCTCACGCAGAACCACAAGAGAGCAAACCTTAAGGGCACTCCCTCATTCGTTTTCCTCGCTTCCCCAAAGCCGGTCCACGCATCATATCTCTCTCTCCCTCTCCCTCTGACCCTCCTTCACCCTCGGTCACCCTGACCAACCACCGCCAAGCCGGCAAACTTTAACATTGTTCTTGTGTATACCAGTAACTTGCCTGGAAGGCATCTCAGCTAATGAGAGAAAGGGACGGCTAGTGCCAGTTTATACATTCTGAATGCGCGGGAGTGAAAGAGAAGGTGCGGGATGAACGTCGACGACTACCGACAACGACGAAATGGCGTTATTACTTTGTTTCCCAAGATCTAATTACACGAGTTTCCTCTCACCCCGCTACTCCTCTTTTCCTTTACCCAAAAATCTTCCACAATCTCTGGGGGCAATGGTTTCATCACACATGCAAACCTCATTACCATCTGTAGTTAGGTTTAAATATTGTTGGCGTTGAGGATATTTTCACTCTGTGTATCCAGCACAGTATGAAAAGGATAATGCTTTTACGTATATAGGCTCTTCAGGGATATGAGAGTTTTCAAACCCCTATGCTTCCAGCAGCTACCTGAAACCTGTGTCTCATTACAGAAATGTCTCCCTTTCGGTATATTTTCTGCAATTGCATAATAAAAATATTTGGGTAAATGTATGAGGAAATTGGTGTCAAACAAGTCTTTATTTGATTCCATGATTATTGAGAGGAGCAATGAGCAATTAATCAAAATTCAGTCCTCTTTTTCTACTTCCTAGCAAGGTTTAGGCCAAAGGCCTGTTCCGAGGCTGAATAAATTGTTCAGTCCATCTTTTCAATTCCCGTCCAACATTTCTTCGTCCAGAGGGTTGATAAAATAGCTTGCCGTGGATATCTCGAACAGGGCATCCCTAAAACATGGTCTTTCCACTCCTGATAGCGTTAAATCTCATCAACAACCATGAGTTGTGCTCTTATAACAGTATTCCTCATTCGGTCTAATAGTGGTCGTAGAAAACTCATTTGAAGTGCTACTCTACTCTAGCCTTTTTTGCTGGATTTCAGAAGTCAAGTTTCGTTAGCGCACTTTAGTGATATGTTGTTGTTGTTGTAGTGTTGTTGTAGTGTTTAACGCCCGCTTTTACTACTACGGCACCGCAGGCGGTGACACTGATGATACATGAAGATGGAGCACCGGTGGAATGAAATGGCGGGGGAAACCGGAGTACCCGGAGAAAACCCGCCCTGACGCCGCTTCGTCCACCACGAATACCACATGCGGGTCCCTGGGATCGAACCCGGGCCGCCTAGGTGGTAGGCGAGCGCGCTAACCGCTCGGCCACGGCGCCGCCGCTTTAGTGATATGTAATATGTAATCTATGATATGTAATCTTTGTTTCACTTCTGTTCTCAAGCTTCTGCTGAAGTGTGTTTTTATACATCCATTTAATTTATTATAGATTTCTGCTTTCCTCAATATCTGTTTTTGTATTCTAAATTCATATTTTCGAATCTAAGTATTTAAAAGTTTATATTTGCTAGATATCTTTGTCTATAACTATTTTAATTATTTTTTTCCTGTTCCTACCATTGCCATTTATAGCGTTTTCTTTCCAGAATAACAGTAAGATAGAGCAGTGATAGCCTTAAATAATTTCCATAAGTTAAATCAAAGTAATGTAATAGCCTGAGTTAACAAAATTTCCCAGACAAATAGGTCATTAACGGACCGCCTCCGTAGCGCAGTCGGTAGCGCGCTTGCCTCTGGCGTGGAGGACCCGGGTTCGATCCCCGGTACCAGCATGGGGTGCACTCAGCCTCGTTAGGTCCCGGGGGACCAATTGAGGAGCTACTTGATGGAGAAGTAGCGGCCCAAGGTCTAGAAGACCGCATAACTGGCCGGGAGGGCTCGGGGTGCTGACCACGTCCCACCCTCCAGTACTGCACCTCACCAATGACGCCTGTAGTGGGCAGAGGTGGGGGACGCAGCGGTTGGGCGGTAGGCCTTGGTCATTCATGGGCTGTTGCGCCGGGGTTTAGTTATAGGTCATTAACGACTCTTGATAAGGAAAGTCAAAGGTAACCAGCCAGATAGTGAACACTTTAGCTAAAGGTTTCATGAATGTTGTTAGGGTGGTTCCGACGCTTCGAAAATCACGTAGACAGACATTTTTGGATTAGAAAGCAGGAGTATCTTAGAATCTAGCGTAAAATCGTGTACTCATGTAAAAATACATGGTGATTTATGATTAACACGAGGATGGACGCTGGTATTAATAAGTAGGACGAGAATCTGTTGAATTATAAAATATTTAATTATTTTATGTCTGGCTCTTCATATCGATTTTTCTACAGAATTAGCCCCCAGTGATGCGCGAAAAGGCAAAAAAGGCAAAAGGTGCTACACTACTGCAGCAACTGGTGGCCAGTGCAACAAAAGAAGACTTCAAAAATGGCACTCCAACTCGGGTCAATAGTTATTCTTGAACCCAATAAAACAGTTGTATTGAATAGGGAAACTAGAAGGGTATTAAAAGCGACAAATTAAATTAAATTCGTCACTATTTTCAATTTCTCTACCATGTAAATCTATCAGGCAGGAAATTTGTATTCCATCTATAACTTAGATTTAAATATTTGAAGCTAAGTACAGATTTGGGAGTTCCTAAAATCCAAAAGTTATTCTTCGCTGGAGCATGTGAAGATCTCTGTGAACAGCATAAGTGAAAATAAAAATACAATAAATACCTAAGTTCATTCATAAGTTACTAGCTGTTTACGCATGTCAGCCAAGATTTTACAGCAAATACACTCATCCAAGCTTCCCTTCACATATAAGCTTCCTTTTTTTATTTTGTTAAGTATCACTTTAAGGGTCAAAATTATATATTATTATTGATCAATTTAGCTGTTATTTTGTCTTTGAATCCCATTTTCATCGATTTTAATGTTGACTGCTTTAAATGATATCCCTCCGCTATGTGATTAGCTTTTTTAAAAAAAAAAAAAAAAAAAAAAAAAAAAAAAAAAAAAGTATATATATATATGCAGGCTTAATTGCATAATTTTGTTATCCAAGACCAATTTATATGCATTATTTGTACATTACAGTATTCATTTGAAAGTGACTCAACAATGTTGCACCATTAATTTCCTTTAGGAAAAAATTCAAACTAAACAGTGAGCATTAAATTTACACAAATAAAAACTACGTTGCAATGTTTATCGGAAGCAAGAAGAGTAAATGCCGAACTTATTATAACTATATGTAGTGAAGGAAAAGATGCCTCGAAGTCCTCAAGCTAAACTTAAAGCTGTCTGGCACAAATACTTAAAGCAATAAGCTTTTGTCAGTCTCTTGTTATTTCCTGGTTTTACACAAGTATACAAAATTCAGGTAGTAGAATGAAATGAACCTCAGACCATTCACAAAATAGCCGATAAATGCACTTTATTGGTCATGCGAATATATCAAGCAAGAAGTTTAACAAACCTCGGTGCAAGCAATTTTGAGAAAGTTAACTATTAAGGAAATATTTTCTATATAATTTTTAGCTGGAGACATTTTCCTATACATATAGAAAGATAATGAGCTAAAGCATGTTTTCTTAAGTTATGCTGAGCGCGCGCGCACACACACAAACACCACTACCACCACGCGCATTCGCGCAGGTGTTTTATAAAGTAGTTTTGGCTCAAGGGGCTTCGAAATATGCATTTCCACTGAAATATAGATACAACACTTTTGGATTGATAGATAAGTGATGGGTAAGCTAAAAAAATATCAATGCTTTGTTATTTACATCATTAAAAAATAGACCTGAGTAATGGTAAATTGCAGTGTATTTAGAAGTGTGTTAGTTTTATCTAAAATATTTAAAATTAAAATAAGGCACTAGGCACTATCGTTTTAGCCACGACGTTGTATGTATTAAATACTGCCGGCTAACACTAGACACCTTTGTTTACATCTACACATTTATATATAAATTATTTATATTCTCGTGTCAGTTTCAGGAAGACGTGACTTCAAGTTTTGCGAAGAGCCTCCCGTGTCACACTTCCGGAGCTTGAAGTATTGGTCTAAACTAACTCTTCCGGCACGCTGCAAATCGAAATGTAACTTCAGGGATCCTATGAGTATATGCCTGTGACACTACTGAACTGTCCTGAAGCTTACAATGTGGCATAGAATCTCTCTCCGACTTCCTTAGTATCACATCGAAATCACCCTTTCGCACTCCTCGGTCTACGACATGCTCTGCTCCCTCCTTTACATGTAGTGGTTGGTTAGTTGCGGTAATGAGAAGAAGAGATTTCACCCCTTACTTCAGCCACCCACTACTAACTCCACCCGTTCATTTGCGACTTCTCTTACCTCCCCCATCACAAGGTTTTCTCTTTGTAACCGTGTTGTGTGCGGTTAATATAACTTATATGAACGCAGAGTTCCCGCCCTCTCGTGCCACTTTATAGCCTGAATTAGGCCAAAATTACTGCTGGATCTGCCTAATTTTACCACCCGTACAACTCTGTTTCCCCTCTAAACATTCCTCGCTGGATTTGGCCCTCGCCTACCACTGAAGCCGGCTAGCTACCCTTTCTTGTTCGGTAGTGTTTCACCGGGTTTTGTTGAACTTGGTTAAATTGGCATAAGACAAGCCTCTGCGGTTTCTCTCGGTCATCATTACTCTTGCTTTTTAGTGCGCCGTTATCGTTGTTCTGTGACACAGTTTCGTGGTTTCCATCTTGTGCCTCCTGATTTCAATGTGTCTCTGTCCCCTGACAACTCCATGTGGTGTTTTTGTGGGGGTTGACCTGCCTCCAATATGCCCGTTTTCCTCCACCGGGAACTGCCTGAGTTTATAGATCATTCAGCACCATTTCTGTAGCCGTTTCTGATGCTATACGCCATATACATAGAACTTTGTCAAGTCAAGCCCTCCATTAAAACACAAATGATTGCTTCGGTCTAAAATAACATAAATATAATCTATTCTTTCATAAACTATGATTAATCATGATGTAGTATATCTTGCATTCATCGCCATATTATAATAATCGTAACATTTGTAGATGCATATTTTTAAACAAGTTTCGTTGTCTGTTAGCTTGCCGGTAATCGGAATGGTTTGTTGGGTGACAAGAAGGTGTGTAAGTCAAACTAAGACTTACTAAGGGTAGGAAGGAATGCAGAAATTAGTGAGGTTTAACCCACTTTGACATAAAAACAGAAAAGAATTACATGCAAGCAACAGCGGTTGTATCTAATAACGTTTGAAAGGACGAAGTAGGAGTATAATGGATCTTTGAGTTTGAACGTTGAGAGGGAGACAGAGAAAGAGAGAGAGAGAGAGACAGAGAGAGGGGAAGAGAGTAATTTTCGTATGCTTAAACTTTGGTGTGCATTAAGAATGAAAAGTCGTCAAGCCTGAAACACAGTTTCTTCCAGTTTTGTCTTCAGTGCGAGTGTATCGCGGTGTAATGTCGATGTAGCAAATAGGGTAATATTTAGAAAAAACAAGGAAAAAAAGAAACAACTTAAGAAACCACATTTATGTCTTAGAGTATGGTGAAACCAGGTGATAACAACCCAGTAGTGTAAGTTTCTCGCATTAATATAATAGTGAGTTACAAGAACATTCATTTCTGTTTAGTTAATTAATGCTAATGTTCTTCCTAATCCACGCCTGAAAAAGCTACGTGCTTAACTGCTGAGTATTCACATAGTCAAGGCAAATTAAACACAGGAACTGAACCCAATATATCATAATAGCCATTTTAGGTGCCAAGTGTTGATCTTCCAGATCTGAAGACCATTTGTGGCTCTAGGAGGTGACTGTCCACGCAGGCTTTGATTTTTGTGTTATTATCTTTGAAAACATCTTGAACTGAGTATTTTGTAGAGCTATGCACCTGTACATGTTTGTGTCTGTTGGGTCTCCTCTACCTATGTAGAAAACTTTTATTATCGAGTGCCTCCATTGGGTTGGAATTCTTCCAAGTTCCATTTGTTAAATAATTTGATTCATACGTATTGGAGAGCCTCTTTCACATCTTGTATATCAGGGGAAGGCAGGTATCGCTGCTGTGACGTCAGCCCACTCAGCCTACATACATGCTCGCAACGACGGCCAGTTGAACGTGTGACGTCACAGCGGGCAAGAGGAAAGGCGTGCGGGACATCGCAATTTTAATGCTGACTGTTTCAATTATGGAATAGTCACATATTATAAATAATTACATTTCGGCTTTATGCCATATATATATATATAAATTCTAGTTTATGTGAATAGTCATGTTATAACGCCAATAGAACAGAAATTATAACTTTTTTGCCTGAGCTAGAGGAGAGTTATGCAGAACAATTAGGTGGACATTTTCCGACATTTGCCATTTCGCTTTTCTTTAACTAGTTTGTCAATGTCAGGGCGTAATGTACGGCACATTTGTAACCGAAGACTGCATGTTAGCTTGTGATCTGAAAATATGTTTCGGAATTTTGACTTAGAAAGGTTCATAACAGAAAAGAATTGTTCGCACACATACGTAGAACCAAACATACATAATACCCGTGCAACAAGGGCATATAACCTCAGAAATCTGGTTTGAGGAACATTCGTATAACAATCAGCCAAGTCTTCCTTGTGTTTATAGTTGTCCTTCAGCAAATCGTCGCACTGTAAATTTATCAAATCAATGTGCTACCTGCTAGAAAGATTGTTAACATCCAATGAATACGGGGTCGCAAAGATCTGAAACGTAGTTGTCTATGTTTCTACATCTTAATACCTGGTCTCAAAATAGTGTGGAACACGGGGAACTGAACACAAACACAAAACCACTACACACCACACTACACGTCAACAAAAACACAAAATAAAAACAAAATTCGCACTAATGCCATTGAGGTCCCTCAAACAACAAATAAACACCCTCAGACTAGGCTGAAGAGGGTTCTCCCTAAACATTCAGTTTCGCGTAAGTAGCGCCGCTGATCTAGGCTGCATAGCAATACACTGCTCTTGCCTGACGTCACACGAACGTACAAACTGGCTCTTCGTTTAAATACGTCACACGGCCCGAAGTTGTCTTCCCTTGTTGTATATGTTCATTATATATATTATCGGGTCCTGCTACTTTCTTGTTGTTCAGTATTTTTATTACTTCTTTTACATATTCTTCATTTAGAGGTTCCCATATATTATCTTTTTCCTTTGCTTAATGTTGTTTCTCTTTCTGTGGGATGTTCGGATTCCTCGTTTGTTCAGTATCTTATTGAAGTGGTCTTCCCATTCCTTCATGTCTATATTTGGTGTACGTGTCTATCTTCCTGGTCTTAATGCTATGCATGGGTCTTTCGCTGCTTCATCCGCTTCTCTTTTTGCCTCTCTACCAAAGGACATTTACAAATCAGGTTGACAAACATCAAAGAAACATCAATCTTAAACAAGTAGACAAATCAGCATAGCTCATTATTTCCATACAGCACAGAATGAAATAGGTGAAGAAATTAAGCCAACAAAAAGTATTAAATTTTCTTCAAACCTAAAAATATGGGAAGAATATGTTTTTATATTAATTCACATAGAATTATTAATTTTGAAATTCCGCCAACTGACCTGCTGTCGCAATGCTTAAAGGTTAGAAGTTTCAGTTTTGCCCGACAGATGACTAAAGACCAGTTTCAGGAAACTACCACAAGAGTACACCATATTTCAAAAGGGGATTATAAGGAAGAAATTTGACATAGGGGATCAGCAGTCCGAACGAGATGAGGGTAACACAAACAGGACCGTCTCGAAAGTACTTCAAGGTCTAACAACTGAATGGAGTGATGGTACGTATCGACAAGAAATTAAAAGCTGCTCCAGTTTCACATTAAACTACCAAACCTGTTGGCCACATGAAATGCATAAATAGCTCCAGCAGCTATTTCCATATCATCAAATATGGCTCGATTGAGTGACTATGCACTATAATTTGTCCCATTCAACCGAGGAAGATGTATGTCGGCTCAATGAAGCCACAAAGTTGCTCTATAATGGTTATTTATTTTTAATTACTTATCTGGACCTGGCGCGCACTTTCTTGCATTGGATTAGGTTATCCAAAGTAGGGTGACGTTGAAGAGAAGCCTTCGAGCCCGCGCTTCCAACCAAACCTGAAGGATGACAAGAGAGGGAAATGAGAAATAAAGGGAAAGGAATCCGTGGAGAAGAGCATTCGCCTAAGTGACATTGGGTAACCCCGGAAAAGTCCATGTCAGGGTGCGTGAACACGGGAATCGAACCCGCGACCTCCACAGACGTTGCCGCCTGAGCCATCTCGCTCGGTTTATGTACTACTGTAAAGAAATGTGTTGTGCACATCCAGATTCATACCTGTGTGTGCCGTTATACACGAAACGCTGCTACCCATTATCGAATATTGTGATCAATCTGTCATTTCCTTACTCAGCACCCATTCAAAGTATTATACCCTCATGGCATAATTTTACAGTACCTGTGTGCTACTTCGTGAACCCGGTTTCAATTTCCGATTCGGATTAAGAAACCTTTTCGTAACGTTCAAACAATAATGCCTTTATGTGATTGAACCTGCATTTGTAGGAATGTTCCAGCCCTTGTATTAATGTCAGGATTGCTGATGCATGGATGGATGTGAGAATGCAAATATATCATGGTATATACACATAGAATAAGATTCACAAACATGGTGCTAGTATGCATAAAAAACGTTGTATAATATTGACAGTTATGGCACGAGTAAACCTTTGTCGCACAAACGACGATGACCGAGACGACTTTTGGTATATCAAGAACAGTTGAATACATTTTATGGCGGTCGTTGTCTCGGCACCCACGAACTCACTTCTCGGGCCTTGGTTTTATTCCAGCGCAACTCAGGGCTGTAGGCTCAGAAAAATTAATTGAATACTTAAATGAAAATACAAAATGTCCAATCCTGTTATACAACGATGTATTTTCTGCAATTTCTTCCTTATATAATCACAGAATGCCAAATAATAAAATATTGTGCTTTTAAGCATATCGAACACTTACAATTTCAAAGAGAGAAATAGCTCTTTCCCCTCACACAACGCTTTTACAACATAAATTGCAAACAGAAACATATACAGCGAATACATAACACCATAACAATCTACATGTAAAAGGTGTATGAAAATTAATAACATGACTATCTCTACTCTTGTACTCCTCTCACAAACTCTTATTCCTATATCTTCTTCGTGTTGAGATAAACATTTGCAGAAATTACCTTACTGCTTATTTCCTTGTAGGTGCAAGGGAATATGGGAATACAGTAGGCTTTGGGCGACACTCAAATTTTCAGAGCTTTGGTATTGCGTTCTGTTTGCACGAATAAGATATAAAAAATAAATAACGATCTTCCATTTGACGAAAGCTGAAGTATTCCAAGACTCGCACAAATAACAAGAAATATCTCCGAAATGATTCACTCCACAAACAATTCATTTGGAGATAGTGTGTTTTACATTTTTTGTATAGTAAGATATGGTCTATCTCTTACAGTTTGCGGTTATTCAAAATTCGCCAAGAATAAACAGGACTTCATAAGCTATAGACATAATAGAAATTCAAAAAATACATTTCATTTGTACTAAAATATCTTAAACATATTTTAATAAAAATCGTTGGAGCCATTTTCGAGACACTTAAAACTTTAGAAAAGTTTTCAATGTAAAGGGCAGTTTAGAGTGGAGGAATTTTCTTCGAAATATTCGTGTCGCAACCTTAAACAATATTAACCTTAAGTACCAAACTTTAACAGACTTTAACAGACATTTTAACGGACTTTTCGTTTTTGAGTTATGCTGTCCACAGACTGACGTGCGCGGACACACACACACACACACACACACACACACACACACACACACACACACACACACACACACACACACACACACACACAGATGGAATTTTTTTCTAAAAATTCATTTTTTTTCTTTGGATTCAGGACGCGTAAAATCATATATTTCCATTGAAATCTCGACATCGAATTTTTGGGTTGATTACAATTCTATACGTAGTAGAGAAAGTAATACATGCTGGCATGCTTATGAGTGTTATTTTTTCTAGCATGATTTATCATCAAAAGTGTGCCTTGGGGAGAAAAGCAAACGTTAATGGTTTGGACGCAGCCCGTCGAGACGTTACTTGCTTTACATTCCGTTGGTGTGCAAGAGACGTCCCTTTCCCACGTCAAAGTTTCTTTTTTTCACATTCCGCAGTTTATGAATTCTGTCGGAACCGGGTCTGAAAAAAGTGTGGGGAGAGAGAAACGGAATTCTGCAAGCACGGAGGTAGTATAAAACTATCACCGTGGAGCTGCGGTGGCTACAAGAGAAACAAATATGCAGGAAAGTATTATTAAATACCTTGAAGTACGAAAGTGCCATGGGACTTTCTTTTGAATGTCTAAGAAAGTCGCCTTTATTAAACTCCGTTCTTGTGCGATGTCTAAAACGCAAGGTACTCACCAGTTACACGGCCCAAGGGGAAAAGGGCGATTCTTAGTTCTGGTGCTGCTTATAATGGACATGGGGATCTGCACTCCCCATTTTGTCCACTGTATACAGAGCAATACAATTATATCAGATTTTATCGTTCTATGATTTGGGTGAAAATAATCCACTAATTGGTTCCAAAAACTATTTTCAAAAATCCAAATACACCTAGATATTATAGTAATCTGTAACTTAAGTTAAAGTTCATGATAGGAATCATTTTTTACTTTCTCTACTACGTATAGCAAGTAACAAAGTAAAAGCTGGACATCGAGAATTTGCCGGAAATATATGTATTGAGGTTTCTGAATCCAAAAAAGTACTTTTAGAAAAAGGTCCGTGTTTATGTGTGTCTATGTGCATGTATCTGTCTGTGAGCAGTATAACTCGAAAACGAAAAGTCGGTTGGAAACCAAAGTTGGTAGTTTAATTTAATATATTTCAAGAACGCAACACGAAGATTTTGAAGAAAATTTCTCCACCCTCCTTTACATCGAAAATGTTTTGAAAGTTTGGATTTTCTCAAAAATAGCTATAACCATTTTGATTAAACTGCTATAGGTTTAAGACATTTTTATGGTCAATGAAATGTGTATTTTGAATTTTCTGGCTATAACCTATGTAGTACTATATACGCTGGATGACTTTTGCATAAGTGGTAAACCGTAAGAGATACACCAAATCTTACTGGACAAAAATGTAGATCTTGTTAGAACATAAAAGTTACGTCCCAATACATTTTTTTGTGGAGTGAACCATTTCGGAGTTATTCTTTATTATTTGTGTGAGTTTTCAATATTTGTTTTTCTGAACTGGACGATTGTTATTTGTTCTTTTATTTCCTGCCTGTGCAAAGAGAACGGAATTCCAGAGCCTTCATATAGCAACCAGCTTTAAAAGATCTGACTATCGCTCAAAAGCTAATGTATTCCTATATTCTCCTGATACCTACAAGAAAATTAGCAATAGGAAGATTTCTGCTACTGTTTGTCTGGACTAACATGAAGAAGAGAGAGGAATAAGGGTTTGTGAGAATGGAAGAGGAGTAAAGAAATTCATGTGAGTGCAACACACCAGAGTTTTATAAATAATGCACTAGTCCCATAATATTACCTAATTATAAGCTTAACGACATCACATGATGTTGACATATCCACATCTAAAGGACATTAACACAAAACTTTGTTTAGGGACCTCCATCACAAGTTAATGAATGCTGAGTTCGTTAACGTAAACTGCCTGTTTTGCTTTCATCACCTTCTCCTTTCTAGCAAACATTTTACTGGTCCCAGCGCCTTCTTTTCTATCTGTAGCACCAATGCTTTTTTTGTTATTTTCTCTGGTCTATTTTTCCTCTGATAATTATACCTTTCTAGCATGCATTTTTCTAAAATCTGCTAAGAAACACATAATTGAATGTCACGGTGATACCCCAGATAAAATATAATCTTAGAATCCCTTCCTATTAATTTAATACCTCCCTATCTTTCGGCAAGAACATCCTTAGATATTTTTGAGATGTTTCTACACTGAAGTTTAGATCCAATGCAGCATTTAATTTACATCAGATGGGGGATAGAAAACGCTTCTCATAGTCTCTAGAATCTTATAAAATAGTAATGGGTGTGAATAAATAAAAAATAAAAAGTAAAATAAAATGAAATCTCACATCTAATAACCGGGCTTCTAGGTGCTATATCTGGCCTTAATATGCACGTTTTATTTTGTAACTTTATTTGAAATTATACTTATTATACAATTATTATATCAATGTACAGATTATGAAAACTAAATAACAATGTATAACATTTGAATAATTATCCAGTTTTCTATATATTTTCTCTCGTTGCTCTCACCCTTTCCGGGTAATCCTTGTGGGGTTCATTGGGATCTTTGCGTGGTCGTATACTCCTCCTTTCCGCAGCCTCCAGCCATCCGTTATAAATTATCTCCCTCTATTTTCGATTAGTATTAGTACTATATGCTATTTCTTCCTGTATCTCTCTTACACTTTGCATATTTTGCATTTATATTGTTATATTTCTTTGTCGAGTTACGATTGAGGTTCCTGTTTGAGTTGTATTCTCTTCTATGTTTAGTCTCCTTGTTGTAAATACCCCTCTAAAGTCAATGCTGATGCATTTGCGTCTTCTTCTCAATACATTTATACTTTTCTTGGTATTTTATAATGTCCCATATTCACTTTCATTGCAGAATTGTTCTTCCTTACTCAACTTCTTCGCTATACCTCACACATTCAAACATCACATATTCCAGCATATCATCTACTCCACATACATCACAGTTACCACTATCACTGCTGCCTGTCTTTTTTAAGTAACTTTTATAGGGTCCATGGCCTGTTATGTATTGTAATACTTCTTGCTTCGGTTTAATATGTCTTGGTCTTTCTTTTATATCCGGGAGAATATCAAATGTTCTTCCAACTTACAAATTTTGCTATTCTTGCTGCCATTCTACAGGTGGGTCAAAGAAACGGGAAATTTTAATTTCGTTGTTGTTAGTACGTGGTTTATATCAGAAGGCTTAGATTCATGTCATTGTTGAGCGTGATAGTTGCAATTTAGTAAACATGGAGCAGTGGACTGGTGAGCAAAGAGGATTTGCCTTAAAATCTTATTATCAAAATGGTCAAGGCGCCGAAGGGAGTTTCGTCATTTTCAACTCCGTCGTCATGATCCTGTACCTCTGCTTATGCGATAAATGACTGGGTTCGCAAATCAGAAGAAACAGGCTCAACACTAAAGAATAAACCTCCAGGTAAAACAAAATCTATTCGTACACCTGAAAATATTGAGAAAGTTGGAGTTGCTATAGTGAACAGCCCAACACGTTCAGTCCGGAGACATTCTCTGGCACTTAACATGGATCGCTCTAGTGCACGAAGAATACTGAAAAACGATCTAAATTTTCACCCCTACGGTGCAACAGCACATACTACTGCACGAATCTCTATGACGGAACTGCAAAATTTGTTTGGGAATCATGTCTTATCGAGGAATGGAAACATTCCGTGGCCTGCACGATGCCCTGATTTGTCTGCATGTGATTACTTTTTATGGGGGTATCTCAAAAGTAAAGTATACGCAAAAAAGCCACGAAACATTGACGACCTGAAGACAGAAATTCGTGAAGAAATTGCGAGAATCCCAGTAGTTATGTTGCAAAGAGTGATGAGAAACTTTAAAGATCAATTACAAGAATGCTTGCGTGTTGGTGGTGAAATAGTGGTTATAGCAAATGGCGTACTATTTTCTTGATCTTTATATAATAAAAATTCATTTAATATATTATCTAAGGTTTCATTTCACAATTTCAAAATTTCCCGTTTCTTTGACCCACCCTATATTGATAGTGTGGGCGTAATTGTCACATATCTGTACTATAATATTTTCTGATGTAGTTCGTTCTTTTTCACAGGTAGCTAACGGAGTTATTAACTGCCATCTTTCTTCTATTGTGTAACTGTATATAGAGAAAAATATCCCAAACCTGCCGCAGGCCAATATTTTTATGTTCAAGGAAAGGAATATCTATCCAATTCAGATCTCAAAGGTAAAAGTAATTACTACTAAATAATATGTATTCCTCAGTTCCAAAGGCGACAGGGAAAAGCAGCGGAAAGAGGGATCATCAAATGGGCAGCTGTTTCGGAAAAGAAAACAAAGGGCGGAATATTCAGTAGGAGGGAAGAAAATCCAACTTTGAAATGAGAGGCTGTCACGCGTATGTAGAAAGATAGAATAAGGTAATAGAAAGAGGGGAAGAAAAGAAAGCCGGAAAAAGGCGTTGAGAAGATGTCGTCTTCATTATTGCGTTGTGACGCGGCATAGGGTTAGGTTCTCCCTAGGGGACTAGGGAGGAGCCGCTGGAGAAGCTGACGACGGACCAGCAAGAGAAATGATGCTCGTACCCATCAGGGACAAGGATCGGGGAGGAGTGATCCACGTCTTCCTGCCTCTTTTCGTTGCCAACCACGCTGACACCCGAAACTTTACATGTTCACATATGCTGACTTTATCCGTAGTCTTCTGTTGTAAACTAAATCCAGGAATAAGATACCTTTCACCTTCATTCCACAGAGATAGCATCCAGAAACGAAATATGAATTGGTCCTCGGCTATAGGTGTATGATAAACGACGGAATAGAGAATTCAGAGCTGAAAGTGTAATTAATAAACAATGCAAATATTCATAAAAATGAATATATAATATTCTGTTTCCTCATAAATACATATTACCATCTGTTTTCTTCCTTGTTTTTCTTTTTCTGTCTTGTAATACCATAACAAACGCTGAATGAATGAACTTGGTGAAATGGTTCACAAACGAGTCATAAGGGAATAAGGAACAACCTCGGGAACAACCTTATCCGGATAACGCAGCCTAACGGAGATTCGATCTCGAGACCTCTTGAATGTGAGACAGACATGTTACCACAGAGACGAGTTCCAGTTCATTTTTTTTTTTTTTTTTTTTTTCTTTCTTTCTCGTGCATAGAATTGTAACAAGTGCTTATACAAATTCGCTGGGTGGAGAACTATATTCGTTCAGTCAAAGGAGATATAGACTAACTTGCAACAAACTGATGAAACAACAAAGAGAGTAATTTATTATTGCTTGCCTGGTTTAAGGTGAAAATTGAAGTGCTCATTACAGCTATTAATACAAGTTGGTTACAGTTCTCCCTTTGCTCTTTGCGAAATTAAAACTAGTGAAAAAGGTTGCATACCTGAATTACAAACCCTTTCATTGAATCTAAAATGTCTCATGTATTGTACTGCAGATGCACACTATCCAGTGAAGGATTATTAGTGAACGATGATCTCGGGTAACATATGTATCTGTCATGTCTATTTGGATTTTAAATTGTATACACATTTATTATAATTATAACATTAGACTGTATAGGCATATTTTGTAACAATAGACAGTGGGACAGATGACTGTCAAAATGGGACAAAAATATTTTTATGGAACGATTGATCTCAATAACGGGTATAATTAATATTAACAGCTATTACACACATATGCATTGTTTGTTTGGATAACGAATGCTACCCGTATTTTATTATATGCTGGGCGTAAGACAGCATTTCTAATATTTGCTCCGAGCCTTAATGTTGAATTTTACATTCATTATAAGTGCTAATGCTTCATTGCTACTGTCTTTATTTATATTTTCATCTTTAAATGAATAAACTGAAACCGAAACTGAAGACAATAATTTGGTACCTTTGGTGTGACTCTTTAGTGCACTTTCAAGCACTTTCGCTGCACCAGCTTCCCCAGACCTCTTTCGGTCGAAATGGCCAAAAAAAGATTCTCAGAAATTCTCTATTTTCCGTCTCTTCGATACTGTGATGTTGAAATTTAAACAATCAATCTACTTCAGTTCAAAATTGTTCTTATTTCTGTTGGATTTGTGTCATCGTGAATTGAAGTTGGTGTAAAATGACTCCACTGTTTTCCCTATTACGGAGAAACCTCTTCATTATGGCAGCTGGAAGCATCAATTTTAGAAATTAGAAAATCGTAAACAGATTGTTACCTTGGTTACTAGCCACCAATACCTTGTACAGATCTTGACACCTAAAGCACTGACCACCAGCAATATGAAGTCCAAGTGCGCTCTGCATTCAAAAGTCGCAACAAAACGCAAATGTAACTTATAGGATATATTATGTAAGATATATTTATTCGTTCAGTGCATAGAAGAACGTCAGGGGTCCTCAGTAAAACAAGTTACATCTATTAGAACATAAAAAACGTATTGCGTAAACTCAATTTTTACTTCTTATAACCTTGCTCAGTCCTTTTAGTGTCTTTCTTCACTTCCGTTTCTTTCATATCCTAATTACGACGTTACAATCACTCGTAACGCTCGATGTATGTTCTTACGATGCACGCGACGGCGCTCACGCATAGTTTTCTCACGCTCAGTGACACTGAGCAACTCATGTCTATAACTCAACTCTAAAGCTCACCTATCTCTCTTGCTTATACACTGGAGACGACATCACACGGAACTTTCTCGACTTCCACACACAAGAAACGGAAATGACTGAGTTAGAAGTCTCGAGAACGTTCGCGAAACCCCTTTTGTTTCCTCCGCTTCGATTGTTTACAGTCACGTACACACAGCAGTCTCGGGAGATGGCCCGGCTCTAAACGTCTTTGCCTGCTCGCCGGTACGGCATGTAGTGTAAAGGACTTTAACCCCATCCGACGTTGTGTGCACCGCGAGGGCCACTTTATAGAAGGCCTAGAAACGAATCGATCAGCTGAGAGAGGAGAACCTATGTTGTGTGAACAGATATACAAACATGGCTACAAGTGTTGAAAGTTATTGCTAACACGTGTTAATTTTGCTTAATTGAAAGTGAATTAGTGGTGGTATATGCTGTTTCAGTGATTGTGTTTGTGACTGTTTATTTGTAAATGGTGTAAAGTAATCAAAATTCGTTTTGCAGTAGTTTTCTTTGCTGTAGTAAGAGAATTGTATACATGTGTTATTCGCTCAAACTTTTAACGGTTTCTTTTGAGCAATTGAACAGTTTTTCGCCTCGTTTTCGTAAGTTCTACTTCTTATAGTTGAACTATTAAACTAAAATGATTATTTTCATTTATAGTGTGTAATTTTAAGTGATTTAAGAAATGGTTAATTCTTCAGTGAGGTTATTTAAGAATCCGTAACCTATATTGTAACATGGTGATACCGGTACTGAAAGGTATGTAATTCTACTTCTGTTTTAGGTGTAGAATTGAACAATATTGGTCGACGTTGTAGTGTGTATCGATGTAAAAAAAGTTAGGACAGTTTATATACATATATGAATGAAACACATTGAAAGGGCAAATCTACACCCAAAAACTGTTGAACTAAAGATGGTATGAGTTGGTTTTTGTTAAACCATTCTGGCAACAGTTAAATGCAATGAATGTTAACAAAACATTTACCAAGTTAATCAATAAATTTAGAAAACAGGCAGTAGTTAGGTGATTTACATTTTCCCACCTTCATCAAAAAGGGAAGACTATTATACTTGTGTCAAATTTTGTCCCGTCTTTACTCACACATGATGGTATTATGTAGGCAAGGACACCTAGGTTAATGTGTACCTGTATGAACAGGATGACAAGAGTCTGTGTTATCAAAATTTAGCCTGTGTTATCAGAGGCAGCATCCACACCTGCCATCAATAATAATATGCAACCCTAACCTAACTTTATAACAGCATATCTCAACTCTTTCTGCATTTTTACAAATTAACACAGGTATCACAGCCTAGCCTATTGTTGATAATTGCTATTTTATGTACAAATTTACCAAACCAGCATGGTAAATGTTGATAGACTGAGTTTAATTAGTATTTTGCTTCAATTTCTGGGATGCCTATCTAAAGGACAAATCCACACCCAAAAACTTCTTGGTATGGTCACCGTATGGGTTTTGTTAAACCCCAAAACTGTAAACTTCGTAAATATTTATAATTGTAAGTTAATGTTAATTGTAGCCTGTAAGCCGGGTCCTTTGTACCGGCACCAAGGCAAACTTTCTCTCAATAAACAAAACTGAAACTGAGAAAACTATATATGCCCCGCTGATAATAAGTTAAAACTTATAGATTCCATCATTAATAAATATTACGTAAGGTAAGTGGATACATTGGTAAGTACTTTATACAAGTGATATTGAAAAATAAGTCTTCCAGCTTCTCCGGGGTGGGCAACATATCAATATTACCATTATTTTAATATGATTGACTAGTTATAATAATATATCGGCTAGTCACAATGGGCCATTAAAAATCAAAATATTGAGGATGGAATATTTCCATTTACATGTATATATTCAGTTTCATTGGAATTAAGTTTGGCAATAATCACGTGCCTCATGTTTAAAATTTGATGATAACAGCAGCTACTGAGATAGATAGTTAATCTTTATTATGTTGATATGTGATTTATTATTTATGTAACGTATTATAATATTGTGCAGGTATTTTTGTTACGTTTTTTTATTTTCAATAATGAGTGACAATTCAATGGATATCACTTCCTTACGCTGTTCCTCCAAACGGGGAAGTCATATTCACGTTCGGCTTCGGTCGGTTCTCTTCAATCAGCTGTTCCAAAGATGACGCAATCGGGCCGTAGCCTGTATTTCGCGCGAGTCTCGGTGCACCGAGCCCGACGTCACACACAGATATATGTATGTGTGTATATGTATGGTGGTAAGCTCCTTAATGATGATAGCCCATTCTTCTCTGTTTTCGGCCTTTTTGCTCCTTCCTCTAAACCCCAGACTAGTAAGTCCTTCTTCACACAATCCAGCCATCTTAATCTTGGTCTACCACTGTCTCTTCTACCTTCAAGTTTGCCTTCAAAAATCTCTTTAACAGACCTGCCTTCATCCATGCCCACAACATACCCGACCCATTCAATCCAATAAGTGTGACTATGCTAGGTTTTTATATAAAAATTTTAGTTCCGTATTTGAGCGTATTCTCCACCCCTTTTTATCCATGATTTGCTTTGCCTCTGTCTACCATAACTCAAAAATTCCTGATATCTTCTTGTATATGATGTCGCGAAAAGATATTTTAAGCGGATTCTCTGTACTTGTTGAATTTTTTATTACACTTTTATACCTTAATGCTTTCTTGCCACATTATTTTGTATTATAGCTTGTTGCCAATGTATTTAAAATGCTTTACGGGTTTAACTAATTTGTCCTATTTCCGCTTTATTCTGTATGAGTAGTTTTATGACAATTCTGTCTCAGTTTTGAACGGCAATAGCCACATGCTGTTCACAGTGATGAGAAAATACTGCATATTGTATCTCTGCCGGTGAGACCAAAGCTAATTTTCGCTCTGGTTGGTAGATGCTCCTTGCAGACGGGTCACGACTTCCTCATGATATTGCTCTTATTTCAAAGCAGGGCATTGTCTAAATAAAGGCACTCTTTAATGGAACACCGAAAGGGCAGAAGATATCCGCGAAACTATTGAACCGTATCCCTGAATGCTCTGCTGCAGGTAATCGATTTAATCGTAAAGGGGAATTCATTAAATAAACCAAAGGTTTAGGCATCAAACTGCTCAGTAAAGCTAGATAATTGATTCCTATCGTTTGAAAGAGGCGAATGAGAATAACAAAAGAAAAAGAAGAAATGCGAATACAACCAATGTCGAAAGGACTGGAATTACAGCCTTCAACCGACTGCAATAAAAAACACATCAACCTGATCCCTTACAAAGAACTCTAAATTTGCTTTGCTTTGTGGATTTGCGAAAATCCACATGAGATGCTAACCAAAATATTTCAGTTCGTATGCTGAGTCAGTAATAGGAGATTTTGGGATTGCGCAAGTGTTCTCAAACGTCAAAATTTACGTCAAACTTTTCGCAGTGCCATTTCATGTTATTCAATTGCTTCATTTGTTACTGGGCAAAATGGGCAGTCCTTCTCGGCTTCGCAACCCATTCACACTGACATCTCTGCACGCGAGCCTTTGGCTCCATTCTGGTCTTAGTTATATTAAGTTCTATATGTACACTGTGTACTGGTGGTCAAGCGGTTATAAAGAAATATCTAGGATTAATAAGGTAGAGATTCGAATACCAACCACAAACGTGTATAGTTAATTTTATTTACTGTTTTAAAATAAATGCAATGTGTGTTGCATACAATAGTTTCCCATTGCAATGGTTGATTTGATTTTAAGGTAGGTGTGTTCACAAAATCTGCAGT
Source organism: Tenodera sinensis (assembly GCA_030765045.1). NCBI lineage: Eukaryota > Metazoa > Arthropoda > Insecta > Mantodea > Mantidae > Tenodera > Tenodera sinensis. The sequence goes on along the minus strand of CM060966.1, from coordinate 100,283,553 downwards.
TCTCGCCATTCTTTACCTAATTTCCTAACGATTATTGTGATTGCATAAATCGTGTGAAATTACCCTAATTCTGGCACCAGTGCTACAAAATGACATAATTACCTTGGCAACACTCTTGCAACGACAACAACATTCGAACACAAGATCCACCTCATTAAATTTCTTCTATGTAATCCTAGCTTTAAAACGGCTTTTCGAAAACATCTTTTGATTCTTCTGGGATTAATAAACTCTTAGCATTTTTGGCTTCGCCAAGAGGAATGCAGTCCATATTTTCAATAGTTTTATCAGTATCTTCCATTTTCCTCTATAAGTGTAGAAACAAATGAAACATCTGCTTAGCAACCATATTACGTCATGCATGTGTGATCTGATACACTATAATTGTTCATTTAGCAAAATTATTTTCAGTATAGTGGATACTCTATGGATGTCATCGTTGCCAAGGCGCTGGAAAAGAAACAGAATTTGAAAGAGTTAAAAAGTTATACGAGAAACGCAGCTTTGAGTGTATTTGGGAATTTGTGTAAGTGAGGACAAAACTAATGGAATGTAAAGGTAAATAAAATACACTAAAGATAGTGAGTAAACCTGGAGAGTTTAAAAAAAGAGGAAGTAACGAAGCTTAGGCTAAAGAGATTTGATGTACTGTTTTATGTGCTAATTTGTGTTGAGTGAACCAAGTGTAAAAGTTCGAGAAAATAAATAATGGAAAACTGAGTATAGTTGCACTAGTGTCAGAAGTGGAACGAACGCCCGCAGTGAATCATAATCAAGGACTACCACCCGATCGCCGCGTCCGCCACCTCTGCCCACTACAGGCGTCATGAATAGGTTGCAGTACTGGAAGTTGGACGTGGTCAGGACCCGGTTTTCTCAATCAAGTAGCTCCGCAGGGACATAGCGAGGCTGAGTGCACTCTGTGCCACACCTCCCAGTGGGTTGTTGTTGTTGTAGTGTTTAACGCCCGCTTTTACTACTACGGCACCGCAGGCGGTGACACTGATGACATATGGAATGAAGATGGAGCACCGGTGGAATGAGATGGCGGGGGAAACCGGAGCACCCGGAGAAAACCCGCCCTGACGCTCCCAGTGGGGAAACATCCCCTCGCCAGTACCGGGGAACGAACCCTGGTCCTCCGCGCCAGAGGCAATGCGATCATTAAAGCGGTAAAAGCTTTAAACTTCTGGTTTTCCATTTCTTCAGTGGCGGAGTATAACTTCTTTCGCTTACCGCACAAAGGACAAGTTCTGGCTGAAAATGCGTTGTGAATTCTCAAATGAGACTAAAATGCTCCTCAACCAAGCATCAAATATTGTAGTGTTGCCATGGAAACAAGGTTGAATTCATAGATTGTAATTTATAGTTCGATGTTGCATACATTAAAAGACATTATCAAAGATATTTAATTTTGTCAAATTATATTATAGCAATCCTGCCTAAGTAGAGTTGTTTGTTTCATATCATTACGTCTAGTTTGTCAGTGCTTAAATGAAGTCAGTAAATGATTGTGAAAGAGCCCATGGTGTGCGCAGGGTTCTATTCATCGAGTTTTGCAATTACCACTTTCTTGTGTGACTCGAATAAAATTGTTATGCATGTGTTGTTGGATATTGTTTGAATTTGCCTCAGTTACCTATTAGTGTGCTCGGCTGGGATAGTCATGTGTTATTATTAGCGTTTAGAAACGATAAACGCACCATAAGGGATCTGCCTCGGACTTAGAAATTGTTGCAAATCCGGCATCCATCACCAAAACATTGAGAAGTGAACGTAATCTACTATTATAGCTTGATTGTATAGGGTATTAACAACTTTCTCCGCACTGGCTGGTGTCATTCGCTCGAGATAGCGTTGGCATTCCTAGATTTTCCCCACTCACTCTGACCGACCCAGTGTTTGCTATTGTTCCAGCATGTTTATCTCACATAATTATAATCGTTGGTTATCACTAAACGAGTTGATATTGTGGTGCGAGTATTGACGGTATTGACGTATGTATAATGTGACAGCAACCAGTGTTGCCACTGGAATTCCCGTCTCTAGGGGAATCTTGGTTACACGAGAGCTGTGGAGTGACTTCTCAATAACCGTTTATAGTTAACTGCAGCATATCTTGGAATTCTACTGCGTATTCATTGCTTTATCGATCGCGTTCTCAGTGCCCTTTTTAGTTAAGCCCCCGCTAACGATTAAATCAGTGACGTATCAAAGCTATCACCGAAGCCCATATCTAAAGAAAACCAGAAATTAATAAGTAATTTTAATACTAATTGCAAAACTAACCAGTTTCCGTCATGAAAAATGCGCATCGGAGGGAATATGTTTCGTTCTCTACCACTGAACAGAGGGGAGCACAGGGCTTCGGATGCTTGCTGCCGCAGCCTTCATTAGATACTGATCGGGAGGGGTAAGGCGGAGGAATGCAGGAATAAGCAAGCCAAGGCTTCAGATTCCCATGTCGCTATACTCACACGAGCGTGTCCGAAAAGTGCCGTGTGAACACGACTGGCTTGAACGCTCTATTTGTAATATTGTGCGATTGTTACGGTCCTCAACAGCTGTGTTATCATAATTTGATTCATAGTGTACTGAACAGTGTACCAAGACATTTGCTCATTCTTCGAAATGGATGAACTATCTGTAATAAGACAATTTGTAAAGTGACCATACATTGTAGTTGAAATGCGAGGATAAGTTAGTGATAGTAAAAGAGGAGAAGTTTACTGCAGCTCTTCCAAACTTGCAGTGTGAGAAAAGATATTTAAATATAAACCATTATATGCTAGCTAAAAGTTACCTTTTTCTCTTCTTTTATAGTATACATATTACATGAATCTTGTGTTATGTTTCTTCCTTTTAGAAAATGTGTATGTATGTCCAAACTGTTGCTAATATTAAGCTTTACCGCCATGGCAGCTTGTATTCAAGGAGGCATAAAATAAAAAAATAGCTGACTGGTGCATGGGAAATAAATAAACTTCATTGTTGGCCATGCTTGTTGTTTGCAACTGAGAAAATATCCTGAAATACGACGGGTTTTGAAATTTTAGCGTATTTAATCACAGCTTTGGATAAACATAAGACAGCAACAATTAGAAACATAGGATTTGAAGAAATATGATCAGAAATTATAAGTGTTGCCTAGAAAGGGAAATTGTCGTGAAGATGAAACCCATTCTTCGTACTTAAGGATTGTCTGTGACGTCATGGACATATTAACAACTCAAACTTATGTAAATTAAGATATGAATCACAGAAACGGTTGAAATTTCTGGTCTTACTGGATTATAAACATTTTGCGAGTTTTTCAGCAAATGTATTATATGTATGAACCGAGAGAATCATATGTTCTGAAAGTGTTATATCCACCTAATCTTTATATTGTTCCTTTTATGGAATTTAACTACGAAAGCCATATCGTAGAGCGTATTGGCTACCAGCAACGGTGTTATGCCGTTTTACAGTGGGCTAACTTTAGGTTTTCTTTTTCTTTTCTTTTTTAATTCAGACTTCCAAACTCTGGGGAGGATAAGAGGAGAAAATTTCCTACCACCCCCTGTCGGGAATCGAACCCGGGACTCCTTCCACAGCAGACAGATGCTCTACCAACTCAGTACCAGCCTCAAAATTTGTGCAATAATTCCGTTCAAACCGTTTCAAATTATATGAAATCTAAACACACCACGATAAATAATTTTGTTCTCTGATAGTGTGGCCGTAAAGAAAGACGGCTGGAATGTATTCATGTATAAACAGGTGTGATAAAACTGTTCTTTTACTTTTATGATTGTTGTTTACCTTGGTTTCGGAAAAATTATTTAAATGCACTGTTCATGAGGTTAACATTTAATCAACAACCCCTTATTGTACGATCTGCTAGGCCCCTGTGCCTTTTCTCCGTGTCAAATCCCATGTGCGGTCGCCTGTGATCGAACCCGGGCTATTTTGGTGAGAGGCGAATGGTGTAACCACTCGTCATGGCGCGTCCATGGCAGGCCTACTGATAGCCTGAGTCAGAATCCCAGCATACATCAATGGGTTAAACGTAGTTAAATTTGTGCTGGAGTTCGCTCAGCAATAATTACAACCCCTTCTTTCTCCCCTCTCCATTCGTCTCTCTTTCTCTTTTGTTATATATTATACAATAATTATGTTTATATTAAAATACACGTTTCACTCAACATAGCTTTTTGTCACAGACAACCCAATCATAGTTATAACTATGCTTCAGCATCGCCATTGTTCCATACATAGTCTCTCATCATTTTATCATACAAGTGTAAATCCCCCCAGTTTTCTGCTGAATAGCATTATTTTAATGCATGTAGCTAAATGGCTATATATATTATTTCGCTGTATGTTATAGAGTACATTATTTGTGCATTTTGCTGCAATATTGTCATAGATTCACTTGAAAACTCACCTTTTCAATCCGCAATCGCCGTATCTCATAGTTTAGATTTTTCTTGTAATTCATAATGATGGGTTTAAGGAGTAAATTTGTTAAATTATATAACTTCCACGTTTTTTACCTAAAAACTTGAGCTTTCGCTATGGAAAATATTCTTACTAGAATCTAATACTCTCAGAACATATTTCTTTCAGTTGTCCAATTGCTTTCGCACACAACAAAGATAAGACAAAAAGGGAAAAACGGTAATAGCCGATGGTGAAAGTAACTAGTCATCCTAGAGTTGATTTGGTTCTGTGATCCGGAACCATGATCCCATTTTTTCACTCAACAGTGCTATAGGACTATGGCTAAAGGGAGAGGAAAACAGGCACGGGGAAAAGCAGAGGTTGTGATCGGGAATACGCCGACTGTAAATCGCTAATCAGCTTATAGAATGATGCAATCGTCTGTTTTAAGTCCGCTTAGCTGTTATTTCGTCTGTGGAATAATCGAGCGGTTTCGCAAGCGCGCTTCTGCTGTGGACATGAGATCGTAGTTAATAACCACAGCGAGAAATTCGTCCCATTATTTCGAACAAAACAGGCAGTGTTAATCCCGAATTTTCAGCACAGAGAAGCTGGGTACACACTGCACTAAAGAGCTTGCTGTTCAGTAATGCTTACTCTGATATCTATAATAAGAGAATTTAACAGCATAGGCCGCTAGGCATTAGGCAATTTTTAATTCATGTATGCACTCTTGTTATATCAACAATGCAATTAGATATTAACAGCCGTAATGAAATACATCGATCTTTTAGAAGAATGTAAATCAAAAGAACTGATATCCCAGTGATATTTACTCCCGTTTCTTTTTCATCCCTAAAAGCGCAATGGATATATGAAACTATTACAACAGATACAAAGAACGAAGATGAATAAGCAGAATAGAATAGAGAAATTTCATACTAACACTAATATACAAAATACAGAGTAATTAAATAAGCACTTGAGAAAGTATTCCGTGAGTAATAAGATATTTACAACTTAACTATGTATTTCCATATATCAGAATAAGTTTCATATAGTACAAGAATTCCTCATTTCACCAGAATGCAAGAACGGCAGGCCAGGCCATACATACGTCGGGAATAATTAAACTATATAGCACCTTCTTTGTAGACCCATTCTTCTGCAAAAGTCATAAAACACCGTAGAGATGCTTTACTGCAAGATTTATTTCGATTCTTTTCCGGTGTTAGGCTAAATTCTATCCAAGATTCATTTAGGCCATATCATCTTATGTTTAGTCGCTTAGAGGAAGAACACGCCACTGCCCTCTCTATGGCTAGAATCGCGTCATGGAGCTCTAAAAGTGCTTTAACAGACGAAGGGTTATCTACTTGCACCGATGCCGGATTAAGTGGGCTACCCAGTATATTAAACATACAGACAGATGTAAATACGTATAAGCTGCAATTACTGATGATGGAAGGAACCCTATAGAAAATAACCAACTCATAACAAGTACTGCGGCTCCATTAGGGCTGCCGCGTGGCAAATGTAGAGATGGCGCAACGAGCGCTTGCCAATCTGCAGGATGTGCAGAAAATATTTTTATAAACGTACAGTTATGTCTGTTGCAGAGCGACAGTATCTCTATTATGGCCTCCAGTGTGCAACGTTTTACGGTGTGAATATTACTGTGAATGACTAGACAGTAACCAGACACTTGGAAGCTACCTCTATCATTTATTTCTCTCCACAAAAGACATAAAGCAGAGTATATGATAGGAATGTCCTAATAGCAGTACACCTTCGAAAGCGCAACTTTTTCAGCAAGGAGCTGTTCAATTAGTCTTCGAGTATCTCACGACGATGGGTACAGGGCACAAGAGGGTAAACTTGCTCATTGCAGCGGGGGAAATCCTACCCTTTTGCACTGGTATAAAGACTGCAGCGGTTCACACCAAAGGGACGATTTTTACTCCATAATATTAATGTTCCTTTTTCCTCTTAATAACATCAGAGTATTGGTGAGATTTTAGCGACACTTGTAAATTTTTACTTTGTCTGCTACCTTAGTAAGCAGAGGAAATACTGTATTCCGACCGGTTTCATTGGTCACTAGGTGAATAAGGGGTTCTTTTCATTGGTCACTAGGTGAATAATGGTTTGTTTACTTTTCTTTTCGCAACTTCTCATCTCTACATTTATTTCATCATTTAATTTCTTTTTCCAGGGTCGCAAGTGTCAGCGAATGGCGAGAGTGACGCAGCTATGTGATGAAACTTGGACTCTGTAAAGGAACCTGGCTCTATGAATCTTCTGGAACCTTTAGGAACCCACTGGTTTTCACGCTTGCCCAGTTCTGGTACACCCATTGGATGCTCTCCTCTCCTCCTGCTTTCGCACTATTACATTGTACCTACAAGGAATAATTTAATAAAACCATTTTTACTAACGTTTATCTTCTGAGAATCGTTTGCGCAAGAGATAATAGAGAAAATCAGGTGAGTGCACACATCAGATTTTTCGAATTTTCGTTCATTGTTTCCCTAAACACGCCTGGCGTGAAAACGATTTCGACTTAGTTTTCCAGTAGATTCAAAACAAAGCAGAACTCTTTTCACTGTAATTTAACGCCGCGTTTGAAAAAAAAATTAAAAATCGCATTTGTTCATTCTTCTGTTCCGCTTTAATGCTCGGCTATTGAGCCGTCTACATTCGCAAATATAGCCACATGCCGGTGCACTGGTACACACCTTCCACAATGCGCTTAATAAAACATTCATAGCTAACACATATTCTCCGGTTGCTTGCATTAACATGATGCATGCAGCCAGGGTTTGCTTGTTATACTACAATGGATTCGACAGCTCTTTAATGGAAAGCCCTTTGTTGAATTTCAGTACGCACTAGGCTTATTTACCAAAAATATTGCGGTATTCAGGTAAAACTATGGCTATGTTCTATTTATGCATTAGTCGAGAGAAAACCAAATGCACTGCGCTGAAAACCGTATTGTGCTAATACATTATTCTCTCTTATTAAGTGGCCGTTTGCTACGCATTCAATAATTTACAGTAAATATCCCAACAATACCGTATTTCCAAAAATGAAATGATTGTTTACTTGTCGTAGTGTTTTCGATTAAATGTGTTCATGTTTTTAATCACTCTATTACGTACTTAGGGAAAGCAGAGGAAATATTGCATTTGATCCAAAAAATTGACATCCAAGTGATTTGATCGGGATATAAGTTGCAGTCACTTTTTTCGCGTTTTGCTACTTGCGACCGAAGAATGCGATGAACTTTAAAACAGCATTCGGAAAATTTTGTTACAGAAACTAATCATAGAGTCTATAAACACAACCTTTCAACAAGCCGTAACCTACGTGGTTCAAATTCACACTGTGTATACGTAGCTTTTTAAGAAGTGCTAGATAAATTTGTTTTAAGGAAGAAAAGGGAACGAAGTTCTAGTCCCAGACATAGGTATACCAATTAAATAATCAGTGGAAAAGTGAAAAGTGTTATATAAGTAGTCCAAAATGTAGTATTCTGGGTAAATTCCATTCTTTTTGTGTATTTTGTGTGACAACTGTTTGGCGTCATCACCAAGTAACCTATAATGTTAACATTCACAATAAACACGAGAACCTAACGTTTAAAACAATAACGCTAATGATAGTTATAAAATAACTCTTGATGTCTAACACTCAGCAGTATAATTGCTAGGATTTTTTCAGTCAGAAATTTGCACAAGCTTATATTTTGCTCAAGTGCAGTTATTGATTTGTAATTTTGCGGCATTGTTTTATTGTCTAGCTTATACCCTAGTCTTGATTCATCCATTAAAAAGTATGGGAGTATTGTATTGTATTCCACCAAAATAGTCGATGTCGAGATTTCACCGGAAATATATGTTTTGAAGGCCCCTGAATCCAAAAAAAAGCATTATTGTGTGTGTGTGTGTGTGTGTGTGTGTGTGTGTGTGTGTGTGTGTGTGTGTGTGTGTCAGTGCATGTCAGTCTGTGGGCAGCGTAACTCAAAAACGAAACGTCGGCTAAAAACCAAAGTAGATATTTAAGTTTAACGTCTTTTAAGAATGCGACATGAAGATTTTGAAGAAAATTCCTCCACACTAAGATACCCGTTATATGGAAAATTTTTCGAAAATTTGGATTTTCTCAAAAATGGTTCTAACGATTTCGATTAAAATTCCATGTTTTTAAGATATTCTTATGACAAGTGAAAAGTATATCATGAATTTTTTGGCTGTAGCCCGAGTAGTCGTATTTACTCTGGATGACTTTTGCATAACTGGTAAACCGTAAGAGATAGAGCAAAATCTCACTTAAAAGATTTCACTATCGCTGAGTCTATTGTATCCTAATATTCCCCTTGCACCTACAAGTAAATAAGCAATAAGATAATTTCTGCAAATGTTTATCTCAACTAACACGAAGAAGATATGGGAACAAGAGTTTGTAAGAATGATTGGTACAAGAGTAGAGTAAGTCATATGGGTGCAACACAACAGATTTTTACAAAAAGGTCCGTGTGTGCGTGTATCTGTGAACAGCAAAGCTCAAAAACGAAAAGTCGGATGGATGCCAAACAAGTATTTAAGTTCAGAATCTTCCAAAAATGCAATGCAAAGTTTTTCAAGAAAATTTCACCAACTGCAACATACAAGGTAGCAAAACACCAAACTTAGCACTTGAATTAGACGTTCTTCATGGACGCGTCAGGACGATTTTCAAGAATATCTTTCGACCCCTCCTTTACAGGCAAAAATGTTCCTTCTTTTTTACAAAATAAAAAAGAATTGCTCGAAGAATATTTATTAAATTACTATATATCCGGCACAATTTCAAAACAGATAACTATACTATTTTGGAATGAACGTGAAATTGTTTTCATTCTAAATAACTTTGTATGTGAAACTGGTAGACCATAAGAGAAAGAAAAACTCTTGCTATTCTTGAGCACACAATTTTCGTCCAACAGAGCTTTTTAAGCATTAACCATTTGCTAGATGTTCTGTATTAGTTTAAATTTTCAAGTGGTAAGGTGGTACTTATACAAGGCCATAGAATTTTAAGCTGACACTGAGATCTAGTTTTTAAAAATCTGCGTATTCCTTTAACTTATACATCCTTGTAAAGAAAAAGAACAACGTTCGTAAGAACAGTGTAAGCATGTGAAGGGAAGGTCATGTGAATGCAGCACTTCACATTTATTTTAATTTCTTTTGTCTTTTTGTAAAGCTAACACTAATGCTAGATGGTATAATCGTTACGTTCTTGACATTCCAATTCTGCTATTTTACTTTTGCATAAATTCTAAATATAAGTATGATTTGAAGCATTCCTGGCGACAAACATCCTGAATTTGTAAATATTCGTTTCTTTACCTTTTGTTCACTTTTCTCTCTCACACTGGCATCCGTTTTAATGTGCTTTTGCATTTGAACCGAGGCGAAATTAAATTAGATTCTTGTTTTTCATCTGTTAAAGAAGAGGGGACTTATAACCCTAACTCTTATCGGGGTATATAATTAAACAAACAGAAAATTGGAAATAATAAAGATGAAATAACATTACGTGTTTACTTTTCTTTCTACTACACATAATTCTGGTATATATTTGCAATAAAACTGAGAACAGAAGGCGTATTTCGAGGCTACATTCATTCGCATGGTTTGATTTTCGACCATTTAGACATTTGTTTCAAAATGCTATAATATACAGAGTATGTTTTATCCATTTACCCTAGTAAGCCTTGGTTCTTCATGGGCTGTTGTGCCGGGGTTTAGTACCTTTCAATAATTTAAAGCATACTATAGAACAAATATTTAAAACTAAAGCTTAACCCCTAGCGCTGCAGCCCAGAAAGGGCATTGGCTTCCGCCCAGTCGCTGCGTTCCCAACTTCTGCCCACTACAGGCGCCATTGGTGGGGTACAGTACTGGAGGGTGGGACGTGGTCAGCACTCCGAACCCTCCCGGCCAGTTATACGGCCTTCGCGACCTGAGGCCGCTATTTCTCCATCAAGCTGCTCCTCAATTGGTGCTCCTGGGACCTAATGACGCTGAGTACACCCCGTGCCCGACCTCCCAGCGGGGAAAAAACGTCCATGCTTTTACAGGGCATCGTACCCGGGTCCTCCGCGCCAGAGGCAAGCGCTCTACCAATTGCGCTACGGAGGTGGTCTATAACAAATATTTAGTACCACTTAATAATCCTAAATAGAAAATATTTTCAAAAGGAAAAATTTTAGACATTAACAGCACTGAGTTAACATAACAATATTCCATTCTGTCTGTAAAAATCTGATGTGTTGCACTCACATGACTTTCTCTATTCTTGCACTAACCATTCTAGTCAAATCTTTTAAAACTTTGAGATCCCGTTCTCTTTGCACACTTAAAATATAAAAAAAAAAAAAAAAAATGGACACCGATGTTCCACTTCTTGAAAGTTTTAAGTTTTCCAAAACTCACACACATAACAAGGAATATATCTGAAATGGTTGACCCTAAAAGAAAATTTATCTGGACATAAACTGTGTATTTTAGCAAGATCTACATATTTTGTATAGTATGATTTGGTTTATCTCTAATGGTTTACCAGTTATATAAATCCGGAGTAAATGCGACTACAGGGCTATAGGCAGAAAATTCAAGATAAACATTTCATTTGTCATAAAAATACCTCAAACGTATTACATTTTAATCAAAATCGTTAGAGCCATTTTCAAGAAAATCAAAATTTTCCATCTAAAGGGTAGTTTAGGGTGGGGCTATTGTCTTGAAAATCTTCGTGTCGCACCCTTAAAATATGTTAAAATTTAAATACCAACTTTGGTTTTTAACCTAATTTGCGTTTTTGAGTTATGTTGTCCACAGGCACATATACTGACAAACACACGGACCTTTTTCTAAAAATGCTTTTTTTTTTGGATTCGTAGGGTCTCAAAATATATATTTTCGGTGAAATCTCGACTTCGAATTTTTGGGTGGAATACAGTACTTCCCAGTAGAGAAAGTAAAAATGACTTTTAGCTTGGGTAGTTTGTAAAATGATACAAGACGGATGAAGAGAACGCCATGCTCCTTTGAGTATTGCTTGACACGCATGGTAAAAACGCGGGAACCGCCATTTTAGGTTGAAACGGTGGTGAGATTCAAACATGACCTCACTCAAAATTTATTGACTCCTAATTTAAGATACGAATGTATTTCGTTCTGTTATGAACTGTACTACTTTTTAGTGATTTTTTTTTTTTTTTTTTTTTTTTTTTTTTTTTTTTTTTTTAAGTTTTTGATTTCCTCTTTTCCGCTTTTTCTTGCAATCTGTCAAAAACGATCTTAGCCCTTTGTTCCTCTGATAATGGCTGACTTCCCTCAATCGTTCTTAAGGGAGAATTACTTCGCAACACTCGTCACCACCGTGTGCGTTCATCAATTTCTACAGCCCTTCGTAGAGCCAATTGGGAGGTCTATGAAGAGGTCCATTGCCTGTCTGAGGATGGTAGCCATCGAAGAGCAGATATCGTAGCCATCAAGAGGGATGCAGGAAAGGGTCTCATTCTTGATCCAACAGTAAGAATGGAGCAACATTTACAGCAGGCGACACAGGTGAACGAGGAAAAGGAAGCCATCTACCAACCATGCATTCCTCACCTTAGTGAGAGATATAATGTACCTGAAAATGCATGGGAGGTAAAAGGACTACTCTTTGGTGCCCGCGGAACATGTTTTAAATTCACAACTACCTGCCTCAAAGCACTGGGTGTGCAATGGTCCGAAATTGTAAATATATGTTTACATGTCCTAAAAGACTTTATATATTTTAAATAATCACTTGTATTCAATGTGTTAACTGTTATTTTCTTGTTATAATCTTTTAATGTTTTAGATATTTTGAATATTAATTTTAATCATTTTTTCTTCTTCTTCTTCTTAAAATTGACTTTGTCATATATCTCTGTATTCTGGATCTTTATGGTCACCTGCAATGTCAGGCAGATGTCACAATTTTTGTTTGTGAAATATATATATATATATAAAAATGGGTTCAGGGTCAATTCCCTGCATTATCTGTATCGGTGCAAAACCAGTTGTAGTATTTACAGTATTATTAATAATTTTCTCTATGATGGGACAATACTTTACCCAGTTTCATTATTATTATGAGTAAGCACTCGAAAATAAGTCCCTATTTCTCTTAATATCCGCTCCGTCGGATTCCCTGAAGGAACATAATAAGAACAATGATATAGTTTTATCTGGTGGCTACTTAGAGCTTCTCTGAAAATTTTATTCGCTACTTCAAACGAATGTGTGTAACAGTTACATCTTCCAGGCTTTTCCGAGAATACCCCCCTGTTTTCTATTAAAAGTTCCCGTAATTTTCCTTTTTGTCCCTCATTCAGTCTCTCAACTTGGTTCACCTTAGATCCTATTAAATTTTCTATCTTGACACAGTCATTTCTTTCGTCGTCCTCATTCTTCAAGTTAAATTTTGGGTTTTCTCGGGGTTTCTTTTCTTCGTCAAAATCACAGAAATAATTACCTCTACTTACAATATTTTCTTCCTCGATTTCATCGTAGTTCCCAACTTTTAATTCTGCTAATTCCATCGCTCCAATATTTATTACCTCTACAAAGAATGTTTCCCCCTCCATTTCTTCCTCTACCTGATCCCGTACAATTTTCCGCGAAGTATGGTCTAAAAATGGTACAATTATGGTGTCAGGTCCTGTTTCAAACTTAAAACTTTTATTTTCAAAATCTACGATGGAATTCCAAGCATAAAGACTATCGCAACCGATTATTACGTCAAAAACAAGCCTGGGTACAACCAAAAATAATATTTCAATGCATTTCTGTGCGATCTCGACCTTTACCATCACTTGAAATTTTACCCTTTCTTTCCTTTTACCTACTGCTACAGAGCAATATATCCCATAAACTGGCAAAGATAATAATTTTACACCACTATTCACTAAATTTTCAAAAAAAAATTTGGGAACACACAGTAGTATTAGCACCTGTATCAATAATAGCCTGAAATAATTTCCCGTTAATACCAATATTAATTCTTGGCGGATCAATTAAAATTTCATTCTCTGTATTTTCTTTATGTTTTTCGATCAAACATTGCCTTCTCTGTCCCTTATTTTCGAAGTACTTCCCATAATAAGAACATTCATCATTCCCAATCTTCACTGAAGGCGAAGTTGACTGGGTTTGGAGTTTTCCGAGAGCTTGCTAATGGCTCCTGTCCCATTCCCATTATATGAAGGTCCCGGGTTTGAATCCTGGTGAAAATTTGTTTCTTCCAATCCTTTTACCGCGTTTATAGCGTCTACCCTTTCTTCCGGATTTGGAGAAATTCTGCTATTCCCATTTCTTTCTTCTTGCCTAGGGGAATTCGGTCTGTACCAATTATTATTATGGTGATAATTATTTCCCGAAGGAAATCGATTCCTAGTGTACCACCCCCCCCCCTTCTATCTCCGTAATATCTATTTGCCTGTACGTAATTAATTTGAGGGTTTCTTTCCCGTGGATAATTCTCAACCCTTCTTCTATTATCCTGAGGCTCAAAATTATTTCTTCTATCCTGAGGCTCAAAATTATGTCTCCTATCCTGAGGCTCAAAATTATGTCTCCTATCCTGAGGCTCAAAATTATTTTTCCGGTGGTAATTATTGTTTTTAGGGACTGGGCCATGATACCGTTGCCGAGCATCAGAATTCCTGACATCACCTGAACCTGCCCCCTGCCCGAAAATTTTTGTTGGAGATCGGTTATTTCCAAAATGTCTCTCATTACTTGCCTCATTTTGGCTCTTATTTCTTTCTAGTGCGATTAACAAGTCAATCATAGCTGCTATTGTTATCGGCTTCGTAATAATCAGATAGGGTTGAATTGTTTCTGGAAAATGTGTGGTTATTAAATTAATTAATTCTATTTCTCCCATCGGAGGGTCAAGCATTTTAGATTTTCTAGCTATAGCCATAAAATAATTAACCATGCATTGGTCTTTATGCGGGTTATATTTCCCATTACTCAGTTCCAGTCTTATATTTGCCTGCCTGCTAGCTCCCCAATATCTATTTAAGAAAAATTTCCTTAAATGTCCGGTAATCATTACTTAATCCTACTGATAACTCTAACCAGTTTGAAGCGTTACCTTTAAAACATTTTCTAACAACTGTCATCTTATATTCCTCGGGAATACCTTTTACAAGAAAATACTCTTGCATGCTATTTATAAAAGCCTTGGGGTCGTCAAATTCTTCGTTTTCAAAGGTTGGTGGTGAAATTTCACTCAAAACATGGTTGGGCCATTGCAAATGTGGACTATTGCGTGCATTAACATTAACATTGGTATTACTATTACCTGAGGTACCAGCATTTAAATTTAACATCGGAATGTCCGCTGACGCATTCTGCATCGCTTCGTCCCGTGCTGTTACCGTAATAGTGTTACTACTCACAGAACCACTAATATTGTCAGACATACATATGTTATTTAATCTTTCTTTTAGTTTGTCATTTACCTCATCTACACTCACAGCTAATCTCCTAGTTTCCCTCTCTGATTGCTCTAATCTTTTCCTACAGATTTCTAATTCCTTGCTATTAATTTCCCTTTCCTTAGCTAATTCAGTAGTTATTTCCTCCCTTAATTTTCTATTTTCTTTCTCTACATTTTTATTAACTGTTTTAACCTCTTCCCTAACCTGTTCCTGACTTTCCCTCATTTCGATTCGTACATTATCAATTTCAATTTTAACCTCTTCCTGATTATTTCTAACCTCACTTCTTACATTTTCTATTTCATTTCTAACTTCCTCCTTGAAATTTTCTAAAACCTTCTGTTGTTCCTCAATCTTATTTCCTATTTTGACTAAGTCAGCTGTTAAGCTCTCCCTCGTATTTTCTACCTTTTCTGTTAACCCCGTTAAATCTTTCTGACTTTTTTCTACCTTTTCCTTAATCTCTTTCTGACTTTCTGTTAAACCCGTTAAATCTTTCTGACTCTGATCTACCTTTTCTGTTAAGCCCGTCATCATTGACATAAGTGACCTTAATATTTCATTAGTCTCCATACTTCCCCCTGTTTCTTCTCCCTGATTTTGTATATTCGTATCGGCTACTCTGTCCCTTGCATTATCTACATTACTATATACACCTTCTCCCACTCTCTCATCACCTTCCTGCACTTCCATATTTATATCTAATTGCTCGATCATTTTCCCGTTCCTTAAATACATTGACTATATACTACAACACGTAGATAAAATTCTCAGTCAGTACCTTAATCAGCTTGCTGCACTGCTATTCGATGTGGATCCTCTCGTTCCTGCTGTGTCCTGGGTCACCTTCCCTGGAGTTCACGGCCTTTGTTGTTCAGCTCCCTGAAATTCTCCGCATACCTTATTCAGCTTCCCTGAAGTACTCTGAAGTTCATGCTCAGCTTCCCTGAAGTACTCTTAAGTGCATGCTCAGCATCCCTGAAATTCTCTGAAGTTCACGCTCAGCATTCCTGAAATTCTCTGAAGTTCACGCTCAGCATTCCTGAAATTCTCTGAAGTTCACGCCACACGTTGGAGCGCTAATTTGAAGCATTTTATATCACTCTATTAACTGACTGCTTCTTCTTACTGGTGCCTACAGCTGCTCACACATGAGTCTTAATCTCTGGGATCCGTGGTGATTACAGAGAGCGACATTGTAGTTTTGTTAGAACACTTTATTTGTTGTTTTTTTTTTTTTTTTGTTTTTTTTTTTTTACACGTTTAAGCTTTGCTGAACAATTTTAAATAAAATAAAATATGCGGTCTAACGTAACTGTTGGAACGAACTTTTACCGTGTTGCTTACATGTATATCTCCCTCGTAACGATGTCTCTCTCCTACCGTCCCTCAGTCACTCTATCCTTTTAGCTTCCCAAACATCTATAATGGCCCTCACTTCAATTAAGTGAAGACTTTGCCCTGTGGCGAAACCCCTCGGGTTTCCGATACTTTCTAAAATACAATAGGAGGCTCCTTTTCTTTATGTTGTAGACATTGCCAAAACTAATTGTATCTCGTTTACCTTAATGAGCCATCTGTTTGGGTACGTTCGCTAATGACTCCCGGTAATGCATTTCCCGACTGACATAGCTTCACATGTGGTACAATATTCTTAACCCTTTGCTAGCGAACCCTATCCCATAATACATATAGTTATTCTTCATTATTAATTGATTTCATCACTTTGATATCTTTTGAATATCATAAGCGCTTATAAGAAAACTGCTACAAATGATACAAGACGGATGAAGAGAACGCCATGCTCCTTTGAGTATTGTTTGACACGCATGGTAAAAACGCGGGAACCGCCATTTTAGGTTGAAACGGTGGTGAGATTCAAACATAACCTCACTCAAAATTTATTGACTCCTAATTTAAGATACGAATGTATTTCGTTCTGTTATGAACTGTACTACTTTTTAGTGACTTTATATGTGCAAAACTTACAGCAGGAATATTTCGCTTCTTTATTTATCTTCATACTTTAGTACATGCACTCTTTTTACTCTAATTATAAGCGTTAACAGATTGCAGATAGAAAGTGTAGAAGTGCCAGCTTGTTACGAAAACAGGCAATAAGTATAGTACTTAAAATTGAATGCGACCCTCACTACGGACGTGGCACTGCCTGCGTAGGGAATTGAACAATGCTCTCTGAGATAATGGGCGGAAGTGCACTGGAGAATTGCTGTGCTAAATTGACACTGACGCAAAACACGTCATCCACTCACCTCGCTTTCCCTTCCCAGTGCAACAGCGGTTTGCTTTGCTCTAAAAGCACTTTGAAGCGCCGCATTTTTTACCTATAAAGACGATGTTTTGTATTAACATTCCAAATAAAAATGCATTAAGTGCCAACTAATTACAGGTTTCCATGGTTCAAATTCTCTCACATTACTGTAAATCTCTTAATATGTACCTTCTCTCAAAAGTGTGAATATTGCCAAAATTATGAACATTTGAGGTATGCTAAAGTTTCTGAACTGAAATTTGAATTTTTTTTCTAGCAGTGACCATTGAGAAGTGACGTGGTAATTAGAATACAGATATCGCGTTTTCTAAATTCCTTCTAGGAACATTAACAAACTTAAATGCTGATGACCAAGCATAGAAATTTCACAAACATAAAGGCTGCAGAAAAGGAAATTAATTGAACGGTTCCTGGGTTTTAAACAGTGACTTTCCAGATAACGAGCCACAGACACACTCGTACAGTTTGATGAATCTGCAGATAGCATTCAGCTACTAACCAGGTCGTGTTTGACCTGCCTCACTGACTCGTCTGTTCTGTTGTTACGTTTTTAATATTGAAACTGGTTTGAGTATAGATAACCTGAAGTCAAGTGCTTAGAAATTCCTATGCCTGCTCATAATATACGTAATAAAGGACAGTGTAATGAATCCACATCTGACACCATTGTGGCAATTGACAAGCTCAGCTGCTTTTTCTGTTACTTCATTTGTCTTTAAAACTGAAGCACAAAAACTCAGTTCTGATTTATCGTTCACCCAATCTACAGTTCGTCATGATGTTGCATTTCGCTTTGCGCCAAGGCAGTTCGACTGTTCACACAAATGACTTCGACAATTCGCTCACTAAAAATCTGATGTGTTGCACTCAGATGACTTTCTCTACTTTTGTATTAACCAGTCTTACAAATTCTTATTTCTATATCTTCTTCGTGTTAGTTCAGATTCATATTTTCAGATATTATCTTATTGCTTATTTCCTTGTAGGTACAAGGGGAATATTAGAATGCAGTGGACTTTGAGCGAGTCAAATCTTTTAACGCTTTAAGATTTTGTCTATCTCTTACGGTTTACGAGTTATTCAAAAGTCATCAAGAGTAAACAGGACTACATAGGCTATAGCCAGAAAATTCAAAATATACACTTCATTTGTCATAAAAATATCTTAAACATATATCATTTTAATCAAAATCGTTCGAGTGATTTGCAAGAAAATCAAAATTTACAAAAAATTGTCCATGTAAAGGGTAGTTCAGCGTGGAGGAATTTTCTTCAAAATCTTCGTGTCGCATCCTTGAAAGACATTAAATTTAAATATCAACTTCGGTTTTTAACCGACTTTTAGTTTTTGAGCTATGCTGCCCACAGAGACACAGACACACACACACACACACACACACACACACACACACACACACACACACACACACACACACACGGGCCTTTTTCTAAAAATGTATTTTTTTTTTCCTTTATTCAGGGGGCCTCAAAAATATCTTTCCGGTGAAATCTCAACATTGAATTTTTGGGTGGAATAGGATACTTCTACTTTCTAGTAGAGAGGGTAAAACCTGTTCCAACAATGCCTTTTCAACACTTGCCGGCTCGATTTTAAAGCCAAGGCTAAGTGTCAGCGAACTTCTGGAAGTTTCTCGAAACTTCTCTGGTAAATAAGTACGTAAATATCTTCTAGAACTAAACACTCCATTGTCGTCGGCCGCATATTTACAAGCAGTGATAGCTAACACCGAACTCTTTGGATGTGCGTCCGGTGTCTGCACCACAATACTTTATTTAATGCACATGGAAGTTGTAGCTGAATTGTTATTGCTGATTTTAATATGAAGGTTGTGCAGGTGGAATGAAAGTCGTGGGGAGGGAACTATATTTTAAATAGTATTTCTCCTTTGAATACATCTATGTTTATACTTTAATAAAATACTACAATAAATTCCCATACGTGTTTGTATTAATGTTTATATCATTACTTCAATTAAAATTCTAAATTAAAATTAAATTTATATAACCTACTAGCCTGCAGTTTTACACAAAAAGTAAATAAAAATTTAAAAATGCTAAATTTATCTGGTTGGACCGGTTGATTAGGCGTTGGTCTACTGATCACGTATTCAAACTTGGCCCAGACTGGTGTTTTTAAATATCCTTAAAAAGCAACAGTCCCATGTTAGTAGATTTACTGGTATATACAGAAACTGCAGAACGAAATTCCCGCACATCGGTGGCGATGATAGGACCCTGGTAACTAGCAATTAAAAAAAAAATACCTTGTCTTAATTTACCCCTGAAAATACAATATTTTCAGAACAATGCAATTATTATTTCTACTTTCTAGTAGAGAGGGTAAAACCTGTTCCAACAATGCCTTTTCAACACTTGCCGGCTCGATTTTAAAGCCAAGGCTAAGTGTCAGCGAACTTCTGGAAGTTTCTCGAAACTTCTCTGGTAAATAAGTACGTAAATATCTTCTAGAACTAAACACTCCATTGTCGTCGGCCGCATATTTACAAGCAGTGATAGCTAACAACCAATTATTATGTTGATTACCATTGCAGTCATTATATTACAATCCTATCGGGTTTTGTCTCCTTATTGAACCATTATATTACAGCATTACGGATTTGGGTACTTAAATATATTTCAGTAGCAGCTTTTACTATATTAATTTATGGACATAGCGTAATCTATGTCCCACTGATATCTTTAAATGGAAGTTCCAAGAGGAGACAATTCGCCTAGCATACAATAAAAGACGTGCGACATATTTAACTTCGATCATGAAATAATTGTTAACTAGATTAGAGCATGATTACACTTTCTTTTTACAACAGAAAGATATTTACAATAAACGCGTTTACAGTGCCACTATGCTGTAGTCCCTTACCCAAAGGCAATTTGTTATAATGTCACTGCACTTACATATATTTTGCTGATTACTTCCGCATTGCTGTTATATTACTGTTTATTAGTATATAGGTAAATAAATATGCACAAGATTTAGCTTAAAACATATGCAAACATATTTTAATGTAAGAAATGTCTCTGTCACTGCAATTATCACTATAGTGCCGTAGATATAATTTGGTCAAAGTTAATAGCAAGTATTAATATATTATTGTAGTTAATAGCGCTTGTTTTCTTTCACTGAATAATTTAGCAGTGTACATTTCCTTCCACTGGGTACCAATTTTAATGAAAAGTTAATTTGATAGCTCTTTGCATCGTCTTTGGTTTTTAGTTAGTCCGTCACTTTATCGCTAGATGTCGCTTGCTCACTGATTCAATGACAATTCGTGGGGGGCGATTTAGCACCTCGATCGAAAGGTGATCTTTTGTGCTTATGCCCCTGACGGATGATAGATGAGATGAATGGATCCGAAGGGTGGCCGAAACGTTACCACGACAGAGCAGAGGGCGTAGTCCCTACATTTTCCCAGTTTGTTCCTCTCCCACACCTTCAAGTTCGTACACATAAAGGGGTGCGGGTCTCGGTCTTATATCATCCCATAGGGGGACCCAAAACCAGTAGACTCGCCATTCAATCCGGGGGACGAGATTTCCGTAGCGCATTTGTTCGCCCTGCCGTGCTGTTGCCGCGACGCTTACCGATGCTTCCAACCCTGAAAGAAACCTAACAGGATGAAGGCAAATCCTTCCCAGCATTCGCCTAGCGACCTGAAAAAAAAAAAAAAAACCTATGGGTCAGGAAGGTTGGGCACAGGGATCGAAGCTTCCAAATGCGGGTCAGAGACCCTACCGTAAGGACATTTCAATTGCCATGCGTTAGTCTCACAATAACTTTTAAATGGCTCATTCGATTTCAATCTTTTTTGTTTTGCTCGTCTCACAATATTGGCAAAGTTTTAGAAAAAATGTAAGACTCCTACCCTGACTTCGAAGCAGGGAAAAAACACACATGAAAGTAAATTCAGCTTACTTCCAATACATTGTGTTTGTGGTGGACTTATAGTTTGACAGCATCTATTACACTTAAAATCCTTTCTTTTTTCCCCCTTAAAAAGAGTAGTGAATTTTCAGAATAGAGTTGCTTAAATCAGATTTAATTACATTGTGTAAACTTTTATTTTGATTGGCCATTTTATAAGTTTAACAGGGGTATAAAAGGCAAATAATAGAACATTAGCCCGATGCTGCCATCTGTCGCATTATATGTAACCTCGAGAATCTTAAGAAGGAACCATCAAGCGTGCAGAAAATGAGCTTCAAGTGCTTGTAATAAATATCCAACGTAGTGAAATGACATGGCAATGCAATTGAAAGATATAATGTAATAACTATTCATAATATAAAGTACATAATTACTATAGTACAGACTGTTGCATATGTTGACCATTTAATTTATCCATGTTTTTGTTACATAATCCTATTAAATACCTCGCCCACATTTATCTCTTTAAACAATACGTCCACACTTGGCAGTTGTGTATTATCGATAAAATTACCTAATCCTCATGTGGTATAGCCTGCAGAAAACACGGTTTTCTCTAAATATAATATGCGATTTAATTATTCACTGCTAAAGACGGAGTATTCATTCTTCGCAGGGCTAACACCATTATGTTCATCATCTGCGATTGAGTTTTGTTACCTTCTGGTGACATCTGTTAAGTTTAGGATGTCCCACTCCGGCCAAGGACAGTCTACAATTAATGTACTTCAACGTGACAGCCTCATACCAGTATACTTTTATTTTTTATTTATTTATAGCACTTCATCTCTTCTCCGTCACCATAGAAAAGAGTTCTGAATATGATATCAGTAAAAATACACAATTACAGAAATAATACACTAGCAATGCTCTTTAATACATATACTAAAAATATCTGGAAGGAACAAAGATATAGAAAAATACATTTTGGTTAAAGCAATAACTACTTTAATAATAAACATTAGTAGACTGTATTGATATACATATATCCTAAATATACATGATTCTATCATTTTAAGTTACAACATGAAGCCTTCTTGGAAATGCACTTAATAACTTGAAAACCCTTATCAGCCAATAACGATGAGTTCCGATGAGTTCACTGTCACACGTATGGAGATGTTCGGTCTCCTGATACGAAGATATTCCGAATGTATATAAAGACTATGAAAATAATATATTAGTATAGGCAATTTTATATTAAAAATTAATTTTGTTAATGTAAATACAAAAAAGTCTGCAACCATTTATACAAAAAATAGACGTTCATTTTACATGAGTCCACCCCATCCTTTACCTCCGAAACATATAGAAAGGATCCGTAATGCTGGATAGTAATGTTCATTGCAGAGTTAAACATTCTATATCAAGACAAGCTGCCGAGCTAAGTTATCCGCCATACAACAAGAGCTTTCAACCGAAAATAAATTGGGCTGCAAAAAGTTAAATTTCAATTGCGAGAAAGTTGAAGAGCAAGAGAGCTTCAAAATAAATAATAAAGCATTAAAAGATATCTCGAAAATGTTTGATGCCACCAAAAGATCATGGAAATGAATTGTGTATTTTAAAGAGATATACATTTTTTGTAGCATGTGTTTGTCTATCTCTTATTGTTTATCTACCAAAACGTTTCCTCCTATGAAGAGGAATTCAAGGACTAACCTCAGAAAATTCAACATAAAGTGCTTTTCCTCTAGATATCGAGTTACTTATGAGAAAATAGAAACTTTTGAAAATTATTGCATGTAAAGCATAGTTGGGGTGGGGGATTTTCTTGAAAATCTTTGTGGCGCAACCTTGAACTTTCTAAACATAAATAACAAGGGATTTTTCGTTTTGGAGTTGTTGTTCTAGGTGACTTGGTTAGCTCTAGCTTACTGGTCCCAAGATCCTGGGTTAAAACCCGGCCCAGACCGGTGGGTTTTAAGTGTGTTTAAAATGGATAGCCGCATGTCAGCAGAATTATTGTAATTTAAAAGAAGTTATGTAGGACGAAATTCCGGCATACCTACGACGCTAATGTGACCATAGCAATTTAGAGCGTCGTTAACAAGCATAATATAAATAAGATATACATGAACACACGCGCGCGCACACGTACGCATACACACACACACACACACACACACACACACACACACACACACACACACACACACACACACACACACACACACCGATCCTTTGCTAAAAATACGGGGAATCACAAAACGTAAGAAATCTATATGTAGAACTTTTGGGTCGAATACAATAAATCCCTTTTACTACCCACGTGATAGAGAAATTAATTTCGTTTTACAGAGAACCATCGTAACATTTCAAACGAGTACCTTTATTGACTGCCTCTACGGTCCAATGATCAGCGTTCCGGCTTCTCAACCCAGTTTGATTCCAGGTTGGGGATTTTTCTTTAACCAAAATAATTCCATATCCGCCACAGAGTTGGAAGTATTAATGTGGGAGCAAAATTGGGTGCATTTAATGCTAATGAGAAACTTCAACGTCGGAAAACGCTACAGTTCAGTGAATAACAACATCAGTTATTTCTTAAGTCAAAGCCTTCGATATGGACAAATAATTTAAAACAATAGCTGTATAAATAAAGAAATAAAAGAGTATAGGTATTATTATTATCATTATCATTATCATTATCATTATCATTATCATTATCATTATCATTATCATTATCATTATCATTATCATTATCATTATCATTATCATTATCATTATCATTATCATTATCATTATCATTATCATTATCATTATCATTATCATTATCATTATCATTATCATTATCATTATCATTATCATTATCATTATCATTATCATTATCATTATCATTATCATTATCATTATCATTATCATTATCATTATCATTATCATTATCATTATCATTATCATTATCATTATCATTATCATTATCATTATCATTATCATTATCATTATCATTATCATTATCATTATCATTATTATTATTATTATTATTATTATTATTATTATTATTATTATTATTATCATCATCATCATCAAACAGTTTAGGCTATAAATATTTTGTGTTATAGAATGCAGTGCTAGAAATGTAAAGTTGTTAACACTAGAATGTAGGGTGATAACCCACAACTGTCATATCTACACGTTAAATATCATAATAGATATGTGCAATATAGTAATCTAATAACCCGTTCCTCTAAAATATACAATGCCCATTTTACACAACATGGCATCAAAAGTAAGGGAAGTATTACTTCCTTTACTAACAAGCTCAAATAAAAATGGCTCTGCCTCCGCGTTTAGTCTTTAATTTTCGAAAGAGGAAATCATATTTTTAGTGTGGAGCCTTTGGAGAACGCAAGTGTTCCCAATAACTAGCAGGCGGAGTTCCATCACAAATGGCTGTTTTTCCTGGCTTATGTGTGTTGAGTTATGTCCTGTGCTTTGACAAGAAGACGCTACCACACCAAGGCGGTGTTATTTATGAGCTATGCTCAAGGTTTCAACACATTTGCAGCTGTCTTAAGGCAATCAGGAGTTGTTCCTCCCCTTTAACTGGCATGGTCTGCTGGAATCCTCGTTATTTTCTCTTCCGTACAAACCTCTGTTTCTATTTAGCATCACACAGGAACGTATTTCTTGGAACTAAGCAGCAAAGCGTAGAAGAGCTGATGAAAAATTCAGAACTTATTTGGTATTTAAATAACATGAACGTTGTTACAGTTACCTTCCGCAATGTAATCATCAGAATGCAAACACAGAAAAGAAAAATATGCTTAACGCCTCATATATTACAAACGCAAACGTATGAACCAACTCAGGAGTTTATTGGAATTTATAAAGAGCTTCGGTGCTTTAATATGAAACTCAAAATATATTTGAATAAGGGAGTGTTTATTGTTGGAGTGGGAAAACAACATTATTAACAGCGCTCGACTTTCTCTGTTTTCTGTAGTATACTAGCGGTTATGCAAGCTACTCTAAGGAACCTTATTACACATACATACTTCATGTTTATACATACTTCATTTTAACACAGATAAACATTTGTATAAACAGCTAGACTACAGATGTTGTTACATACACCTGCAAAGGTAACAATGATACTCAAATGTTTCAGAATTGGACACCTCGTGGTTGCTATAAATTCTATACCCTTTCCATGCAACCACGGGAAACAATGGAATTTGACAAGCTCTAAAGACATGAAAATGTATTGAACAATTCGATCAATTGATAATGGATGTCCGAAAAATGATGTATGCCACGAATGTTATTCCGAAATCAATTATGACTGAAAAAGATCTACATACCGCAAGTAATAACTCTTTGTCTATCTCTTATAGTTTATCCTTATGCAAGATTATAGAAATTTTTTGTAAATTAAGTGGATTTCACATATACATAAAACCCAAGATATATATTGGGAACCCTCTCTCTCTCTCTCTCTCTCTCTCTGTCTCTCTGTGTGTGTGTATGTGTGTGTGTGTGTGTGTGTGTGTGTGTGTGTGTGTGTGTGTGTGTGGTGCGCGTGCACGCGCGTACGTTTCTCTGTGAATAGCTAAGTAAAAATATGTTGCACTCAAATGCCTTTCTTTAATCTTGTACTAACTATTCTTGCAAACTCTTATCTCTCTAGCTTCTTCACGTCAGACGAAATAAGCATTTGCAGAAATTATCTCACTGTTGATTTTCTTATAGATGCTAGGGGAATATAGTAGGCTTTGAGTCAAATCGTTTAAAGCTTTAACATTCCGTTCTCTTAGCATGGCCAAGCAGATAAAAAGGTTAATAATGGCCTTCGATTTAAGAGAATGAATTTCTCCGACATGATTCATTTTACAAAATTACATACAGACATAACTCGTGTGTTTTACTGAGATATACATTTTTGTACACTAAGATTTCGTCTATCTTTTAAGGTTTACCAGTTATGCAAAAGTCATCCAGAGTAAACAGTATTGCATAGGTTATAGCCACAAAATTAAAAATATACATTTAATACGTCATAAACTATTCCTAAATATATACTCCTAAGTATCTGGCATTTTAATCAAGTTCATTAGAGCCATTTTTGAAAAAATTAAAATTTTCCAAGTAAAGGGTAGTTTAGGGTAAAGGAATTTTTTCAAAATCTTCGTGTCGTATCCTGAAAAGATATTAAACTTAAATAGCAACTTTGATTTTTAATCGAATTTTCGTTTTTGAGTTACGCTGTCACAGTTACACATTGTTTGCTTTGGATTCAGGGGCCCTCGAAGTATATATTTGCGGTGAAATCTTAACTTCGAAATTTTGGGTTGAATGCAATACGTCCCCTACTTACTATACGTAGTAGAGAAAGTAAACAATGAAAAATGCTCCCTCAACTACTGCTTATGCAAAATGTTACGAATAATTTTATTTTCCCAAAACCAATTTTCGATTGAAAAACCATATTTTAAGATTGTTAATTAATAAAAAAGATGGATATTTTGTATTCTGGGGAATACTTTCTAAAGTCCTTTACATTATGAATGATTTTTGCATGCATTTAGAGACTGACAAAATCTTCCTATAGAAAAAAAAATATAATCTCATTAAAGCACACTATTAGTTTGCATTTTAAAAGACACAAATACTTTCTTTCAAACTGGCAATCGTTAATCATTTTATCTTCAGATCATGAAAAGACCGCAAACGAACGGGCGGTAGTAATTTGCACTGAAAAATATAAAATTGCACCGGGGTAAATTGTACTGAAAATGACGGAGTTTGTGAATTGTACCAAATTCAAAATGTTAACTGCACTGCAGTACTGAATTTATTAAGTGCACTGATTACCATTACTATTTTCGGGCAGTTTTCTAGGCTGTACTCAATGCTCATCACCAGATGTCGTGGTGAATAGGCGCTGCTAGTACGGGGTAGTTCTCATTCCCACCACCAGGATACTTCCACTGCTACACTTTACCAGTAATGTCTCTAGTTTGTCATTGAGTCTAGTGCTAGTGAGTGAACTGTAATCTCTATCAATAATGACATCAGCTGTATGCTGTGCAAGTGAGCGAGGCAAAGAGTTAGTAATTATAGATGATTTTAAATTTGATTACGACAGTCAAATGAAAAGTGGTGAAGCGAAATGGAGGTGCATGTTTCGAAAATGCAACGCTGAAGTTTATACCATAGGGAATTATAGTAATGTTGTTAGAAGCGATTTGGCTCACATTCATAATAAAGATATACATAAGTTGCAAACCAAGTACAGTATGAGTGCAAAACGAAGGGCTATGGCAGATATATCTCCATGCCCAGGCAAAGTGGTTCGATCTGTACTAAAAGAATTGTCTGAATATAACTGTATACACATTAATGATTGAGCTCTAATAAAGAGAAATGTGTATAACTTGCGGAGAAAGAAGTGGCCTAATTTTCTTGTTGATGGAAATGAAACTCATGAAAAGATTCTAGCTCTAGATTTTAAGGCAAACTTAGATGAACAATTTGTAATGCATAACGACAAAAATAGTTGGATTGTAATATCCATCTGTCACACTAACTTGTACTTTTAGTAACGTATCCTTCGGTATATCTTGACGGAACATTCGACTATTGCCTCAAGTTCTTTTATCAAATGTTTACACTTAACGGTTTTAAGAATGGTCACTATGTGCCTTTGGTATTCTGTTTGTTTCCAAATAACACCAGATATTCATATCAAACTATATTTTTCATTATCTGTCAAGAGTGCGATGAACATTTGAATACGATATTTGAATCCAAAATTATAATTTCGGATCTAGAAATAGCTATGCAGTGCGAACCATGTGGCCGAATAAAATTCAGCTTACACGTTAAGTACGAAATAAGCAGTACTATTTACTATGTGCAACTTTAATGGCTCAGTGCAGTTTTCATAGTGGATTAGAGACCTTCAGTGCAATTTCCAATCGCCCATACGAATCAGCTCTTATAGCTGTACTTCCTGTTTCCAATCTATACAAAGGGAAATCTGCAATTAGATAATTTCTCGACAACCTAGAGTAGATAGAAAAATAAACATTTGTACTGAGCGAAATGGTTCACATCGAGACTCACATCGGGAGGTCGTAGGTTTGACCCCGGCGGCCCACATGACCCATGGGTTTTTCGGAGGTTTCCCGGGTCACCAGGTGAATCCTGTATGGGTTATTTTTATCCCTCGAATTGTCTCTCCCTCCATTTTACTTCGCTAATCATTTTATTCATCCTTTCATCCGTTTGGTCTATTTCAGGGTAGAAAGTGTCAGCGGGCGTTCGGGTGCAGCATGGTGGGGACGAAATGCTGTGAGTGACTCCATTCACTGTCACGAAAGCCGTGCTCCGGATCGTGTCCTAATGTGGCCTATGAGTCACGGAGGGGTGCCTGAAGGCAGCACTCTGCACGAACCGATGGGGTCCGGGATGGCTGGTGTCTTTTTGTTCCTTTTCTTTTCTTTTTTTTTTTTCCTTTACCTGGTTACCTTACTCTTATGTACGACTAACAGTTTACAACTGGGAAAATGTAGGAAACCCTACCCTCTACTCTCCTGTGGTCTGGCTGCCCTCTATTTCCTCTCACTTTACCTCTCCCAAAGGGGGCACCCCTTCGGCGCACAGGCACAAAGGACATTACGGTCGAAGTACAGAAGTTCCCCTCCGTGTATATCCTACTCCTATCACGAATAGTTTGTCACGGAGTGAGATAGAAAGTCGTGTGAGTGCAACAAATCAGGTTTTTATAACTTTAATCTATTTTAGCTTCCCAAAATTGGTCTTAAGTGCGCAGAATTAACTTGAATAATCAATGTCTACAAGATGTCTTGAGACTAGTGCCACAAAATTAAAGACATAAATTTGTTACAACGAAAATATTTTAAAAAGTTTGACGTTTTATCAAAATAATTAGTGAGGTTTCAGAAAATATACGCTTTTGATGCGAAGGGTAGTTTTTGACGGAGAGGCTTTCTGAGACTTTCTTCAAAATCTTCACCACACACACACACACACACACACACACACACACACACACACACACACACACACACACACACACACACACACACACACACACACAAGGCAATTTTTCTAATGTTATAAATTTTATACTCGGGGGCCACAAAAGCTGTTGTGTAAAATCTTGTGTTTTTGGGCAGAATGCAATACGTGTATGTAGTATAGAAAGTATCATTTCCTACTCAGGAAATATCGATGTGTTTATGAAAAACGTTAATCCTAGCGTCCCGAATTTCCTTCATACTAAATTTTAGTACTGTATGTACCTTGGAATTATGATCACAATTGATACACACTTTGCATAAATACAGAGTCCTGAATAGTACGAGATAAAATGAGGATACGACGAGAAATATAGCTAGACTGTCTAGAAATAAAATGCAAGTGGAAATAATCTGTAGCGCAATAATAATAATAATAATAATAATAATAATAATAATAATAATAATAATAATAATAATAATAATAATAATAATAATAATAATAATAATAATAATAATAATAATAATAATAATAATAATAATAATAATAATAATAATAATAATAATAATAATAATAATAATAATAATAATAATAATAATAATAATAATAATAATAATAATAATAATAATAATAATAATAATGGTAACAACTTACTAATTTAGGTTACTAACATTAAAAAGTATTAATATTATAGTTTATCAATAACGAAATCATTAGAATTTAATGGACCCAAATATGCCTAATGGCGTAATTTTAAAATCAAGGTATCAAACAGTTGCACCCTGGCGGACTTGGACGCAGGTGGGGTGCCTAACTTCTCCAGGTGCGTGATCCACTTGAAACTCCTTCCCCAGCAACAGGTCTCGTTGGGGTTTTGACACCGGACACAAAGGCAGACAGTTACTCAAAGCAAATTCCAGCGCCACAAATCGTCTGATCCTCCGATTCCGACATAACAACGAAATGGGATACAGGTAAATTAGCGGCATTACAGAAAGTATTCCATCATTCGCCTAATAAACTGGAAAACCACGAAAGAGTTCAGGCTTACCAATAGAATGGAAATCGATCCCAGCACCCTCCAAGTGCTAGCATAGGTTAACGCGGAGTCATTTTTCTCTGTGATATTCGTGTTACAAAACTTGAAATACTAAGCTTACAATACAATTTTTGTTTGTGTTTGAAACTTAATTCAGACACTAAGGGTTTAATAAAACAAGCATTAAAACCCATAGACTCATAAAAATCATCAGCTCTTTCTCAAGTTAAAGCCTCGGTGTGATTATAAAAGTTAAAGCGGGCTGTAAAATGCAATTAAAAAGTTTTTGAACTTCTATAGTTATGAAACTTAAATTATTTTTACACCATGCAGAGGAGGAAAAAATAAAACGCTGCGAAATAAAAACCAATCCTACTCGGCATTGTGGATTTTAAGATATTCATTTCTAATTAAAATTGAAGGCGGTTTAATATGCCCCTTACGGAAGAATTTTAGTATAACCCCTAAAAGACTTTATTTAAAATATATTTTCCCTTTATAAAAACCCCTTTTTGAATACAAAAGTTGAGTGATAAAACTTATTATTTTCGATTAAAATGTGACACTTAGTTTTGAAGTTACAACTAAATTTCATAATGTTTTGTTTCATATATTCCTTTGTCGTATTGTTAGAAATAGTCCTGCACTTTGTTTTCTTTTTGAGTGAGTAGTTTTTACTAACAGATGCAGTAACCCAATATTTTTCATACTTGTATACAACATCCACATCATACGATATACAACTCCCTTAAGCTACATAGTTGGGTGGTAAATGCATAGCTGATGTACCTCGTGAAGAGCCGGTCTTAAGAAGAGGTTTAGACTCTCACTTAGTTTTAAACTGCAGTTTTTAGCTTTAGTGCATCTTATAAACTGTGTTCTTAGTTGAGCTTCAGTTTACTTAACCGGAAAACATCCTACTTTTAAGCACCGTTTAATATCATGCTGAACTATGGTGGTCTCAGCTGCACGCGTGAAAATGTTGGAGGCGGAGATTTGAAGAATTGCTGAGAATGATCAAGTTATTCATAAAATTAGAAAGGCCTCCAAGAGCAGAATATTCTAAGTAGATCTCATCACTTCATATGTAACATGGCCGTATGTTCTTAGGATTCAGATTTACGAAGCAGACAGACGTAGTCCTATGTGGTCAAATTTGAAATTGGACAGCATGCAATGAGATGGTCTTTACTGTATTGCCATGCAGTTTATTGTTAAATATTTATTAAAATAACAAAACATCCAAGCGCAAACACATATTAAAAGTACCTATATAAGATCCCTATGAATTTACATGCAATCAAGTCATTATATTACGACACCGAGATTAATGGATGATAGAGAACATGAACTTGAAGTTAATATGGGATGAAGGCAAGACTAAAAGATTCTAATACGGAAATTTCGGGAGAAAAAAGAAAAGCAATCTTATGATAGCAAAAGAGGAATTTCGGATAAAGATCATAATAGCGGACAAATAATTGGGTGGGTATCCTATCTTTAAATATTTGGGATCAAATATATCAGTAATAAATAAAAATCTGATGTGTTGCACTCACATGACTTTCTCTACTCTTGTACTAACCATTCTTACAAACTCTTATTCCTATATCTTCTTTCTTGATAGTTGAGATACACATTTGTACAAATTATCTTATTGCTTATTTATTTATTTATTTCCTTGTAGGTGCAAGGGGAATGTTAGAATACAGTAGGCTTTGTGCGATAGTCAAATGTTTGAGATCCTGTTGTCTTTGCACACTTAACATATAAAAAAATGAACAACGATGACCCATTTCACGAAAGTTCTAAGTTTTCCGAAACTCACACACATAACAAGGAAGATCTCCGAAATAGTTCACCCTACAAGAAAATTTATTGAGACATAAATTGTGTATTTTAACAAGATCTACATTTTTTGTATAATATAATTTGGTCTATCTCTAACGGTTTACCAGTTATGCAAAAGTCGTCCAGAGTAAATACGACTACAGGGGCTATAGCCAGAAAATTCAAGATATGCATTTCATTTGTCATCAAAATATCTCAAACATATGACATTTTAATCAAAATCGTTAGAGCTATTTTCAAGAAAATCAAAATTTTCGAAAAATTTTCCATGTAAAGGGTAGTTTAGGGTGGGGCTAGTTTCTTCAAAATCTTCGTGTCGCATCCTTGAAAGACATTAAATTTAAATACCAACTTTGGTTTTTAACTAACTTTTCGTTTTTGAGTTATGCTGTCCACAGACTGACAGACTGACAGACAGACTGACACACACACGGACCTTTTTCTAAAAATTATTTTTTTTTATTCAGGGGGCCTCAAAACATGTATTTCCGGTGAAATCTCGACATCGAATTTTTGAGTGGAATACAATACTTCCCCTACTTACCAGTAGACAAAGTAAAAAAGAATATCAAAGCATATAATGAAACCAATGGGTGTATAAAAAGACATTTTGACAGGAATGTGAGTAAGGATCTTAAATTATTTAAATAGTATCTAAGCTCTCGCTAAAATACGCTTGGGAGATATGGGTAATTCAAACCAAGGAAAAATCAACTGGAGGCATCTCAAGTGAGATTTTTAAGGTCCTTATTGATGTCACCAGAAAACATCAACTGCGGAATGCATATATAAGAGAAGAAGTGGAGGAAGGAAACATTGTGGAAGAAATTAAAAGATGCCAGAAACAATCATGCTAAGATTCTAGGTGGCACTATTTTGTAAACCATTGGGACGAAGAGACATTGAACGATCTCGAAAGAGGTGGAGAGAGAAGTCCGACTAGCCTCGGAAAAGGTCTATAGCCTAATCTGTCTTAAAGAACAAAAAGAAGAAGAAGAAGATGAAAGATTAGTGATAGTAATCTTTTTTCAGCGTTAGGTATACGAGCGCCATATCTATAGTGTATCTTAACAGGAAGGTTAAAACTAAATCCCTGGCGCAGCCGCCCAGCCGCTGCCTCCTCCACCTCTGCTCACTACAGGCGTTATTGGTGGGGTACAGTACTGTAGGTTGGGACGTGGTCAGCGCCCCGAGCTCTTCCGGCCGCGACCTGGAGCCGCTACTTCTCCATCAAGTAGCTCCTTAATTGATCTCCCCGGGAATTAGAAGGCTGAGTGCACCCCGTGCCAGGCCTCCTAACTTGGGAAAAATCCCCGTTTTGGTACTGGGGATCGAACCCGGATCCTCCGCGCCAGAGGCAAGCGCGCTACCAACTGCACTACGGAGGCGGTCCTAACAGGAAGGTCAGAAACGTTAAATTGGTCCAATGAATTTAAAAGTTATTAAAAAATCTAATCTTGGAAGCACAACTTAGGTATGTAAAATTTCGGTTAAACTTCGGTTGGTTTAGCTACACCATCAGTGCAACCACGCATAGAAACTTTGAAGGCAATAAATATGACAGTCCCCTCAGTAATGAGAAAATTCATCCACCGAAATTCATGAAGAAAGGAGTCAAACATAACAAAGATATAGTTATGCAGAAAGGGCAGAAAATAATATTCAGAGAAATGAGGTATACATTAATAATTTCTGTGTAACAGCTTCTGATTCTGGAATGATGTTTACAAGCGCTGCGAAGCAACTTAGGAACCAGCAACGTTCACCTGTGCAGCATGGAAGGTTTGTAGCGGTGATTTTATTTCTAAACTATTAATATTCATGTTGTTAGCCTACACCTTGCATGTTTGTTTTCCACGAAATGCTGTTTTTGTTTTGAAACACATTTGGTACTTTTTAACAATTGTTTTCTCTTGTTACAGCACAAAATTGTTTCATTAAAAATTGTACACATTTGCCGCCTATATCCACCTCACAATAACTGATTTTGCGAATTGAAAAATACAAAACAACACCACGGTGGAGCGGTGAGGGATTTTTCCCTTAAAGTGCAACCCTCGAGCCACTTACAACAACCGCATTGGGCCCTCACTATTGTGTTTCCGCTCACAATAAATAGAAACAGCTCGGGTTTTTACTTAGTTATGAGCCTGCTTCAATCGCCCATACGACGACCATTCATGCACGCTTAATTTGGCCGCTGGATATTTACATTCATTTTAGCAGTTGATTGGATGGTGCAGAGAACCAACGTGGAAAAGCAGAAGCAAAGGTTCTGTATGCAATTAATCCCGTGCGTTGTGTAGCTGCAGCCTACAAAATAGTTTTGATATTTGCATTTCGGTATTCATGAAGCCACTAAACGTTCCGCTTTGAAATCTCTCAAACGGTATTCCAGGTTTGTTTGTGTACAGCAAATAATATGCAAAAAAGAGAGAAATTTTTAATATTTGCAGTAGGCGTACAAATATGTTAACAACATTAGGCCAATGAAATAAAAGCACATACTGAGTGATATTGAGAGTAGTTTTAAACCAAAATAAAGAGGCAATATCGTTCAGATGCCTTGAAATCAATGTGAAGAAAGAAACGAACAACCTGTACTTTTCATAGCACCAATCGTTGATGATATAGTTGCGTTAAAGTTCTTTCTAATACGAGTATATACCATTTTAAACCTGCCGCCTTGTAGCGAAAACCCACATGTGGTGAATGATGGAGATATTAGACCTACCGCCCACAGAAATAAATCCATCAATAGACGGTAACAAACAAAGCAGGGTTAATACACTTTTTAACTGGACATGAGCCCTACTCAACGTATCTCAAGAGTTTTAAAACAAATACTTGTGAAATGTGCAATATCTGCAAAGTTGAAGACAGTCCAGAACACGATACTTTTGTATGTTTTAAGTATCAAGAGATAGGACAAACGGAGAAAACAGCCCTGTGAGGACTAGATATACAAACCGACAAACATTTAACGCATAATCTTAATGTACTAACAAATCTCAAAAATCTCAAAAAAAGCTCTACATACAGTCCTATTATTCTCATGCACATACCCCAGTTCCTCCTACCCAACTGAGGTCAGTCAGAATGTCAACAACACTCTACATCCCAGAGGCCCAGAAGGACGAGAGGAAATATATATTAGCAACGAGGCTCCGAGAAGTAGAAGAGGATATTTTTAGATTACTACTGGCAGAAGGGACTGGAGAAGTAAACACCTGGTAGACATTACCTGATTGGTCCTCCTGAGG
>CM060966.1:100233196-100245696 GCA_030765045.1 Tenodera sinensis | reverse complement strand
AGAAACCAAAGTTAGCTTAATATCTTAACACGAAGATTTCGAAGAAAATTCCCCCACTTTCTACTATCCTATACGGGAAAATTTATGAAAAAGGAAATGTATACTTTGAATTTTCTGGCTCTGGTCTAGGTAGGTATGCTTACTCTTGATAATTTTAACATAACTGGTAAACTATAAGAGACAGAGCAAATTTTATTATACAAAAAACGTAGACCTCGTTAAAAACACACAAGTTATGTCCGAAAGTTTTTTTTTTTTTTTTTTTTTTTTTTGTGTGTGGTGTGTGTGTGTGTGTGGAGTGAAAACCATTTCGAAAATGTTCCTTGTTATTTGTATGAGTTTAGCAATGGTTAAACTTTTCTCCGAAACCGCTTTCTTATCTCTCGGTTGTGCAAAGCAAAGGGAGTTTCAAGGTCTTCATAAAGCGACCAGCTTTAAAAGATTTTTGAGTACCTCTCAAAGCCTACTGCATTGCTATGTTCCCTTAGAATCTACAAGAAAATTAGCAATAAGATCATTTCTGCAAACGTTTATCTCGACTCATATGAGGAAGATAGAGGAATAAGAGTTTGTAGGAATAGTTAGTACAAGAGAAGAGAAAGCCACCTGAGTGCAACACATCAAATTTTCTTTTACTTTCTCCATCACGTACCTACATGCTAGCAAAGTAGGTGTTCGATTCCAAAATTTAATGCAAAGCAATCATTGTTAGAAAATGGTCATATGTGTCCTCGCACACGTGTGTCTGTGAATATAACTAAAAAATGGTTAAACACCAAACTTGGTATTTAAGTTCAGATTATTCCAAGGATAAAACTTGAAGATTTTCAAGAAAACTGCATCGGCCCAAACTACCCCTTTAGGTAGAAAATGCTTGAACATTTTTAATTTCTCATAAATGGCTCTAACGATTTTGACTCAAATAGATACTATATGACTGAAATATTTTCGTGACAAGTGAAATGAGATGTTGGATTTTCTGGATCCTCTTTTGCATACTGGTAAATCGTAAGCGATTGACAAATCTTACTGCACAAGAAATATTACTCACAGTAGCCACAGAATTTATGTCAAATAACATCTTTTTTTTGAAGAGGTAACCATTTTCAGGATATTTTGCTTGCGTTTTGCATACTTATTCTTAAATGGAAAGTCGTCATTAGTTTTTTTTATTTCCTGGCCGTACAAAGAGAATGGAATTTCAAAGCCATCACAGCGATCATATTTTTAAAAAATATTGGCCATTGCTTTAGCTTATTGTATTCCCTTATTTCCTATGAGGAAACATGTAATAAAACAGTTTTTCTTGATTAATATAGAGATTAATCGTTAATTATTTTCTTTCCTGTAAAGAGGGCTACGACCATGCTTGAACATGTAACAGAGGAGTGAAATTGTATTAATCTTTACTTGAACCTATTATTGGAACACTTGAGGAAATTATATCGGAAATAGCTCGCTAGAAATTGAAACATTTCACTCTAGAAAGCACATAGGTAAAACTTTTTTTCCCCGCTTCATTGTATGCTACGAGTACAAACTCCAGTTAAACTGTCCTGAAGGTTGGAGATATTGACAAGAATTTATCTTTTATTAAAATGATTCTTGTGTAAATAAATTTCATATGGCAGATTAATAAAGGTGATAAGGAATGTGGAAAGCTTCACATAACTACATTTCAGTTATATTAATATACTGTTCATCATAATTGCTCCACCTATAATTTTATATTAATTCACATGTTATATTATTAGGGCATTATTAAGACATTATTAAAGCATACTCCTCTCACACAAAGAAAGGTTAACCACTGTTTGTCAAAGAAAGAGTTAAGTCGACTAATTCTGCAAACATTTTACTTATAATTTTTCAAACGTAAGAAATTATTTTACCCTGAAAGTTATGTCCGTCAAAAGAGAACATATTTTAACATTAATAGCTAAGAAAGGAAATATAAGAGCACTTATTGAGATGGGTGAACGACAAGGTTAATTTAGTAATTTGATCATGAGTCATAGCAACATTTCAAAGCGTCATTTTCAATCAACAGATGCATAATCACATATTCTATAACCACTGCTTTCATGATGTACCAATTTAGACCGTGTTTTAGGTTCTTTAAATTGCTGTAATTATGTATAAGATTGAAAGCGTGGTTAAAAATTTGATATGTAACAGTCACATGACTTTCTTTACTCTTGTACAATGTATTCTTACAAACTTTTATTCCTCTATCATCTTCATGCTGGTCCTGATAAACGTTTGCAAAAATTATCTTAGTACATAATTGAGTGAACAGCACTGCATAGGCCATAGGCAGAAAATACAAAACATACATTTCCTTTACCATAAAGGTGTCTTAAACACATTACATTTTAATAAACATTGTTCCAGCGATTTCTGAGAAAATTAAAAGTTTCGATAAATTTTACATGTAGATGGTAGAGTTATTGAAAGATATTAAATTTAAATATCAACTTGGGTTTTAACCAACTTTTCGTTTTTGAGCTATATTGTTCACAAACGCACGAGTACGCACACACACACACACACACACACACACACACACACACAAACACACACACACCTTTTTCTAAAAATGCTTTTCTTTTTTTTAGATTGAGAGGGCTTCAAAACACATATTTCCGTTGAAATCTCGACACCGAAATTTTGGGTTGACTGCAATACTTCCCATACACACTATACGTAACATAGAAAGAAAACGTGCTTTATTGTGGGGGCTTAAGGGGCTCAAAACATATATTTATGTTGAAATCTCGACATCGAAATTTAGAGTCCAATACAATACTTCCGTCACTTACTACATTGTAGAGAAAGTAAATATAAGGACTTTTTAAGTAAAGTCTTTTCTAAAATGATTCAATTGACTTGTAGGGGAAATCGCTAGTTTATAGTTTAGTTTTGAATGACAGATAATGTAGAGTTTATGCTTGTGTTATAGGAGGTCGTGTGGCCAAAGCAAACATATTCAGTCGGAGAAACACAAACACTTGAGTATATTGAATAGAATAGTTTAATGCTAGAGTTGAACGCAAACCCAGTGAGGGAGAGAGTGTTTACTCAGTTTCCAATACAAATTACCTAAGCCTAATCAATTACATAATTAATCATACTCCAAACAAGGCCTATCGAAGTAGACTCAGGTATGAGGCCATGCACTTGAGCACATGCTCGGAACAGCGCCTCTGCTGCTGAAGGGGACTACGGTTAGAGGCTCCGATGCACTTGCATGGTACAGCGATTCCTGAGAGATGCTGTGTTCTCAAGTGTGAACATGTTGCTGGGCTGGGTGTCACTGTGACCATATGCACCATATGCAGTGAGCAACCACCATGCCCACCACCATGCCCACCACTTTATTTTCTAACTCAGCAGTTCCTGCCACCAGCCATTATTATTCAGCTATTTTTGAAACCACCACTTGAAGAGGAACATGGTACAACAATTCACTTCTTATAGCTAAACAATGCAAAGAAAAATAAATTTAAGGGTAGTTGTTATGGATACTAATTTGTTAAATTTCAAATTCACAATTACAGTTTCATTAAGTTAGAGGAAGTATTGTATTCCACCCAAAAATTCCACCGGAAATATGTTTTGAGGCCCCCTGAATCCAAAAAAAAAAAAAAAAAAAAAAAAAAAAAAGCAATTTTTAGAAAAAGATTCGTGTGTGTGTGTCAGTTTGTGGACAGTATAACACAAAAACCAAACGACAGTTAAAAATCGAAGTTGTATTTAAGGTTAAGGATGCAACACGCAGATTTTAAAGGGTATTACTCCATGCTAAACTATCTTTTACATAGAAACCTTTTCGATAGTTTTGATTTTCTTGAAAATGGTTCTAATGATTTTGATTAAAGTGGCATGTGTTTGAGATATTTTTATGACAAGTTAATTTACATCTTGAATTTTCTGTCTTAGCCCAAGTAGTCCTATTTACTCTGCAAGACTTTTGCATAACTGGTAAACCGTAAGAGATAGACCAAATCTTACTGTGTAAAAAATGTAGATCTTGCTAAAACACACAATTTATGTCTGAATATTTTTTTTTTTGTAGAGTGAACCCTTTCGGAGACATTCCTTATTTGTGTGAGTTTTGGAGAACTTGCACTTCTGTTAAATGAAACATCACTATTCATTTTTATATGTTAATGTGCAAAGAGAACGGAATTTGAAAGCTTTAAAGGATTTGACTATCGCTCAAAGCCTATTGTATTCCTATTTTCTCCTTGTACCTACAAGAATACAATAAGATAATTTCTGCACATGTTTGTCTCAACTAACACGAAGAAGATATAGGAATAAGAGTTTCCAAGAATGGTTAGTACTAGAATAGAGAAAGTCATGTGAGTACAACACATCAGATTTTTTTTTTTTTTTAAATTACTTACCGAGATGTTAAACTTGTATTGGTTTTTAACTGTAGTGAAGAATTGCTCCACATGATGCAATTATTTTTGAAAAACATTCATTATTAAGCTCTTTGTTTGTACGTTAATGCATTGAAGAGATGTATTTCAATTCATCACACTATTTTGGCATAAAATAAATGTAAATTTTTTTTGAAATTGTACAAAATATGAATATTAGAGGTTAATAATATGACAACTAAGTGTATTAACAACTATTCATCTGAGAAGCTTTTACGCTTTTATTTATAAAGAATTACACAACATTTCAATCATTTATGCGCAAATGTACATTGTGTGGAACAGTTTAATTTTGCTCAATAAAATGCAGTTCAAAAAGAATTACAACCGTAAAATAATAGTTTTTTACTTTATGCTGTTTAAAGGTATTTAGAGCATATAGAACACAAGCACTCTCCATCCTTTTCTGTTTTTTGACAGCTAATGTAATACTTGAGGATATTCGTAGCCTCTTTTGAATAGTTACTTTAGTTTTACCTAATGATGACAAAGCTATCATTTTTAAGTATATGTTACAGAAAGCTATGCCTTTGGGCAAACTCTTAAATCATTATGGCCATGCTTTAAAGGATGCACATCTACAAAAACTACATAAAACTAAAGTAGGTGTGCAGTGTTTAATAACACTAAAATGCATGTTAATGACTCTTGGAAAAATGGTATCCCTGAAGAAGCAGTTGGGTATAAAATCATATTATAACAAATCCAATGTATTACGTTCACATTATTTTCTTTGTCCATTCTTCAACAAACTATTTCTAGAAAAGTTTATTCTTCTATCCACTTCATGTTAATCCAGACAAATATTTGCAGAGATCCTTTTACACAATAGTGGAATGTATTAGGCTTAAGAAGTAGTCAAACATGTTGAGGTATGTTGAAATCCCATAAAATTAAGTCTGATTTTATTTCTAAATATTTTTAATTGTTATGGTTCTCAGCGTACCATTCTACACTGGCCATGAAAGATCGCTTAATTTTGCTCAGAGGCATTTTATATCAGGCATGATACTCTACCACATGGGACCACCAGCTTTATTTCCCTTAGGACCACGAGGAAGCACAAAAGAAAAAGAAAAGGAAAAGAAAGAAAAGTGATTTTACATTTCAAAAGTATAACGTAATTGAGAATTCCAACCAACAAATAAAGGTTAACGGAGCAAATTTATTTGACGTAAATTACGCGGTTTAATGAGAACAATATTTGCATGCAGTACATTTTCGTGTCTCTAATGCTTTACAAGTTAATAAAATAAATCCTTATGAATGAAGAGGACTTCACATGCTATTCCCAGATAATTCAAAATATATAGTTTAGCTGTTATTAAAATGCCTTGAGCTACTCCAATGAATTGTCAACAAAAAGTAATTTCCATCTTTGCAAGCATACTCTTTCCACTCCAAAGTTTTCATTTTTCTACATTTAATATCTAGGCTTTGAG
This sequence comes from Tenodera sinensis, assembly GCA_030765045.1. Lineage (NCBI taxonomy): Eukaryota > Metazoa > Arthropoda > Insecta > Mantodea > Mantidae > Tenodera > Tenodera sinensis. The sequence continues at coordinate 100,239,803 of CM060966.1, read as the reverse complement.
AATCCGTTTATGTAATTAAGGGATCAATATTATCATATTGACTTTGCCAATCAGGAAAAACAACGCTTTTTACGGTGAAATAATTAAAATGATCCAATGAGTAGTTTCCGAGATTATCTCTTAAACATATTCATCGTTTATTAATACTGGTATAGTTAGTTGATAATTGATAATAAGTAAGGAAGAGCATTTTTTGTTTCATATTACATATTAGGCTTTAAGTGCGTTTTAACGCCATTTCTGTGGATGTGTAGTCAGGTGGAGGCAAAAATCCGATCCCAGTAATCTTAAATATGCTCGACTCAATCTTAGAAGGTATTTGAGATATCAGACTGAAGTGTTTATAGCATGTATGTGCATAATATGCACTCTAAAGCATTGATCTAATTTTATACAACTTTGTTTATTAGGGAAGGTAAGCTTGTTTTGATTAACCTATAGGTATCAGCAATTACTTTTAAAAATCCGATGTGATCACTCACATGGCTTTCTCTAGTATTGTAGAGATTAATATTACAAGTGTTTATTCCTCTTTCTACTTTGTATTAATCGAGATCAAAATTTGTAGAAATTATCTTATTGCTAATTTTCTTGTAGGTTCAAGGGGGATACGGCACTATTGTAGGCCTTAACCGATAATCAAATCTTTTAAGGGCTGTCCGCTGGCAATAGCTTTGACATTCAGGTCTCTTTCTCTGTCCAGGGGCATAAAAACGAATGACTTCCCATTTGAGATAATCATTATTACTGGAAACTAGAAATAGATAACAAGGAATATCTCAAAACTTTTTCACGCCACAAGTGTTCGCTATTCTTTGCCAAAATCTACTTTTATGGTTTATCAGTTACGCCAGTCATCCGGAATAAACCCTATTTCTGAGAACATTCCCAGAAAGAATAAGATATACATGTCATTTATCATGAAAATATCTTACACATATGGTGTGTTAATCGAATTCGATCTGAGCCATTTTTGAGAAAATGAAATACGTTCCATATAAAAGGTTGTCTGAGGTGGGGGATTTTCCTGTAAATGCTCCTGTCACATCCTTGAAAGGTGTTAACTTAAATGCCAAGTTTAACCAACTTTTGTATTTCAGTTATGCTCTTCTCTTTATGCAAAATACATAATAAAAGATAGTAGATCCAGATCCATTTCAAAAAGGTATACATAAAACAAAAGTACTTGTACTGTTGTTTACTGTGATTTTGTCTAACACAGTATAGCAATTTGATTTGACCCAAATCCAGATAAAAGGGTATATTTGTGTCTAAACATTCTCCATAGTTGAACTGTGCCATATAAGGAGAGGAAGAAGAAAAAATTCAATCTTTGAATTTATTATCCTACTGTTAAATGAAAAATATGATGTGTTGCACTCATATTACTTTCTCTACTCTTGTACTAACCATTCTTACAATCTCTTATTTTTCTATCTTCTTCGTGTTAGATGAGATAAACATTTGCTGAAATTATTTTATTGCTCGGTTCTTGCACGTGCAACTGGAATATGGGAATACAGTAGGCTCTGAGCGATAGTCAAATGTTTTAAAGCTTTCAAATACCGTTCTCTTTGCACAGTTAACATATAAAAATGAATAGCGACGTTCCATCTGACAGGAGTGTAAATTCCCCAAAACTCACACAAGTTATTCAGACATTTTTGTGTGTTTTAGCAAGAGCTACATTTTTGACACAGTAAAATTTGGTCCATCTCTTACGGTTTACCAGTTATGCGAAAGTCATTCAGAGTAAATAGGACTTCATGGGCTATAGCCAGAAAATTCTAGATATACATTTCATTTGCCATAGAAATATCTCAAACATATAGAATTTTAATCAAAATCGTTAGAGCCATTTTCAAGAAAATAAAAACTTTCGAAACATTTTCCATGTAAACGGTAGTTTAGAATGGAACAATTTTCTTCAAAATCTTTGTGTAGAATCCTTCAAAGACCTTAAATACCAACTTTTCGTTTTCGATTTATGTTGTGAACAGACTGGCAGACACACATACACACAGGCATACACACACGGACCTTTTTCTAAAAATGTTTTTTTTTTAATTCAGGGGGCCTCAAAACGTATATTTTCGGTGAATCTCGACATCAAATTTTTGGGTGGAATACAATACTTCCTCTACTTCACTGTGGGTATTAGAGAAAGTAATAAAAATAAACTAAATATATTTTCCCTTTACTTCTTTGTAACTCTGTCGAAAGGAAAGGCTACACATATTCTACCTTTTATATAAAACTAATAAATGAGGAAGGGGATACTGTGATACTTAGAAACACCTAAGGGCCTGGAAAAAATAATTTTCCATACTAGGATTATCTCATAAAAGCGGAATGATTTTTTTAATTTCATATGGAAACCACAATTAATTAAAAGTCAGAGTTTATTGAAGGACAGGGAAGGTTTGCACAAAAGCTCAGTGTGTCGTATGTTGTTAACCGCTGATTTCCCGCCTTGGCTCTCGTTTTAAAATTTCATGAACTGCCGGAGGGGAAATATTTCAAAATAACAGAGTGGGTATCTCCTGGGGAAAGAGCTAGTGGTCTGGGGACCCTATGCGGTTGTGTGGCATGATGAAACACCGGCCAAGTTGCCTGGCAATTTATAAAGTGGTCCTCCCTCATCTATTATAATATGTTTTAAATATGCTGAGCACGGGGAAAATGAGTTGATTGTAGGAAAGCAATCATGTAAGGTTCACCAGTGCAACCCTATACGGCTCACCTCGAGGCTACGGAGGGCTGCGTTCTTTGTAGGGGAGGCATGGGAGCGAATGTGGTTCATGACGAGCATGCATGCCTTCAGCATTCCAAGTATTCGATGCTGTTCAGTAGTGTTTAACGCCGTGCTTACTGTAGACCGCGCCGTAGGCAATGGGTACTGATGATACACGAAATGAAATTGGCTAAGGCAGGAATCGGCAAATTGGTCATCTTGATAGCAGACGTTAGGGAACCCGGCATGCACATAATGCACAGTTCTAAGGAGAGAGTAGGAACTTCTCTAACGCACATTTGATTTTAATATATATCACACCTTTTATCTGTAAATCACAATTTGCTTTTGGATTTTATAATTTTCAGTTCAGAAAAAAAAATGCACTAATATACGCAGCAAATGCACGGGGAGACGTAAATGTTGCTAAATCCGGTTCTCTAAATAAATCTAAGCCAGACAGTTTGTAATTGTGATTTCAAAATTATATTTGTCAGTAAATTGATAACCCCAATTCGTAATTGTGGTTTTACTGTATAAATATCCACATGAGAAAAGTTGCAGAAATTTGAAAATCTTGCTTCATTGCATTGAAGTCATGAAAATGTTACCTTCAAGTGCTTTTTTAACTTTCCTAACATATCTACACATTTATGTAGCAAGGTTCCTTTGCGTTTTCGTGATTTCGCAAGACACATGTATTGATGCGGCGTACAACATTTGAACGCGTGTTGTTTGAAGCAGCGAGGATTGAAGCAAGGCTATGTATTACTTTCCTCTGACTGTGGCATTACTTCATTTCCTCAGCCGACCCTTGGACTAGGGAAAATATCCAGTCCAAAGTTTTGGATAGCTCCTCGGTATTTCCAGTAATGGGAACTGTGTAAAACCTGGAAAAAGCTCACATAGTAATGGTAATATTTGAACTGAACCTGTCAATCACGTGTCGTGAGTTTACGATCTCAGCTACTCGGGTCGGTACTATAACGTTCAATTATAAGCTGCATAACACAATAACTCATTTTATATACATATCCATTTATTTGATATGGCAGAAATGAACAAAAAATTGCATATAAGCTACATCAAATAACCGAAACATACTACTTAAAATATTTATTGATAAAATAAAGGTTATGGTATTTAAAGGCATTCATCCAGTTTGGTCCAAGATGGTCTTAGAAAATAAAACTACTGAAGTAGTATCAAAGTTTAACTTAACACGTGGATTAGAAACAGATATTAATAATAGGTTCAACAAATGTAATTAATTAACAGGTACAATAAAAAGGTTTAAAGAATAAAGCAGTAATAAAACTGTACAAAACAATGGTTATCTGAATTACAACATATGGTTCAGAAATATGGACAATGACAACACAACACAAAAGAAGCATCCAAACGGCAGAAATCAAGTTTTTCATTCATACCCACAGTCGGCTGTACCTGATTATTTAAAAAACAAAACAGCGAGATAGCACAGAAATTAAAATAGAAAAATAAAATAATAACAGAATACTAAACAAACTGGAAATAGTACCTAAACAGAATGAACGAAACTAGAATTCCAAAACGTGCATACCAACCGCAAGGAGAAACAAAACCAGGTCGACCGAGGAAAAGATAGGAGTAAGACTTTGGAGGCGGAACAGACTAGACCATCTAAACGTGTTGCAGGAGACGACGAATAATAATAATAATAATAATAATAATAATAATAATAATAATAATAATAATAATAATAATAATAATAATAATAATAATAATAATAATAATAATAATAATAATAATAATAATAATAATAATAATAATAATAATAATAATAATAATAATAATAATAATAATAATAATAATAATAATAATAATAATAATAATAATAATAATAATAATAATAATAATAATAACAATAACAACAGTAACAACAGTAGCAATAACAATAACAATAATAATAATAATAGTAATAATAATAATGATAGTAAAAATAATAATAATAATAATAATAATAATAGTAATAATAATAGTAATAGTAGTAATAGTAATAATAATAGTAATAATAATAATAATAATAGTAATAATAACAATAACAATAACAATAATAATAATAGTAATAGTAATAATAATAGTAATAGTAATAGTAATAGTAGTAGTAATAATAATAATAATAATAATAATAATAATAATAATAATAATAATAATAATAATAATAATAATAATAATAATAATAACAATAATAAAAACAATAATAAAAACAATAATAACAATAATAACAATAATAATAACAATAACAATAACAATAACAATAACAATAATAATAATAATAATAATAATAATAATAATAATAATAATAATAATAATAATAATAGTAATAGTAATAGTAATAGTAATAGTAATAATAATAATAATAATAATAATAATAATAATAATAATAATAATAATAATAATAATAATAATAATAATAAGAAGAAGAAGAAGAAGAAGAAGAAGAAGAAGAAGAAGAAGAAGAAGAAGAAGAAGAAGAAGAAGAAGAAGAAGAAGAAGAAGAAGAACTGCACACTTTCATCCCAAACCATTTAAATTTATTTGACATAAATAGTGTCTTTGGCGCACTCCGAATTTTTGTGAAGTACGATTTTGTCTATCTCTTATAGTTTACAAATTTACAAATTATTTGCAGTAAATTTAATATATTCGTTGACAATGTTTAGGAGGTTGGAATCAGGACTGAAAAATGCAATGCAATAGGCGGGATTTGAACCACGGATCTTCCGCTAATCGAGCGGCTGCTTTAACCACTAAGCTACTATGGCCAACTTGCCAATATGACATTAAACTCCCCAGCCGATTCGCAATTTCCCGGTTAGAACACAAGGTAATCTTACTTCAGAGATAAATAAAATTACAGGAGGAGAGTTACAGAATTGCTGTAAATAAATACCATATGTTAAAATCAATGTATAATGTAGACGTACGAGGTAAGGTTCAGCCTGAGAAAAGGTTATTAGCTGAGGCGCCTTGAGCGTTAAAGTAAATCAGTAATAAGCTATTATAGGTAAGGCAATTAGGTTTTTGTTGAATTCAAACTGTTAGCTCAAAGCGTACCTAGATTTCAGTTATGGTCAATAATTATATATAAGTCACGTAGGAAAACTTTTCAAAGGTAGAAAGTTAATAAGAGTTTTAGTATTTTAGCAAAATGACAAAATCCACTAACCTTATTGTCTTCTATACTTTTGCACAAATACACATTTTCTTCTCATCGTTAACACAGTCTATAGTCTTTCGTGATATCACAACTGACAAATTTTACTTCTCGTAACCTTGACTCAGTCCTTTCGGTGTCTTTCATCACTTTCTCTGTCTCTCATAAACTCCGACGATAGAATTACTTGACGCTCATTAAATCTACTCTACGACGCACCGACACATGCACAGCTATGTCACACTCACCAACACACTGACCGACTCATGTCCGTGAGGTAACTAACTCTTATTTTCTCACCTCCTTATTTAGCGAAAATGACACAGACCTTTCACGAAGCTCTTCAAACACGCCAGCGATGACGTAGCCAGATTTCCCTCGAAGACTGGAGAAAACCCCTTTAGGTTCTGCCGCTCGATGGTTGTTAGTCGCTCGAAGCAGCTTGATCTTGGGCGCTTTATTTGCTCGTCGGCCTGGTATGAGGTGTGAAGTACCTTAGCCCCGACAGTCCTTTGTCTTGCGCCACGCAAGGCGTCACAGTGTTTACCAAGTCATCGAGTTAAAAGTGTTTCATAGTCTAATTAGCATTACCAATATAAGTAGGAACTTTGATGTGGGCAGCCATGTGTAGTCTGGACTTAAGGTGATACAAACACTATGCTTCTAAAAATTCA
>CM060966.1:99995696-100228196 GCA_030765045.1 Tenodera sinensis | reverse complement strand
ATTAGAAACAGATACTCTGAACTGGCACTTACCAACATCTTAAAAGATTGGAGTATCAATATGAGTAGAGCATAAAAAATTCACCATAAAAACGATGTGGAAAGTTACAGCAAAAATTGCAAAATATACTTACATACCAGTTCATAATTCAAATAATATTTCATAGGTTATATCATCCCTTAATTCGTGAAACAGTGTGACTAAATGCAACTCGTGATATCATATTCTCTAGATATGTTCACTGTTAGTGGAATAACTAAAAAACGTAAAGCATTGATCAACGTGGTTTGTGATATCCATAGATGTTCTTATATATCTCATTGATGAACAGCTGCGAAGTCATAAATTCCATCAGGTACGAAGATTAATTCACAAGCAGCAATTAAAAGAATCGCTGAAGCTACGTTACCTTTTCCAAATTACAACATGTTTTCACATTAAATATGCTATTTTAAAAAATCAGTGCCCTTTGTGTACCCCCTTTAAGAGAGCTCGTGTAGAAACACTGATGATGAGACATCTAGCGATGAATTCGAGGCAATCTTCTGACTCCTACGTAATAGTCACGCTAGCCAGCTTACCAGTGCACTCATCAATATGTCAATGGTCCACGTAAAACTTATTGCTCCACTTGTCTTTAATAGCTCCGACTGGATCTGCTACCTGTCTTCTAGCAACGTCAGTTAACAACATCCTGATTTTAAAAACAAAACAGTCTCAATGTTTCACGAACACAAAACACATGCAAAGTGTACATATGTTGTTGCTAAATGTGAGTACCACACCCAAATCTTCAAATTCTGCAGGACTTAATCATATAGGAGCATTACTCGGGTCATTCGCTATGATTCATGGCACTAGCTATTGTTGTTCCTGCTTAATGTTCAACGTTAGAGCTAGTAAACGAGTGGTACTAGTTTATTTAACCAACCGTTTTACTAATCCCATGATCATTCTTTACAATAGCTGTAATCTAATTTTGAACTAAATACTATCCAAATTTTAAAAGTTTAGATAACCTCATAGATGTGAGATCTTATCATTATTTTTCAAACTAATATTTTGTTTCAGGTAGCTTACATTATTTATATAGAAAATCAAAATTGCTAGAACCTACCTACCACTCTACACTTTCACTGCTTAAATTTACAAATATGACCCGTGAACTAAACTAAGATAAAACTCAAAATATAAGATTTGTAGACATATAATTACGCGCGAGTATGTTAATTGCATGCTTTACAAACCCACTAATTAGTTTATTCGGTTACCAATAATTAATTGCTTCTCTTTTCGTAGGAATTGACACAGAGTATAACTGAACCTTTCAACAGAAAAAAGCACAGCATAAGCTCTTTCGTTTCCTAACATTCCAAGGTGTTTTTTTTATCCAAGATAAACAGATTTGACTTATGATTCATATTATCGTCGCTTTAATTTCTGTTGCTATTCTATTTAGACTAAATTCATAGTTTCTAAAGTGAAGTGATGTTTGTGAATCACTATATATGAAATAGTGTGAGAGAGTGAGTGAATGAGTGAGTGAGTGGCGTTTAAAAGCCCTTCTACAACTACGTCATTTAGAGCCGTGAGATAGTTATGGTTATAAATTAGCAACTTTACACATGTTATCTTTTTAGTTTCAAATTTACTAGAAAAATGGAAAACTCCAGTGATTTTGACGTACCCCCCCTAGCGCAACGGGCCCATGAAGGGCCAATTCTTGCCACCCAGCCACTGCGTTCCCCAACTCTGTCCACTACAGCCGTCATTTGTGCGGTGCAGTACTGTAGCGTGGGACGTGGTCAGTGCCCCGAGACCTCGCGGCCAGTTATACAGCGTTCTCGACCTGGGCCGCTACTTCTCCATTAAGTAGTCCTTCAATCGTTCCCCCCGGGACCTAACGAGGCTGAGTGCACCGCGTGCCAGACCTCCCAGGGGGGATAAAATCCCCATGCTGGTACCAGGGATCGAACCTGGGTCCTCCGCGCCAGAGGAAAGCGCGCTACGGAGGCAGTCGATTATGACATACATTTTGGTGTGACAAGAACAAAGAAGGGTTTGAAATGGAACGATTTAGATTTATTTGTGAAGTATTTAGGGTAAGCTATAAGGGTAAGTTGACATTCGATAATTTATTAACTAGTTATTATTTTTTATTACTATGATTTATTATTATTAATTAGTTTATTTAATCAATAATAGAATCACAACCAAATAGATATAACATATGCAGTCTTGTTAGCAAATGTAAACTCACCAAGCAATTAAAGATGTAACATTTCTTAATAGAACTTTAACTTTCCATAACCATAGATAAAATAAAAGCGAGTACTAAATAATGGGAATTTCATCAAAATATGAACTGTAAAATTGTACTTCACTTAGCATCTCCTAAGTAATAAGCAGAGCCTAAAGGGTACCAATAAAGCTCCGATATAAAATATGTTACTTAAAGCAGAAGCATTATACAACTGAGAATACGCCCAAAAACTGTTCTCGGTGGGCTAAGGCTGCCCACTGTATGGGTTTTTTAAAAGATAAAGCAAACCCGAATTCACATGTAAATACTGTAAAAATTATAATTAATGTTAATTTTGGCCTGTAAGCCGGGCCCCTCTGTACCGGCACCAGGCAAATGCTTTCTTTAATAAAATAAGTTGAAGTTGACCAGCGCAGCGCCTCAGGAGCTGCAACCTGGCCGCACAGGAAAACTGCGGAAAAACTGTACATAGTGAAGTGTATATAGTGCAGTGTGTGTAAATATGTATATATGAGCGTGTGTGTGAGTGTGTGTGTGTGCGTGTGTGCGTGTGATGGGACATATGTGTGGTATGCCCAGGAGTGAGTGTGTGTATATATCCGTGTATATAAATTAAAAAAAAAAAAAAAAAAAAATATCAAAAACTGACAAAAAAACTGAGAATACGCCCAAAAACTGTTCTCGGTGGGCTAAGGCTGCCCACTGTATGGGTTTTTTAAAAGATAAAGCAAACCCGAATTCACATGTAAATACTGTAAAAATTATAATTAATGTTAATTTTGGCCTGTAAGCCGGGCCCCTCTGTACCGGCACCAGGCAAATGCTTTCTTTAATAAAATAAGTTGAAGTTGACCAGCGCAGCGCCTCAGGAGCTGCAACCTGGCCGCACAGGAAAACTGCGGAAAAACTGTACATAGTGAAGTGTATATAGTGCAGTGTGTGTAAATATGTATATATGAGCGTGTGTGTGAGTGTGTGTGTGTGCGTGTGTGCGTGTGATGGGACATATGTGTGGTATGCCCAGGAGTGAGTGTGTGTATATATCCGTGTATATAAATTAAAAAAAAAAAAAAAAAAAAATATCAAAAACTGACAAAAAAACTGAGAATACGCCCAAAAACTGTTCTCGGTGGGCTAAGGCTGCCCACTGTATGGGTTTTTTAAAAGATAAAGCAAACCCGAATTCACATGTAAATACTGTAAAAATTATAATTAATGTTAATTTTGGCCTGTAAGCTGGGCCCCTCTGTACCGGCACCAGGCAAATGCTTTCTTTAATAAAATAAGTTGAAGTTGAAGTTGAAGCATTATACTATATCTTTTCATATCGCAGAAGTCATATGTGGATACAATAATGATTACCTTTGTGGTGTAATTGCGTCAAGAAATCGATATTACTTACATTTGGTGAAATACTCCTACATTTCATATCTAGAAATTACATCCTGTGTTTGTTAGTCTATTATAATTTACGTTAACATGTCGGCATTAGAAAATAAAATGTATATGAATATGTACTCAAGGTAATTTTGTGCAATATGTTGCAAAAACTGTATTCATTAAATCGAGAAAAACTGAACAATTGTTTCATTATTAATTTAAATACCCTTGCGTATGGATGGTGACCGGTGAGAGGTCGTTTTAAGGCTAAATCTAACTTGTTACTTTCTCTGCTACTTAGAGAAACTGCTGCATTCGACCCAAAACTTCGATGTCGAGATTTCACCAGAAATATATGTTTTGATGCCCCCTGAATCCAACAAAAGCATTTTTAGAAAAAGATTTCACCAGAAATATGTTTGATGCCCCCTGAATCCAACAAAAGCACTTTTAGAAAAAGGTGCGCGCGCGCGGGCGCGCGCGCGTGTGTGTGTGTGTGTGTGTGTGTGTGTGTGTGTGCGGGCGCGCGTGCATGCGTGCGTCTGTGAACAGCATAACGAATAAACGAAAGCCGTTAAAAACCAACGCTGACATTTAACATTAGTATCTTTCAAGAATGCCACATAAAGATTTCCATGAAAGTTCCTCCATCCTAAACTACCTTTCACATGGGAACCGCCTTAACGATTTTGATTACTATGCCATATGTTTAGGATATTTTATGGCAAATTAAATGTACATCTTGAATTTTCTGGCTATTGGCTATGTAGTCCTGTTTACTCTTGGTGAATTTTGCATAATTGGTAAACCGTAAGAGATAGACAAAATCTTATTCTACAAAAAAATTTAGAACTCGTTAAAACACGTTATCTTGAAATGCATGTTTTGTGGAGTAAACCATTTCGGGGATATTCCTTATTATCGGTGTGAGTTTTGCAATACTTGAACTTGGCCGTGCAAAGAGATCGGAATTTCAAAGATTTCATATAGTGACTAGCTTTAAAAGATTTGACTGTCGCTCAAAGTCTACTATGTTCCCATACTCTCCTTGCACCTACAAGAAAATAAGCAATAACTTCTGCAAATACTTATCTCGTCTAAGATGAAGATAGATGAATAAGAATTTGTAAGAATAATAAAGAGCAGAGAAAGTCACGAGAGTGCTACACTGACTGTTTTAATTAAAATACAGTTCCTTCATAGATGATGGAAGTGAATTGAATAATATTACACCGTAGTATTTTTTGGAATTCTTACAAATTATGTCTACGTTTAAGTAAAGACCTGCCTACGAGTATTCCTAATCTCTTTACCATAGATGTGCTAACTCTTATATACATTCTGTATTGTATACTACAAATAGCATACAGCTAAAATAAGGCTTATGTGTTAAGCCCCAAAAGATCTCAATAGCGTTTTACAAGTTGAAGGTTTTGTATCTACCATTTTTCTTAATATAAGTAATATTTTCATTCATTCATTCATTCTACTTTAAGATTCATATCGCATGTTTTTGTTGTATATCTACTTATTTAGTTTTTTTCAAACTGTATGTAAAACTTAATAACTGCCAAAATAAAAATTTAGTGTATGAAATATTCTTTCAGGTGCATACAACACCCCAAGTTGACTTTTTAATGGGAATGTTATTGCATATTCACTGGTGTGAAATAAACCTAATATATGTACATATGAACTCATATTTTATGGAAAACAATACGTTAAGAAAATAATTCTAGTAATGTTGCAATTATTTGAAGACTTAGTCTTGTTTTCTGTTTAGTAAGTATGATGCAATTCATTGACAACTTTTGTCCTTCCTTTAAACGAATAATACAAGTATACGTGACTCTTGGGAAAGAAGTTTCACAGTCTATTGACAAGTTAGAAAATATTCGATACAGTGCTGTCCTTTGTGCATTCATCTCAATGTTTACCGAGAGTGTAAGTAGGATGAATGAGCTACTTATAGTCTCGAAAGCGAAACTTAAAGAAGCTTTAGTCAAACACTAGCATCTTTGTACAAACAGAAACAGAAAATGACACACAATATGTCTCTTTAAAACTGAAAACCATTGCTTACTACGTAATACATAGTGAATGTGTCATAGTCTAAATGCTCTACTTGCAGTAGACTTTCAATTTTCTAGAACTGAAATGGAACAATTAATAGAGAATTAGAATATCGCACTGTTAAGTTGTCTTTAGTTGCATGATTTTGTCTGTAGTAATACTATAATGTTCTCACTGGAGCTCTTTCCAGTGAAAAAGTTCATTTTTGCCATTGCATAATTCAGTTGTGATGTTGGAACTGACATAAATCTCATAAAAACAAATATAGTACTTAAAAATATTGACCATGATGTTTCATACTGTTCAGTTCTAAGAAAATAAATTCTACTGAATACTATAGTTTTGGAAATAATTATGATCACTCTCAAAACCCCATCATTGGATATATGGTCTCCAGATCTCTGAAGCTCCATCAAATAGCTCCTCACAATAGGTTTAGCTGTAAACTTTAAAATGTTATGTTATCGTTCTTTTGTTTCTCATTAGCTCAATAAAACGGTATGTAATATTAGGACTAGCCTAACCTGACTTGTCTTATCGACTAGCATTTCTTCCTCCTCTGTGGTTCTGTATACGCACAATCAACTGATTCACCACTCGTTATATTTATGGTGCTTTACAGGAAGTAAGATGCCACTATATTTCTTCTATAAAGTAGTGTAGAGTATGGATTTGAAGAAACAAAATGATAACAGCTGAGAAGCACTGTGTGTTAATTAACATACGATTTTATATGGTAACTTGGATCCATAGCTACCCTTAAAGGTGCTTGCATGCATTTCATAGAACGGCGCATTGTGTTTAAGAGGGAACATAAAGTAACAAGAGCACCAGAGTTAAGGAATCTGACGATGGTGCTGGCCATGGGGCGAGATCTCGCCTAAAAATCCGCTTAGGTAACTACGCATACTTGTTGCTGGTAGTTATTTTTTGTGGAAAGTCATTCAACTTCTACGTAATTATTAATGTAGTTTTTCAAGATTTAGAAAAAATGGAAGCAAACATTTTCAATCAGTGATTGTGATTTTAAAGTTACTATATACCATCCGTGTTAAATGAAACAAGACATTTGAGGGTGATTGGACAGTAGGAAAGCTCCACGAGTGAAGTTATTACTCTGCACTTTAATTTTGTGTAATCAGCTAAAATAAAACTTCGTCTGTGAAAACGACAACTGGGTACGATGCTGCAAGGTATGTGAAGCAACTGTGAGTAAAGGTAGTTGCTTTTTAGTTTTAGCATAACTTAAATAACAGAAGCAGAAGCGAATCGCTTGCATGGCCACCTCTAACAGAGGTAGGCATACCAACCTAACGAAAGAAAATGCAGCTAACATCGATTGTCCTACCCTGAATGTAACCAATACTGAATGTAACAACGATACCTATAATAATAGCTCTAACAACGTAAAGATGACATCACTGAACACTGATAATGATACTCCTAATAACCAAACTCACGGAAATCCAAATGAAGTAAGGAAATCTCCCACTAATGAAATTGTGCCAGCTACAAAGCCAAGCTACTCCGACATAACTATGTCAACCCCTTCAAAAGTACAGGCAATAGTAATTGAATCTCATGAGGACATTACTATAAAAGACTACATGCTTGCGCTAGGGAAACTTATTAACCCAAGCAATATACGCTATGTTTCCCGTATATCACACGGAAGAATATGTGTTTTCCTATCCAGTGAAAAATATGTAGAAGAAATTACCACAAAGCACTCCAAAATTCTCATCAATAATGTCTTATTAGAAATCAGACCCCTACTAACAAAGAACAAAAGAGTAATTCTGTCCAACGTATGTCCAGTTATCCCTAATTACACTATAGAAGAAGAATTAAGCAAACTAGGCATAAGAGTAATGTCAAAAATATCGCCAATCAGAGCTGGTTTATCAATCCCAGGATTTTCTCACATATTAAGCTTTCGAAGACAGATGTTCGTCCACAATGAAGACTTTGACAAGCTTCCCGAAATTCTTCAAATTCAACATGATGGGACGAATTACTTTATTTACCTTTCGTCTGACATTCCTTCCTGCTTTCTTTGTAAAAGTGAGGGACATTTAGCAAAGTTCTGCCCCAAAACCAACCAAATGCATGAAAGTGCTCCTTCTGATCTCTCCCATAGCACATCTGATGGAAATCTATATTCTTCTGAATTTCCCATTCTTAACAAGAAATTACCAAACTCAAAATCTATAGATGACGAGAACATATCCATACCTTCATCTCCAGTAAGGGAAAACACCTCCCGATGCACCCAAGATACAAATCCTGTGGACAGACCAGATGAAATTCAAATTACTCCTAACCTCTCTGAAATAAACACAGAATCTAGTCTCTCTGCACAGATAGAGAGCTCCAAAACTCCTGTTCACATGGAAACCCAACCTCACAGATCTAAAAGACCAATTTCAGTAACCAGCAATGAAACTACCGGGACTGATGAGCAACGGAACCTTCCAATTCAATCTGGTGCAAATAAACAGATTTCTACATCTAAACCTAACCGAACTAAGAGGTCTAAAAAGGAAACACAGACGTCATTAGACGCAGTACTTCAACCAGTAAAACAGGTAATGGAAGCCGAACCAAGTTCCTTTCCAATCAATTATTTACAACTACTAAGTTTCTTTGAGAACACAATAGGAGTTACCGATGTATCCTCAGTTGCAGCTTACAATACAAACGACCTAGAAGGCTTAGCTCGTGCGATTCAAAAACTACACCCTCACTTGCCTAATAGTGGCATAAAAAACAGAAGCACGCACATTGTAAAAAAACTACTTAAGGCTGCAAACAGAACAAAGGAATGCATTATTGCGGTACTGCAACACCGAGGTTTTCACCTCTGGACTCTTCCGGTGGGGTTTTTTAGTGAGTAGGCTGCCCAGGTTCGAAGCCCGGGTAGGAGTCTTACACTCGCATGCGTGCATGCGGTTAGGGCGTAAGTAGCCTTTTTCCCCACCACAAAAAAAAAAAAAAAAAAAAAAAAAAAAAAAAAAAAAAAAGGAATATTCAAGCGATGAATCTTCATATCTTACACAATAATGATCATAAAGCTTCTTGTAAATTTTTTTTGTTCTTCTCTATGGCCTCATCAATAATTCAGTGGAACATTAACGGTTTTCATCCACAAATCGAATACTTACAACTTCTAATAAACCGCCACCTGCCTGATGTCATTTGCCTTCAAGAAACAAACTTTAAAAATACTTTTGTTTCCAATTTAAAACAATTTAAAGTATATTACAAAAATCGTACAACTGCCCTTCATGCAAGTGGAGGTGTGGCAACGTACGTAAAACATAACCTCACTACCAGAGAAATCCCACTAATCACAGACTTGGAAGCAGTAGCCATTGTAGTAAATCTGCCCTCGTCAATCTGCATCTGTAATGTCTACATTCCAAACAGCTATGCACTCCACAGTGATGTTTTAATTGACTTAATCCATCAACTACCAAAACCCTTCATATTATTGGGAGATTTCAATAGCCACAACAACTTATGGGGAAGCCGTTATACCGACAGAAGAGGAAAGATAATAGAACGATTACTACACGATTTTGACTTAATTATGCTCAATTCCAAAGAACCAACCCGTTATGACTTAGCTCATGGAACATCAAGCAGTATCGATTTAAGAATTTGTTCACCTGAAATTTATGAATTACTTAATTGGTCTGTCTATTCATGCTTATTGGGCAGTGACCATTCACCAATAACAATTTCTTTGAATAGTTCCAAAAGCACATACACCTTCAGTACTAAGTGGAAATTTCAAAAAGCCAATTGGCCGCTGTATCAAAATCTTATTAGAGAAGGGATCCGGCAAAATCCTCCACTCGCTGATCGTTCTTCCGGTGAAATCGATACTATTATTGCTGAAGTCACAACATTAATTGTTGCATCTGCAGAAACTAGCGTCCCCCAAACCACAGCATCTAATATTAATAGATGTGTACCATGGTGGAATGAATCTTGTAAAATTACTCTTAAGAACAAGCATAGAGCATTTTACAAATAAAAGAGACACCCATCCTTGGAAAATAAAATTAATTTTCTGAAGCTTAGATCAAAAGCACGCAAAGTTATAAAGGAAAGTAAAAAACTAAGCTTGTCAACATTTCTATCTTCTTTAAGCCACAATACTCCCTCCTCTGTTATTTGGGAGAGAATTAAAAAAATAAGTGGTGTATACAGATCTCCTCATATAACTAGTAATTGGAATGCTGAGGAAAATAAAAATTCTAGTTCTTCTACCGACATCGCAAACATTTTCGCAGATACCTTCGCAAGTATATCAAGCGATTCTAACTACAACGAAAAGTTTTGTCAATACAAAACATCTAAACCAGAATCAGGGTTGGCTGCACTATCTGAGGACTATGAACATAGCTACAACGAAGAATTAAATATCCACGAACTAACGAACGAACTACAGCTATGCACATCAAAAAGTTCAGGGCCTAACAACATACCATATGAACTGTTAAAGCAACTTCCTCTAGAAGGACTTACATATCTTAATGAAATATACAACTTTATCTGGACAAATAAAACATTCCCTAATCAGTGGCGCCTGGCAACAGTTGTTCCGATACCTAAGCCCATCAAGGACCTTTACTTTCCACAAAACTTCAGACCTATTGCTCTCACAAATACAATGTGCAAACTAATGGAGAAAATCATTACCCGAAGATTAAAATACACGTTGGAACAAGAGAAATTCTTCACCAAAATTCAAAGCGGCTTTCGCCATCACCATTCAACCACCGATACCCTAATTACACTCGAAACAGAAATCCTAAATGCATTCTCAAAATCACAGCATCTTTCCATGATACATTTAGACGTAGAAAAAGCATATGACATGGCATATAAACCGCACATTATTAATACACTGCTGTATTTCAACATCAGAGGAAGAATGATAGCATTTATTTACAATTTTCTTCATAATCGCAGCATCAGGGTAAAAGCCAACGGCATATTCTCCAAAGAAATTAAAATTAAAAATGGAGTTCCTCAGGGCTCCGTGATCAGCGTGACCCTTTTCCTTCTAGCCATAAACAATATTCCTACATATATTCACCCACCAGTTAAGGCGTGCCTTTATGCTGACGACCTCATAATTTTTTGCCAAGGTAAAAGCATAATCACCACTCAAAAACTACTTCAGTCAGCTTTAGATGATCTCCAAGAATGGTCGTCTACTACTGGTTTCAAATTCTCCAGCACCAAAACTAAATGTATCACCTTCACAAAAAGACAAGTTCCTGAACAGGACCTTGAACTATATATCAATGAAGAGAAACTCAACTTAGTTACGACCACAAAAATTCTGGGTGTCATTTTCGATCAAAAACTTTCATGGAAGCCCCATGTTAAAGCCTTAAAAGAAGCTTGCACAAATCGACTCAACATTATCAAAACTCTTGTCGCAAGAAATTGGGGTGCTGATTTATTCACACTTCTCAAAACCTACAAGGCTCTTATTAGATCCAAACTGGACTATGGTGCTATTGTTTACAACTCCGCTAACCGTTCAACTCTCAAAACCCTGAACTCCATTCAGTCTACAGCCCTAAGGTTGGCATTAGGGGCATTTGTCACCAGTCCAATCTTAAGCCTTCAAATGGAAGCAAATGAACCGCCTCTAAATATTCGCAGAAAATTATTAAGTGTAACATATGCCATAAAGATTGCCTCACATCCATGTCATAAAATGCATAACTATGTTTTTCCACTACACAAAGCTTGTCAGATGCAAACAGAACGACACAGAAGTCCGTTTCACATTAGAATTCTCCAATACTTGAAAGAAATAGATTTAAAAATTTCTATGATCCAACCCAGCTATATTAATTGCTCCACACCCTACTGGAAGATACAAAGTCCTCCAGTTGATACCAGTCTTTCATCTCATTTGAAGCTTCAAACTCCTTCTTGTATACTTAAACTAACGTGGAGTTCTTTACTGGATGAATATAAGTCTAACACGAAAATTTTCACTGATGGATCAGCATCTAAAGAGGGAAGAGGATGTGCAATTGTGTATCCTGATCAAACAATGCTCTACAGTTTACCTCGCTTGTTTAGCATTTTCTCCTGTGAAGCATTCGCTATTAAGGAAGCGCTTCTATATATAACCAATTCATCCGTTAAAAGTCACTGTACCATATTCACTGATTCCTTAAGTGTATTACTTGCCATACAAAACTCCGAGCCAAACCATGCACTAATCCATGAAATTCGACTTTTGTGTCACAATATAAATAAGACCGATAAAAAGGTATCCTTTGTATGGACTCCCTCTCATGTTGGCATAACAGGCAATGAAACTGCAGATGAAGCTGCAAAAGAGGCAGCTAAACATCCCGTCAGTGATGCCTCGATCGCTTCTCCACATCAAGACATCATCAACGGTACTAAACATATGTACATGCAAAAATGGATACAGACATGGTCATCAGTTAGCAGTAAACTCCATGAAGCTCGCTCAGGCTGTACAAAACCTTTTCTGCATCTCCAAAGACTGAAAAGAAGAGATCAAGTTAACATCACTCGGCTTAGAATTGGACACTCCAAACTAACACACAGTCATCTTCTCACCAAGGAACAACCTCCAAATTGTGCCAACTGTGATATTCCTCCAACCATCCACCACATCCTTATAGATTGCCCACAATACAGCAGATATAGACAGCAAGACGGCATTTCCAGTCTTCATCATGTAGTCAATACACCGAATATGATCAGCAAGACTCTACAGTTTATGAAGAACATAAAACTTTCAAATTTACTGTAAATGTCAACATAATGTAATATATGTACATATAATTGTAAATTAATATCCACAATGTATTACTATGTATGGTCGTGATACGACCGTGCTGTCAAAACGACCTTAAATAAATATTTACAAAAAAAAAAAAAAAAGACATTTGAGACATATATACTAGCCGTTTCCCTATCATATTTTTCAAGTTTATTATAACTATTGAGTAGAGATGGGTCGATAACAGTTTTTCTCGATAGTTGATATCGATACATGATATTTTCCACGATACCCGATACTTCGATACTCGATACTGTCATTTCTACTTCTAGTTTCGATACAAAATACAATGCTGGGAGAACTGTCACATACGAATCCTGTTGTGCTAAATATTCTATCAGAGAAAACTGTTGCAGGTGGAACACAAATATTTAGTGGCTAATTTTTTTTAGTTTTGGAAATTTTGTATATGTTTTACAGTAATCCAGTGCACTACAAAGAGGAGGTGACAAATCGTCGATAAGATCTGCAGTCATTTGTTCTTGGGAACTGTTAACTGGCAGCAAAACTGACACACGATTATTTTCTAACATAATGTTACTGTACAGGTGCCACATTTATGACAATTTCTAGGGATTTGTAGTAGGTGAAATCTAAAATAATATACGAGCATGTCAGTATTACACCACTATCCCTAGTTATCTGTTTACCTGTGTTGGCATTTCTAGTTATCTGCAGACAAGAACCACTTCCTAGAAAATTCAACTCAACATGCAGAACTCAGGTTCTTGCTTGACTTACAGTGAAGTAATTAGATGTTTGGGTTTGCACTTTGAACTGAATAAGCAGGAATTGAAGGAAGGGTCTTGACCATATCTCCTCTTCGTCTCTACTGTTTACGTAGTCATTGCAATCACTTTAAAATGCTCTACTTGCGCAATAATATTTTGTAATTTTAAAATAAAATAAAAATTGCAGAATCTGGAAGCAGGGAGATAAAGTCCTAAACTTTTTAATATAAAATAAACAACCTATTGGTCTCAGTTAGGAGACTGCAGAAATCCCAAATGTTGTTGCAATGCATAAATAATTTTTGGAGACATTATTCCTGTTTATAGTGTACTTATTTTGCATCTAGCTGTTTAAAATAAACTTGTAATACTCATTAAACTATTAAGGGCCATTGTTTTGGTATTTCCACTGATTTTATATAAAGTCTTGAAACCACAAAATTAGATTAATAAAAGCTTATGACAACCACCATGATAATCTTATACTTGTAATAAATCTGTGATGCAGATGAGATAACAATAATAATTTTGGGTAATATTAATAAATACAACATATCTTGTAATTATGTTTTGCTTTATCTTCATCCGCAATTAAGATTTAAGTTAGGTAACTGAGAAAATGATCGAGTAAAAATATTGCAAGGGGTGGTCCTTAAATAAAGCTAAGGGATGGCAGCCTATGTTTAAGTAGCGCTCATGTTAAGTTATTCAGCAGGGTACGTAGTTAATTACCAAAAGATGAAAATCAAGTTTTGGGCGCGGTTTCAATAGCTTTTGCAGTACGAAGCATATCTAAGAGGAACTGCTGTATTACAAACATTCATGTTAGAAGCCCATGACTTTCTCGACTCACTTTTATATAAAATTTCCACATAAAATTATTAGTCTATCTCATACCTCTTATTGCAAATACCTTTGTTACCCATTTACACAATTTATTGTAAATTGAACAAGAATACATAATTAGGCTAAAGAGATAGTGAAATATTTCCAAAACCGGCCCCTATGTAACGTCTTTGAAATTTTCTCTTTACAGAAACAAAGAAAAAAAAAAAAAAAGGAATATCGATTTCCAGGTGGGAAAACTGAGTATTTGAAAATTCAAACATTATCTCCGAAATGATTTATGTCACGAAAACCTAAATGTTCGACGAAAAATAAATTTTTTTTTAGTAATATTTTGTCTCTCTATTATCGCGTACCAATTAAAAACACTATGTTCAGAATAAATAACACTTCAGGGATGAGTAAATATTGTTGTGTACAATTTCAAGCTACCATATTGAGAAACAGTTTAATTATTCAACCTCAAAAGCTGGAAAATTTCTTCAATAGATCATTAATGGCCTCTATTAAATATATCGTCAGCTTAACTAGTGTTGTTTATCCTCACACGCGCCCACGCATACCCTGAGATAAAAATATCATAGTTCATTTCTGGAGCAACAGGTGGCACATACTGTGGAGAACAAATTGGGGATGTCCTTAAAAGAAAGATGTCGGACGTCGCAGCGACATCAATATCTAGAACAACACTCTGTGAAGTTACCTTTTCTGATTGAATTCTATGTGACAGAGCAGTCTTACAAGCTAGACAAAAACAATCCCTAGGGCGTCTCTCCTATTCAGAGACTACCGGCTAGCCGCAGCCAAAACCACGGAGGACTTCTACCCTTTACTAATGGTATATAACTCTTTTCCGTTCATATTACTCGAGATATACCTTTATAATAAATAATTACTTTTCACATTTCATTATAGTTACAAACGAAATAGTGATAGTGATAGAACGAACTGGATGCTAATGTTGGCCTTAAAATTCCATACTCTTTCCATGTAAAACAATGAAAATCAACTGTTCTTTAAAACCAAGAGAAAATAAAGAACACTTTCAACCATTAATAGCGAATATCTTGAAAGTGGCTTATGCTACGAAAAAGTTATTCAAAATAATATTTTAAAAATATTTATAATTTGTTTCTTTGTCTGCCACTTATATCTTTGTGTCACATGTTTACATCTTTCTACCAGGTTTGGTATGTATCCAACTTTTCGTTTTTGAGGTAGGCGTAGACACAGACACACAAATATACGACATTTACTAAAAATGGTTTTCCTTATTTGGGGGCCTTAAAACATGTATTATAATGTGATCTATGTGGACTGCAATAACTGCCCTATGTATTATTTCGTACTAGAAAAATTAGTTCATTGGAATAACGCAGCGAGAATAAAAAACTTGTTTTTTATTTAAATACTTCAATAAACAACAAATATAAGCAGATATGTGAATTAGGTATTGACAGAGAAGATGTATGAGTGCATTACAAAACATCTCTACACGCCATACATAGTAATCGTAGGTTATGTAAGACATGCACAGCGACAGTCCCGATAATCGAAACATAATCACGTGCACACTAACATTCATTTCCAAGACTCCGAAAATCAAGCAATCCTCTTTATTTAAAAAAAAAAAAAAAAAAATCTTAATCTAAGTAAGGAATCAAACCCATGCTCCCTGGAACAGCCAGTCACATTGCTTTTTTATTTTTTTCAAACAAAACAGAAAAATTCCTCAGAAATTTATATTTTATTCATCATATGTTTATTGAGTCCAGTCAGTGAAATCTTTGAATAAAAAAGGTTCAATGTAAAAACAATCAAAATATTTGGCGTTGAGAATTCTAGCTAACATAATGGCCCTATTTAAGACATATTTACGAAAAAACGAATCCACAGAAAATAATTAATATTCCATTTTCTTTTGCAAATATAAAATTTACATTCTGGTCTTACCTCCATGAAGCGTATTTGACCTATCCCTGTGTGTGCTTTTAAACAATTCTTAATGCATAATCCTCGTTGTTTTTATTTAGTTTTATAGTAGTTTTTTATGTTCAATCGGTTTGGGAGGTTTACATCTTTCCATTTCACATTTATCTTTTCTTTTATCACCTTCTATTCCTCTTAGCAATCTCTACTCCCACTTCTACAGTGTCTCTCATTACGCCTCTGTAACGTTATGTATTCTAAGCTTCTGTTCATATAATTTACATACTTGGAATACCAAAGTGGGCTCCTGTCTGATGCTTACAGCAGGTACTTGCTGAGAGCCTCCAAACTGTGTCCAGAAAACCAGTAATTATATTTCCACATAAATGCCGGTCCCGATGATTTCCTTTTTGTTTCGTTTGGAGAATGCAGGTATTTATATTTCCCTTGTTTTCGTCTTTTTGGAGCAGGCGAGGACCTTAATTTTGTTTATTTTGAGCCTGTCTCCTGTCGAAGAAACGGCTATTTAATGCGGTGACGCGCCTTCAGGAGCTCGGGATTGTTAAGATTTGAGAACGTTATGATGGGTTTATAAGTGGACCTGCTGCAGGCTATTTATTTTAACTCAAGAACAAGAATTGATAGAATGACCTTGGATGTCAAGAAGGGTAACGTTAAGGCAGACGTTGGTAAGATTGTTATCGGTTAACAAACACTACGCTTTTACATAATTATGAGATCAACATGTTTAAAATATGTGCAATTAAAGTTTGTATTGCTAATGTCGAACCACGTACTGGTCTCCATGTTTAGAGTTACACCTTTCCAATTACAGAACCAGCCTTTCTCAGCACCCCCAAATCTGGGAACAGCCCTTTGAATTACAAGCCAGTTTTGTAACTTCTGTAGTTACAATGTGTAATTGGTTTTCTCTCCTTTAACCATTTTTCTTCTTCTCTCTCAATGCCTTGTGACACAAAACGGTGGAGGTGTTCAACATAAGAGGTGAATCTACATTTAGAGACGAATGAAAATAAATATAATATACAGTCTTTGTAAGAAACATCATCTTAGAAGTAAAAAGTTTTGCTATTTTTCGTGGCACTGCAATTAAAATAATGAATATAAATCCTGGCTTCTTTGCAACAATGTTTGAAAGAACGTGGAGACTGATCTCCATCCCATCTAAGGTACAAAAATGTTCTGTTTTCTTTTGCTGAAATATCTAAGTTAAAAAAGGAGGTTTGCTTCTTAGTCTTTCTTCTTAAGTATCTTAGCAAGGAAGCTTCTTTGTTTATATTGAATATTTTAGAGCACTCAACTAACATTATTTTGCTTTTATTTTCTTGGAATCTGTAAGTAGGTACACAAGCGAAGTTTTGTTTTGTGTATGTCACATTAAAATATATGTAAACCATTTAATTTCTTTCGTTGATTTAAGGTTAATAAAAGCGTGTTTTGCTGTATCTGTCTTTATTATACACATAGCTATAAATATACGCTCGGGAATAAAATACCACTGCAAAATGAAGTATATAAGATGCCTCCCTATCCGAAGTTTTCCTATGGTTGTCTAGGGTGAAAAAAATCTAATGTGGAGATTTACTGAAATAGATACACGAAGTGTTAAAGTATTTTTCAATATATTTACCATCGAAACGCAGAAATTTGCGTATACCTCTTTGGAAAAGTAGGCATGTTACTGCAATGGATGCTGATTTACCCAGAAAATGAAATAGTTCTTTCTGAATATTTATTTCTACAAAGCTTTTTGAAACTTCTTTCCTTCTTCATAAACTTATCAAAAATTGAATAAATGTGTTACAATTTGTCAGTGTAAAGATCCAGATGTGTCCTTGGTTTAAATGAGGGCTTTGCACAGACTCGTAGGAGGCTTAATATGCTCCTTACAAGATTATTGGGATCACTTGCAGAAACAAAAATTTAATTTAATGTGACAGCTATGAAGAAAATCTTGTACACTATTAACTCATTTACAGCCAAATATTTTCTAATAAAAATTGAAATTTTAATGGTATGTTCTATATTGGTTTAATAACACAGCAGTATTCTTTACTTTATTTGACCAAAGTGTTATCATATACCAAATTACAAAAATAAAATAACATAGTTTTATGATATAAATGTTAGTTATAATATAAATGCCATTTTACAACGTAATGTAAACATAAATATAAAGTTTACGATATATTTTATTTATATTTTACCTTATGCATATTTTTGTAATATATAAAGTTTCAAGAACATAGCTTTATAAGCCACAAATATCAACTACAACATAGATTTTGTGACAATCTAATGTAACTGTAAATTCTGCTGATACATTGTCGTCAAAGTCATTTTCATCTACGTCATCAGGTGGAAGAAAAGATATGCATCTTCAACACACTCGCCAGTATTATCTAATACCTGCTCTAAGTAAGCAAAATCTTTATCTAAACATATAAACACATATATATATATATATATATATATATATATATATATATATATATATATATATATATATATACTCAATCCCAAACTGGTCACAAAAATGTATTCAATCAAGTCAGGTAAACTTTTCATTCTTTACAAAATAAAACTAAATTAATATAAAATCAATAAAAGTATGTAAAACTGTGTCTTGATGTAGAGAAACATGGCCCTTGAATATCACTTAACAGCTGAGTGGTGATAAATGGAACTAAACTCTCGACAGTGGCAGTAACACCGATGCACATAACAATGACAGAATAATAAAATACTGTTACCATAAACACTAAACCTACAAGATAAGAATCATGTGCATATAAAATCATGAACAAATTCTTGAATATAAGGCCTAATCCCTTTTCTTAACTTTTGTTAAGCAACAATATAGAGGTGTAATTTAAATCTGACAAGTATGAAACGGATTATTTTATTTTAATGCACTGCTGCAGCTGGGTACGAATACAGATTTTCTTTGTTGCCAAGTGTAGGATATTATTGCTAATATTATTTTCAAAGAAAAATTATTTACAATTGTAGAAGTACAATAAAGCTGACGCTGTTGTATTTCAGTGAAAAAGGCTATATATTGTTTATAATAATTGTTGTCCTAAGCTGTACTCTTAGGAGAACAATGGCCGATAATGGGTTAGTTTACGACGTCGCAAAGACTTAACCCCGGGAACAAAAGGCTCGCATAAAACAAGTGAAGGGTCATATGCAGATCAGTCCAAAGTCACTACCCATTTCACTACCCATTATGTGACTTATTTATAGTGCACTTTTTAAAATTGTCCTCCCCCTGCATTGATACATCCCTGAAGACAATCTGCGACACTTAAGAGTATTTCTTCACACACTTGTGCACTCAAATGAATCTGAGAAGCATTATCAATGACTTTCGTTAAATTCTCGAATGTGGTTGGTTTTGAAGCACCTGCCATTTCTTTAATCATTCCCCAGAATGAAAAATCCACTGGAGTGACGTTTAGTGATGTAGGAGGCATTGCCATTGTCCCTCGCCTTCCAATAACTCTTCTACCAAACACCTCATGAAGGTAGTTTCGCATAGCTACAGCGTAATGTGTTGGGGCACCATCATGCTGAAAGTAAATTGAGTTAAAATTGTGGCAGTTCATTTGTAAGCCTGGAACGACATAGGTGCTCAACACTTCAGAGTATTTTTCACCTGTTACTGCAATATGAAATACCAACGCCCCAGGACACCATGGGGACCCCACAGGGATACAAGACTTCTTAAATTGTTTTTCAACAGTGGTGTGATGGTCCTCTATGCACCAATACGTGCAATTATGTCCATTGCCGTGACCAGATAATTGAAATGTTGTTTTGTCACTGCAAATGATTTTACGACAGAGATCAATGTTATCGTGTTGAAGCTCATTTAGAATTAATTCACAAAATTGAAGCCTACGATCAGAATCATCCTGTAGTAGAACGTGTATGAGATGCGGTATATAGTGCTTACTCTGGAAAGATTTTCGGGAAACATTCTGTTCCTCAGCAAGCCTGCGAATATATTTTTAGAACTCTGTACAGCAGCTTGTAACACTTGAAATTCTCTCTTTAATGATGGCCAACCTGACCATCACTGATCCATTTGCTTCAAAATGTTTCCATAAGTTGGAGACTGCTCTCCGGTTGGTGGAGCGGTACTGAAGCGTCCATTTCATTCATCCATTAATGACGTATAACCCCCTTTGTAACATCTTTGCACCCAAAAATTGCTTCTTATTTCAGCAATATTACAACATAGCCACAGGGCGTATCCAAGAAAAAGAAATCACAAAAGAACATTTGACAGCAGACTGATTATTTTATGATGTCCTCTAGTGGGTATCTGAGTAACCAATATCCATATGAAAGTCACAGGTGGGTGGTTTGAAATTTATGGGAGAATAAAACCATAATAATTATGTAGAGTAGAAGTAGTAACGACTAGTGACTTTTTGGGCCACGCTATATATACCAACACATTTGAGAAAACTGACAGTCGTCTGGGAAGTACTGCAAGCATTGAAGTCCATAACTTTAAAACAAGCAGCATATCTCTTATTGTTTCGCTAACGAAAACGGGTCATATCATGTTCATAATACTTGTCGCACATCACAATTCAATTTTCAGGCCTCGGTGAGCCGTTTCACGCGATCAGTAATAACTCTGAAGCATTGGTTTGGTGTTGTACTGCTAGATCAGTTTTAGCACAAAATAAAGTAGATGAAATCTGCTCCAGTTTAAAGCGATCGCCTCGAAAATCTCTAATCAAACTAGCTCAACAAATTAACGTGAACATAGTTGATATTGACCTTCAGAAAAGTCTATGCTATTGGCTGAAAGGCCTCCCTATGACCTGACAATTGGAGTGTGCTGTATGTGTGATAAGTGCTAGAAAAATAATATTTTATTTAATGAATCAATAAGAGATATGCTGTGTATTTAATGCCTGCAGCATTCCCCCTGGAAACTCTCGGTAGTTTACACGCAATGAAAAATGCGTGACCATGTACATTGTTGCAATTTAAATTTTAACAAAGGAAAGCACATTGACACATTATTATTTGCTGATGACCAGATTTTAATTGCACACTCGGAAGACAATATACAACGTGCATTATATATCATATCTCCATATTTCATATGAGAAAACAAAACTAATGGCTTTTAGAGGGATAAGCCACATAAGAGCAAAAGCTTACATACACAAAAACATTATCCAACAGGAAAATGATCCTTACTAACTTGGATATACTGTAACGCATATTAATAACAGAGGTATGTAAATTAAATTAAATAAATTTCAAATAATATGTGTTATAAAAAACAGCTTTTAAAATTATAATAAAGCCAATAATTTTGAAACTTTATAAGCTCATGATTGTTCCAACATTGATCTATAGATGTGAGAGGTGGTTGGTGACCGCCTCACAACAGACAGAAAGGTTGCCGAGCTTAGATTTTTTTAGGAATGTGGCTGGTTACTGACTCTTGGATAAACAAATAAAAAGAAATGAAGACATCAGAAGACAGTTGGGGATCCAGAGTATAAATGAAATAACAACTGAACATAGATGTAATTGGCAGGATCAATCAAGCAGAATGGATGAATATAAATTAATTGTTCTTCTATACGAGCCTGTGAAGAACCGGGTTGTAAAGGGGTAGAGTGAGACTGAAAAATTCAATGCCACAGCCGGTATTTGAACCACGGTTAATCAGTCTCACTCTACCCCTTTAGAACTATGTTCTACACACGGCTAGTGTGGAAGAACAATTAATTTACTTTGATTGACCTTATAGTTGGTTAAGATATAAAGCCCGGGACTGAGGTACTTTAGGCAGGTATAGTAAGTCGCCATTGAGATATGTTGTTCATATGCATTTGAGATTACTTTGTGTGGTTCGCCGGGAGAATGCGAGTGAGTTGGAGAACTTAATGTCACAGTAGCTCAATGATTATATCAGCCGGACGGGAGAACCGTGGTTCAAATCTCGGTTCGGGATCGAATTTTTCACTCAACCCCTTTACAGAATGTATGAAGATCGAAAGCCACAAATAATACCAAATTATGAACCAATGGGTAGAAAGAGAGTCAGCAGATCGCAATTGAGGGTATAGATCAGTTTCCATGAAGACGAAAAAAAGTCCCAAGTCTATGCCGTGTTGTTGTTGCTGCTGCTGGTGATGACCATGACAAGTCAAGTATGATGAATTAATATTTTAATATTTCTTACCATTTTAATTTTTAAGCTCACAAACATTCAAGATAAACTGAGCGTTACGGATTTCGTGTTAAATGAAGTCTTTCAAAAGCTTGGCATTTAGCAGCTGATATTTTTTCTCCTAATTTTACGGTTCTGTCTTTCTCTCCGTCTCTCTCTCAACTTGTATATTATTCTGTGCACGTTTACTTCTGAAGCTAGTAGCGCCATTTAGCCACTGCCATTCACTAGCTGATATACCTTTGTAATTCTCGTGTTCTCGCGAGAATTGCTCACCATTGTTATTAAGGCGTTCCATGGAAACCGAGTTCATTTTCATGGAAACACACAAGTCTTTTGTATACATGAATAGACGCGATTAATATACTGCATCAGACTAAATCACGAAGCGTATATTTACACCTGAAGAATTCTAAAGCAATTAACTAAGTGAAATCTCGTCAGGAAATATTAAATCTAGGGATATTACAGATAATTCATTTTTACCTTTGTTATACACAAACAGAACGTTTTACCTCTGTATTATGCATTTAAAAAGCAACCTTTATAAATGTGAAACAGATTCTAACAGCCACGACAAAATTAATGAGATATTCCAATTGAGTAAATCTTTGAAAGTAATATATTCAGAGGAATTAACTCTAACGGTGGAATATTAACTTAGCAGGATGTTACGTATTTAATGTTACGTTCTTAAATTAAATATTGCGAACCCCTTTGTGAAATTCTCAATCCTTTAATTCACTAGACGCAACGTATATACTTTAATCTTGTTTCATCTCAAAGAAATTAGAGCGTAAACATGAGAGATTAAAATAATCTGGTTGAGTCTTTGGGAAAAGATATTTGTCCTTTAGAGACGTCTGTCCATCGGCATCAGCTAATTAATGACATAAGATATTCAAAGCAAACCTTTAGCTTCAGAAGGTTAAAGCTACATTCGGAACATTTTGATATCCAGTTTCTCTTTCGGTGTTAAAACACACTTTCAGTATTTTTCAAAATGTGCATTTTTAAAACAACTCTTTAAATAACACACTAAAACTTTGCTGCACTAGCTGTCTGTCTCTCTCTACTTCATTCTTCCCGTTTCTAACTCCCGCCTCTTAAACTGTCACTTCTTCCGTTGTCCTTGCTATCTACCTTTGAGCAACGTTAGTGTTATGCGATGCTTTGAACACCAATAGTGAAGCTGATTTTTGTACCGCGTTGAAACCTAAGCACTATGTTTAATAGTGCACAAAATTGTGTTGTACACAATGCTTATGTTCTCCGTAGTAATCACAGAAAGGCACTAAACTTAACTATTATGTGTCTAATCTGGCTTATCTACACACAAGAGCTCAGAAACATGGCAATATAAGAAACAGTACTTGGAACAAGGAAAATATATTAATAAAAAAAGAATTATCTATATAAGGCCACGTAATGAACCTATATAAAATTACTATACTCAATGCCAATATCTGTATTTTCTGAATTAATTAATTTTGCATAACTGCTAAATGTAGGAGTTAGACTGAGTCTTATTACACAACAAATATGAATCTCTAGTTAAAGTGCACAATTTATGTGAAATAAATTGCTTTTTGAAGATAACCATTTTCAAGAAATTCTTCGTTATTCGTGTGAATTTTCAAAAACTTAATCTTTTCTGAAATTGAAATCAGTTGCTTTTATGCCCTAATCTTGCAAACCAAATGGAATATCAAAGCAATCACATAGCGAGCAGCTAAGAAAAATTTGACCAGACCTGCTGTAGTTCTCTTTTCCAATCGTGCATATAAGGAAGTGTGCAATAAAGTAGTTTTTACACATGTATATCTCTATTAACTTAAAGTAGATAGAAGAATAAAGGTATTTAAAAACAGTTTGTGCAAACTAGACAATCATGTGAGTGTACAGATCACATATGTATACGAAAAAAATGTAATAATATGAGCTTTATGTGTGAGGACGTGTCATAGGTAGAGATACGATTTTTTTTTAAATCTATCCCGAACTAATAAAATATTATAGCGAAAGAGTAGTAGCTGAAAAAGCTAAGATCGTTGGAGAATTATTGTTTTCATAATGATGTTTTAGAGATTAGGCATATATGTTTATAATTTAAAGTTTAATTGTATATTAAAAAGCTGGTATTGACTGAAAAAATAAATATCATAGCGGGATTTGAAGCATGGGTCTTTCCGTGAGGTTGCTCTAGCCACTGAGCTACATGGCAACATGCCGGCACGATATTTTCTCCAACTCACTCGCATTTTTTCCCGTAAACCACGAAGGAAACTCAAATGCATGTGAGATAATATGTCCTAATGACAGCTTACAATGTTATAAGAGCGGGACTAAATAGCTTAGCCAACAATAAAGTTAGTCACGTTAGTCACGTGGCATTTTATTTTTCAGTCTGATTTTACCTTTCCTGCACACGTGTGTAATTGTGTGTGTTAGTGCGAAAGAACGACTAATTGCCTTTTATATTAACAATGAAACATCATTTCAAGTCTTATATATGTTATGCCCTTTTACGAACACTTAATATAATGATAACGCCATGCTTTACATATTTTAATATATAATTATGTGTGTGTGTGTGTGTGTGTGTGTGTGTGTGTGTGTGTGTGTGTGTGTGTGTGTGTGTGTGTGTGTGTGTGTGCGTATTGCAGTATTCTGTGGAATACAATACATATTATTAGAAATACAGGAAAGCAGGGTGGTAGAGCATAGAGTTGGCAATCTCGCCACTAGGTGGCTGCAGCACTCGGGTGCAGCTAGATGTATCGCAGAGATGAGAAGAGAGACAGAAAACGGAAGGTAAAAGAGTAAATACATCTCTTATACATCCGAAAATATACGCACTATGAAACAGGCCTTTGTATTCAGGATAAAAAGAACTGAAGTTTACACTCAGGTGACTTTCACTGGTACAAAATATTCCTATAAACACTTATTTTGTTCATGTTAATCGACCTAGAAGTTTGTTGACGAACTCCGTCTGGCGTCTTGAAAGGGTTTCATTGCATAGTCTTTGTCGGCATATTGGAAATAGAGTATATAATAGGCTTAAATGATAGTGAAATATTTTAACAGCCGATCACTAAGTGATGGTTTTGACAATATATTCTTGTCACACTACCAGGACATAAATACACAAATAACGAGCGCCCATTTGAGGAAAGTATACGATTTGGAAGATTCAAACTGATAACAAGGAATATCTCGGGAATGGTTCACTTGGAGTATAGCACTTAATGTGAGATCTAAATGTTATGTCTAGGAAGATTTTGTCTACTTCTTACAGTTTCCAGTTATACGAAAGTAGTTCAGAAATAAGAGGACTTCTAAGGAAATTCCCAAAAAATTCAAGGTATACCGAGACTTCATTTGCCATGCAAATATCTCAAACATACGTATTTCAATTAAAAGTTTTAGAGCCATTTTTGAGAAAAAAGAAATTAACGAAAACCGTTCCATGTAAATTGTAGTCTGGGATTGACTGATATTTTTAAAAATATTAGTAACGCATCCTTGGAAGATCTGAGTATAAATGTCCAGCTGACCATTTAGCCAATATTTCGTTTCGGAGTTACGCTGCTCACAAACATACACACACACACTCACACACACACAATTTTTTGGGTGAAATACAATCCTTCTGCTGCTTGCTGTAGGTGAGTACTAGTAGAGAAAGTTAAAATAGATTTTGGGTATGTACTCTAATCCCTGCTATGGCAGCTCTGGTTCTCGGCCACGGAATATTCCCGGGTTCGATCCCCCTCAGGCGTGGGACTTAAGGTCCGGATATTCTTCCAGTGATCTATTAGTAGCAGAGCACAAAAAATTCCTGAATTGAGATCCGGGGGACGTTGAACATTCTCTATAGGTCGCGCGTTAATTCTTGACAAGTGAAAAATTTAAATAAGAGGCTAGATGCGAGTCACTTACCTTTACAGGAACACTGACACACAGAAGCAGAAACGGCAATCACATACTCTGTTCCTTGCTTTCATGTTTCTCTGCTCAAGAAGTACAGCAACTACAAAGCAAATTATAACACAGTGATGTCAGCCACATGTATTGCTCTAACAATCTCTGTAATTGTTTACACTTAAATTGTTTGTGTTCCTATTATTCCCAACATTTCTCCCTCGTTTTCTTCTGAATTCCAATCATTTTCATTATCTCTGTTAAAACACTGACAATTAAATAAACCCATACCACACAAACTTTGTAACCAACTGTACTGTCTTTTCTTCGAAACATAACATAGGGAAGCAGAGTTGCTTATTACGTAATATAAACCATTTGCTGATCTGTTTATTAAGAGTAGGCTAGCTCACTGGAACTACGCTGAAGGTCATTAATCAAGAACTAACACGCGACCTATACCTATCGCTACTGATACTACTGCCGCTACCACCGCTGTTGTGGTTGCTGCCACCGCCGTGCTGTGCCAACACCACAACTACAACCTCAACATCACCACGACCACACCACCACCACCACGGCCAACACCACCAACACCACCACCACGGCCAACACCGCCACCACCACGGCCAACACCGCCACCACCACGGCCAACACCACCGCCGCCACCGCCACCACCACCAACACCACCACCACGGCCAACACCACCACCACGGCCAACACCGCCACCACCACGGCCAACACCACCGCCGCCACCGCCACCACCACCAACACCACCACCACGGCCAACACCACCACGACCAACACCACCGCCACCACCGCCACCACCGCCAACACCACCACCACGGCCAACACCACCGCCACCACCGCCACCGCCACGGCCAACACCGCCACCGCCACCACCACCACTTAAACTCTTACATTACGTATCATATTTACGTACCTCCGCCCAAATATAATCTATTGGGAACAGATTCCCTGATTCTTGATTTCTTCAAACACGGGTAACTCTGATTGTTTACTTCAAATGCTACGTGTTTAAGGTATTTACATGGTAAATAAAATACACACCTGAATTCTCTGGGAACAGCTGTGAAGTTCTCTTCTTTCGGGAGCAGTTTTGTAGCATTTTGTTTAACTGAATCTATAATAAGTCGTAATAAAACACAGACAAGGAGGTGCTACATAAATATTAAGATCTCTTCAATATACATAATTTATTTGAAATAAATTGTTAAGGTGTAAGTAATTCCGATATATATGTATGTTTTACTGATCTGTATCTTCAAAGTTTTTATAATTTCTAAAGTCCTGTCACTATTCAGTTGTTTTTGCTGTTTCATAGAAATCCCATGAAATTTTATGATCAACGTGTATCGTCCCACCTTCAAAGGTCTATGAAATCGGTTTCGTTGTTCGCTTATACATATCTACAACGAAATAAATTATGAAACCATTTCTGCATCACCATGAACATAAGAGAAACATGTTTTCGAGACAGTATTTTGTAGAAGCTATATAGAAATAAACGAAGTGCGCCATATAAATTTAAGTCAATCTCCTGCATCTCCTTATAAAGGGCATGGGCATTCACACAGTATTTCCACTGGATTCCATTTCTTGCAAACTTCATCACTTTATTCCACATTTTCCCTTGTTTAGTTATTTTTTCGATAACGTCTCTTCAATGTGTTTCTTTGTTTTCCTCTGCCACCCTTGGGATTGACATCCAAAGCTATTCATACCACTGCTTTTTTTCCTTAGTGTGCGTTCTGTCCAATTAAATCTTCGTTTCTTTATTTCTATTGTAGTTTCTGGTCTATTATTTTCCACCATTTTAAGATAGAAGTTGTATTTGGTCATATTATTGCTATAATTCTTCTTAAATATATCCTGCTAAATGTTTGTAATTTTATTTGGACGATTTTCCTTGTTTCCATATTTCACAACCATATAATAGGATCATTTCACATTACTATGGATAAGTTTAATGTTTGTATGCCTTGGTATAGCGTGAGATTTCAAAATTGGATATAACAGGACAAAATCAACATTTGCTTTCGTTATTCTGTTCTTAGCATCCTGAAAGACTTCACTATTCTTATCGGTGATACTACCTAGATATTTAAATATTAATATGGTGAAAAATTTAAAGGAAAATTAAATTATATGTCATATTATGTCACTTTATTTTTCTTCTAAAACTGAAGCGCAGTTCTGTTTTCTTTAACACAATCTCAGTTCTTGAGGACCTTGCAACTCGCAGCTGTTCTGTCCTCACGTAACCGCCCCCCCCCCCCTCTCTCTCTCTCTCTCTCTCTCTCTCTCTCACACACACACACACACACACACACACACACACACACCTTTCTGTTTTTCAGTTCTCTCCATGTAAACAATTGTTGGCTTTGATAATCACTCATCAAAACTGCTCCCGAAGTCACAATATTTTCAATATATAATTTAATATTTAGTCTCATTTCTCGGTTTCCTTTATTTAATTTTTATATATGACACTCTTTTCCTAACTCAAAATGTTATTCCTCAACAGTGGTTTTGCATATTCTCTCAGTGAATTTATTTATTTTTCCCAATTTTTTTATTCTTTGGGCAATTGCTACAACTTATATCTAAAGATTATAGGAATGAATCATGAAGCCAGGAGCAAACCTGGTATTTCAGATAGTACAAAAATATGATCAACAACGTATTTTCTACAATGCACACCAGCACACCGCAGAAGCTCAGTGCAGAAGCATGCTGTTTTGCTCATCTAGGGATGTAGAATTCTGTTATATGTTCTGTATAATTTCGAAAGTGTTCATCTTCTCACATCGGAGTACGTAATCATTGTTCTCATTAGAGTGTTGTTCCTCATTAACAACGCCGTTTAAATAAGGATTTTTCTCTTTGTTGTCCTTACGTATTTTCTAAGGCCTTGAGCAAACCAGCGTATGTATGTGAGTGCTTTGTTCTTCCAATTACAAGTATTTGCAAGTCTAAGAAGGACAGAACTACTACATCAGTCGGTTATCTGTGTTGGCACATTGTAATGAAAAGGAGCCCTCAAGTACGACATTTTTAGTTAGTTAATGATAAGAGTATGTTTAAGTCATTGAGATAACGAGGTTAAGAAAGACAAATGAAAACTCAATGCGAGTTCCTCTCGCCTTTTTTAGATAGTTGAAGTGACAGCTCGTATCTCCCCTTTGACGAAAATGAGTTTTTATGTAAATCGATTCAGAAATGAAAACTCTTTCTTTCTTTTGACAACCCGCACCTTCCAAAAATTTTGTAATGTTAAACAACGTTAAGCTACGAAGAGACGAGATATTGGTAAATTAAGAAGCATGGAACCCCACATAATTAGGAATGTGTTAAATTATTCTCAAGTAAAATAACTAAGGCTATTGGGTGTTCAGAAGCAGTAGTGTATAGGATTAAAAGGAACTAATGAAAGGACCTTTAAAAATGCCATCGAAGAAGAAAGCAAAAAGGGCGGGAAAAAAAGCTGGGTTAACTCATTATGATGGACTAGCGCAAAGTGGAGTGCGGCGAATTGCTCATTCTTTAGACACTGTTATGTAGGATATTGTATGTTACATAAGTTCTTTGTCACGTTCATAATAGAGAGAGATTTAACAGATTTACTTACTGAAACTATGATCATTGTAGCTCTGTTTGATGCCTTTACAGAGTGTAAATGAACAGTATCGCACGAATATTGCTGGTAATTGAGGGTTCATAGACAATCAATTTAACATAGGAAATCAATGATCTACGATGTCAAGTAAATAAGTTATACCTATTCAAAGTAATTAGATATTGTGACAAATATATCACAAACAGATAGAAATGTGTCAATATTATCTACTGGAATCGAAATGTGCTTATTCAGAAGTTGGTAAAACCTGTCTGCTGTCTCTCTGAAGAAGCATTTCTAAATTGCAGCGTTACCAACATCGCTTAAATTGTAGGCTTAACATGTGACTGCACATCACTGCAATGGATAACAGGTTGTGGCGAGTGACTAGGGAAATATGGGTGAGTTCCAAAAGGTGTGGGTTAGCCACGCGGTTTTGCTAGCTGACTGTGCGCTTAATGAACCTCGAGAAATCGAGTTCAAACCTGGAGATGCATAAACTTCTCTTTCCCCCTTTCCTTTCCTTTTTGAGAGCAATGTTCTGCTTATGCTGTAAAATACCAAAATACCACCATCATATACAGTGCACATAGTATTGTTTACCTCTATTAAATAATTTACTTCCTGATTGTTTCTCTCTCCACTTCTGTGCACCACAACTTATAGGTTCAAATATTTGTCTGAGAATTCTTCTCTCGAAAGATAGCAAAGCCTTTACATTCTTCATTGTTCATTGTGGTAGACCAAACCTCACACCCATAGACTACTACTGGGCTTATTAATTTTTCATAAACTTTGAGTTTAGTATTTCTAGTTATTATTCCCTTAGAGAAAATCTTTTAATTAGCATAATAAACTCATAACCTGCCAGTATACTTTCTCTTATTGTATCACTGAATTTATTATCGGATTTAATTAAGGTACCAAGATATGAAACCCTCACTTACTAATTATTTATTTTATTTCCCCTGTTCTGCTGGTAGCTACCTATTCTATTGAAATACTAATATTAATTCAATTTATCTTTACAATAATTCAGTCACATGCTGCTCTTTCAAGTGCTTAACAATTATTTACTTGTTTCGAAGCTGTTAGACTTGAATCATATCATTTAAGTGAAAACGAAGTTCTCAGGGTGTTTATACTATTTAGGTCATGCAAGTGTAAATAATAGTTAAACAAAAAGTTTAAACATGAGTTATAAAAGAAGGAAAGAAAGAAGGACGGAGAAGAAAGAAGGACGGAAAAGAAAAGAAAGAAGAAGAGAAAGAAGAAGAGAAAGAAGAAGAGAAAGAAGAAGAGAAAGAAGAAGAGAAAGAAGAAAAGAAAGAAGACAAGACAAGACAAGACAAGACAAGACAAGACAAGACAAGACAAGACAAGACAAGACAAGACAAGACAAGAAAGAAACCTACCTACCTACCCACCCACCTACCTACCTACATACATACAAACAAACCAAGAAGGGAGGGAGGAAGGGAGGGAGGGAAGGAGGAAGGAAAGAAGGAGGGTAAGAAAGAAAGAGGGAGAGAGAAAGAACAACAAATTTGGGCTTATGGGTATTTGAACCCGTCGTACCTTGACGTCGTTGCACCTTATCCATTACGCTATACAGACAGGCTATGTAGTTCATCCGCTTGTTCTCTCATCATGCGTTACAGATGCAGTGGACATGGCCAGTGGCGTGCATACCCTCAAACAATTTTAAGGCACAGTTCTGTAATTTGTAATTCTAGACCATAGGTTTCATATCCCAAATTGATTGCCTATGATGCGTCTATCACCAGTAAAATTCGTGCGGTGATATTCATTTACAGCCTGTATATAGTGGTTTAACAGATTTACGTATTGAAAGTATGATAATTGTTGCTCTGTTTGATGCGTTAGTATAATGTAAATAGGTTTAATAGGTTTACTTATTGAAACAATGTGCATAAATACTTTGTTCAATACGTTAATACTCGCATAATGTATTGCTGATTCTTCTTAGCGTAATATTATTTACTGTCCCGGGAATAAAATCATATTTGAAGCAGGGTGTAAAACGTCAAAGGGCGAGCAATAAACAATATAATGTTAACTTCAGTTTCACTTGAATCAAACACAAGTTTTCGCAGCTGAGCGACGAACTTCGAGGTACACATATAAATACATTTGCAACGTTGCGCCCCATTTAACATGTATTGTGTTCTAAAGGTGAGACGCGCTTTAGAATAAATATTCCTAAAAACATATATCCGGAGAGAAATACTTCTTGAGATATGAGGCATTTCAGAAAAATGTGCAATGTATGCACATTTTCGATAGGTTTGGCATACACTTATGGTCTTTAAATCTCCCATAGCCAGAAACCTAATAGACTGAGGTCCGACGAACGGAGAGGCCATGCTATTGGACCTCCTCGAACAATCCATCGTGCATTAAATGTTTGGTTTTAAGTGCTGTCACACGATGTGTACAAAATGGAGTGGTGTGCTATCATGCATAAGCCACGTGCGTCGTCTTTTCACAAGCGCACCCACAATTCCTGCCCACACATTGGAACTAAGCGATTTTGGTACTTTAACATTTAATTGACGATGGATTGGTCGAAGAGGTCCAGTAGCATGGTCTTCGCGTTCGTCGGACCTCAGTCCATTGGACTTCTCTCTATAGCGATGTTTAAAGACATTAATGTATGCAAAACCCTCCAAAATGTGGATACGTTGCATATTTTTGTAAAATGGCTCATATCTCAACATACATTTGTTTCCGGACATATGTTTACAGGAACTTTTATTCTAGTTTTGGCCAACTGCAACTCCTATTAAAATATTGGACACTTTTTCTCTAAACACTCTGTATACGTGCAAAAGTCAGATTTTTTTATCTGCTGGCTATGTAAAGAAGGTGAAATGCAAAGCCACCATATTGCGACCAATTCTTAAAAAAATTTACTATCGTTTAAGCTTACTGTATTGTCCTATTCCCATTGTACCTATAGGGACTAACGTTTAAAAACTACTTAATCAAAGTATATGCCAATATGAACAGATATGAATAGGCGATTTTAAGTATCTTTCGTGCAAGAATGAGTAGACAAGGTCACACAATTTTTTTTATCTTCATTCACATTGCATTGTGCCACATTTGATTAGGACCTTTTAATGTCTAGTAAAACGAGCCTAATCTTAAGTGCCTGAAGTAGCAATGTGTATTCAAAAACATACAATGCTTATTATTTCAGAATCACAAAATGCATTTACCCTTATTTTCCGTTCATTCATTTGAAGACTTCCATTCTCTCATTCTTGTTTAAGCGTTAGTTATGACCTATGCTACTTCCTTGCCTCAAGGTTCAACTGCCCAACTGTGGAGGACGTGACTGATGGAATTCAGAATCCGAGAAGCTTTACCTAAGACATTAAAAGGGCAACAAGATTGATAGAGGGCCTTGAGGGCACTTCATTTCTATGAAGAGCTGGTAGTTGGAAGGTCCTTACTTTGATTACAACTGAGGCTGGGGATTCCCAGTCAACGCTGTTCATACCATGTGGTTACATATTGCCAAAGGAACATTAAAAATAAATAAAGCTAGTTAGATAATTTACAATTCTCTAGCTGAATTATTGCCTTCCACAAAACTCTGTAGCAGGAATGTTGTAAATAGTTTCATTTTATAAAATCATTTAAGGGCCGATTTACAACTACCAAGTAAAATATTGGGAGTGGAGATATAGGTTCGTTTCTCAAAATCTAAGTCATTGAGTTATTGTATTACATATACAATTGACTATGAATTTAAATTATTTCACAAGGGTATTCAAAAATGATTTACAATAATAGTTTTTGTACCAATAAAAATGATTCAATCTACATGGAATGTCCCCATATACATCAGTGAATATACACTGCTGCCACATTCCTGGGAACTTTATTATTGCGTCACGGAACCATTGTTTGAGGATACTATGCACCCTCTTGTGGACAGCTATCTGCAATTCTTTACTGTTGCCGAAACTATACCTTGCAGTTCTTCGTATTATCGAACGAAGAGTTATCCCTTAAGTGTGTGGTAGTGATTCGTCACCAGTTTCTCCAAAAACTCTGCATGTTCATTTTCCATTTCCAATAGTCGACAACAGACTTCATCTCTGGTCTCCATCTGGACCTGTGTGAACAGTGAAATTAATGTACACACACCTTTTTCACAAGGTTTTTGACTCCTTCCTTCCACAAAAAACCATGCAGTCCATTTTTGTGCATGATAGTCACATTCCATCTTGTCCACGGCTTTCTCTTATTAAACAACAAACAAGCACTGTTCTTTCAGTTTACACTCTCTTCACAACTACCAAATAATGTCTGTATGCTATAATAAGCATGAGTTCATCGCCCTATGAAAGAAGGCGTCCGTAGATGGAGCGGTACTTTTTAAGCAACAATTATAAATCACTTCAGAACACTCCTCCTATATGAATTTTAGTTTCAAGTTTTCCACCCAATTTTTGCAGGAGATATTTGGATTTTAAATTAAAACCTACCCATATTTGAATAAAACCATGACACTAGAGTTGCCCAACGATTTTATACCCTGACCTGCAGCCGCCGTGGAGTAGAAATTTCTACCTCGCTTCAACACACCAATCACAATTACATCTGGCACCCTGCAAATCCCACAACCTGTCATAATAGTGGTTAAGCTCTGACCAGGGCAGGTACAGTATGACACACCTCGGGCTGTCCTCAGCTTGCCAACATGTCTCAGCTCTGCTAATTAGTGTTGGCTGTGTTACCTAGGCAGTGCAAACTGGCCAACATCTCTACCTATAGTCTGTTAGGATATAAGTGTATATATTTTAATTGATATTTGAGGACAGTATATTACATCAATATTCGCTTTATTTGCGAAATTATATTTTACTTATTAAGAGCAGCATATTCTGTGGTTGGTTAGTACTTCTAAAGTAGGCGTGGCATAGAAGTGTCCCCCATAAATGCTTCTGATGACGTGACTGATCAGGATTCAGGGCAGGAAACTATTGCAAACGTATATAATTTATCGAGAAGTCAAATGAGAACTGAAACAGGAGTAGAATTGTTATTGACTGTGAACACACTGGAAGAGTGGGAGCAAAAACAGAAAAGGTAAAGAAAGTGTAAGGCATTCAGCATTAAAAAGTGGCATACAAAGAGAAAGATGTATCACTGTGAGAAATATGATCTTACTGAGTGCATTAATGAATGGTCTCTATAATATTATGTTTCCAACAATCAAAGGCCTTCGCAGATATTTTGGTCATTTTTTGTTATTGACATCATTGATATTTTCACAACAATACGCTGCCAAAGATAATACACTGTGTGATGCGACTTCAATTGAAGTGAGATAATTTATTGCAATTCTTTTACTTAGCGGTTATATTGAAGTACCGAGGCGGAATATGTGCTGGGAAACAGGATCAGATTCTCATAATGTTTTTGTTACTGCGGCTGGATTTAAGGCCCAGCATGCAGTTTGTGACAATGACAACCTAAGTAAGTCACTCAGTACATAAACAATCATTTGACATGCTGAAAACACGATTCCAGGAAAGCGCACACCATGAACAAAAATCTGATGTGTTGCACTCACATGACTTTCTCTACTCTGGTACTAACCATTATTACATGCTCTTATTCCTATATCTTCTCTGTGAAGTTGAGATAAACACTTGCAGAAATTAAGTGATCATTTCTTGTAAGTGCAAGGAGAATATGGGTATATAGTAGGCTTTGAGCGAGAGTCAAATCTTTTAAAGCTTTCAAATTCCGCTCTCTTTGTACGTTAACATATAAAACATGAATAACGATGTTCCATTTGACAGAAGTGTAATTTCTCCAAACCTCACATAAATAACACGACGTATCTCTGAAATGCTTCACTCTATAAACAATTTATTCAGACATAAATTGTGTGTTTTAGCAAGATGTACATTTTTTGTAGAGTAAGATTTGTTCTATGTCTTACGGTTTACTGATTATGCAAAAGTCATCCAGACTTCATGGGCTATAGCTAGAAAATTCGAGATATAGATATCATTTTCCATAAAAATATCTCCAACATATGGTACTTCCATCAAAATCTTATTAGATGAAAACCGGTACGTTATGGCTGCAAAATTTGGATTGGAGCAACAAGGATGAATGGAACCTTATCAAGGTTCGAGCACTACACTGCCAGAGAAGTAAAACCGCTTTAGTTTAGAAGCAAGTGTCGTTCTTTAGTATGCTTATGTGTTATTGAGTTGGGGAAATACACTTATCACATAATTTCCCCTCCTTACTGAATTACGACATAAAGGAAGCCGAGGTACGGGAACAATTAGACAAAACCGAATAACAGAATGCCGTAACAAGATGAAGAAATTGCCTTCGGGGAACCACTGATTTCAAAAGTGACAGGTCTAGCAATATAGTGGTGGCAAAATACAATAGTGTGGTCACAGTAGCTTCCATCTCTACACTTTTAAAGCCATTACACACAGTAAAACGATTTTCGCAAAGTGAGAGGAAAAGCATAGTTACAAATAACCTTAAACTACTAATCATTGCAATGAAAACATGGTTGAGTTAATTCCCTGCAGGATATCCATCAAAGAGAAAAATGGTGCTTCAGTTTAATAGCGCATTGCCTTGATACAACTGAATAAAATACATGACAATTACAATCATCTTGAAGTTTGTTGTAACTTCCATCCTGGAAACAAATGTCCAAACATGGGAGTCTAAATGCTGAGTGAAATGTGATGTTGGTTTGCATGTAAAATGTTTCACATATCACATCAAGTGGTTGCTTAAACATTTGTTTAATATATTATTAACAACAATTAACTATGAAATGTCATACATTTCACTGCGTGT
This sequence comes from Tenodera sinensis, assembly GCA_030765045.1. NCBI lineage: Eukaryota > Metazoa > Arthropoda > Insecta > Mantodea > Mantidae > Tenodera > Tenodera sinensis. Next base: position 100,191,431 of record CM060966.1, on the reverse strand, counting down.
GTCACGTAACATACTATTATATCTGGTAAACTTACTGGCGTCCTACATAGAACATCATGTTAATCTCATAATCATTAGTTCTTAAGCATGAAAGTTATTTTGAAGGTTATATTATGATACTTATGTAATATATTTCTATAAAAATACACGAAACTTCACCAAAAAAGTAATGCAGTCTTATCTTGGTTAACTAATTTTGAAGGTGGATCCATTATAATAGCTACTCCTTCTAAAAACAGCTTATGAACTTATAAACTGTGTAGAAATCTGTGAAGTTCCCAGTGTAAGAGTACGATGTTTTGGAATGGGTTGATATAGCGAATACCTTTTGTCTTTTAAATGACTTATTCACTAAGTAGTTAAGCCAACTTCTAAATGTGCATTTATGTAATAAGAACAATAATAATAATAATAATAATAATAATAATAATAATAATAATAATAATAATAATAATAATAATAATAATAATAATAATAATAATAATAATAATAATAATAATAATAATAATAATAATAATAATAATAATAATAATAATAATAATAATAATAATAATAATAATAATAATAATAATAATAATAATAATAATAATAATAATAATAATAATAATAATAATAATAATAATAATAATAATAATAATAATAATAATAATAATAATAATAATAATAATAATTTCTAAAAAAAACAGGAGCTGGCGATTCCCTACATATAAGAACTTATACAGAAGTATAATAAATAATATTTTGTGCGGGAGATTTTTTAAATTATGCATGTACGTTTCAAAATAATCCATTGAATAGAACATTTCTTATAAACCTACACACATTGTTTCAATAATACCACCTGTTCCAAAATATTTTCTCTCTCTTTGTTAATATTCATCGTTTTCTGCCGTACCACAATCGAAACATCCAGTACTTGCTCTTTCTTGTGTTTTCAGTTTTTACACTAACCCTCATGAATTCGTATTCTGCTTGTTCTTCATATGTTTGTTTATTTTTCTTGGAGCACATTCAAGAAATATTTTAAGCAAAAATTACTACCCATATGCTTCTAAATCAACTCCAATATGCAGGGGTTTGGTGAACGATGTCCTGAGGTGTTTAAAGAAATGAGAAATAACAACCGTTCCCTTGTGTTTACTCTCATCGCTGTATTCTACCGTGTTTCTATAATGCTGAGGAATAAAAAATACCTCGCAGTTTCCAAAGAAATGCATGTGATTCCCCGGAAGGCACCATGCCAAGCAAGAAGGTACCTATCTCATCCTTGGACAGAACTGAACAAGAAATAACAACTGCTTAATTATGAGTGGAGCCAGCATTAATAACCAAGAATGATGTTGTGATTTGCATAGATCGAACAACATGCTACTTTAAATGCAACATGGTATATTAATTGGTTTTGCTTCGTTTACAATAACGGCAGGAAACGACTGCTGACGGGATGTTTATTTTATAGAGGATGTTTATCCCACGGCAAACATCTGCAGTATCATGTAAACCTTTAAATCAAAAATGCTTATCTAGACATGGGTCAGCATAGATTTTGGGCGCAGTATTCTGTCAAATGCAAATTAATCATCTGTTCACTTTCAAATGAACTCTTTTTGGAATACTTCAAATCTCCTAAACACTACAGCTACTGGATATCTGCCAGATACATTAAGAAAGAACTTCATCAATGATGTTCCATTTCAACTTGAGTTATATAGAGAAAAGAATGAATTACCAAATAAATATTCTTTGCTTTCCAGTAATTATATTCGTAATAGCGGCTTGATATTTCAATTAAAAGCACTGCAACACAATCTAATAGGCTGTTAAAGCCTTCAACCACATTTTTATTTCCTGATTATAACTTTGATTTCTACATTCAAAGTAAATATTGAACTTAGCTTTCAACAGTCTTTCAGATCTCTGTCTAGCGAGTTTAATAGCGTATGAACCATGTGCTTATATCACCAAACAAATTTGAAGTGAGTATAGTGGGACCAACGTGGTAGAACTTGAAAAACATTTTAAATAAATATTTTGGAAGATTAAAATAATTAATTTCTTGAGTTTTTACTTTCACTTCTCTTATGTGATTTAGTTTAAATTTCACTGTTACCTTTCCTCACGGAGCAAACAAGAAGCAGCCTCTTTTTTCCTCCCTTTTATCTGCTGGGGCATCGAACACAAGACTTCTCTAATCGTAGTAGCAGCACTTACACTGTGATCGTCATTTTTTCCGCATGGGATTTCAAAGCTAACTTCACCAAAACTGCGTGATACCAAACAACACAAAGAAAAATAGAAGCAGTTCATTGTATTAATTTAGTAAGTTAATTGGTAAATTATTGCTTTTATTTCTTGTGATCTTTTACAGTTTCTTTTGATAAGGAGATAGGCAATTAAATTTCAATCGAGTTTTGAATTTTTCTGGATACATCAAGATCTCGAGTGAGATTAATGTCGAGAAATAGCGTTGTTCTGATATTAAAAATTTATAGTGTGAAACATACATACAGTACATTTTGCGCTCTTATTTTGTTTGAATATATATATATATATTCAAACAAAATAAGATATATATATATATATATATATATATATTTCATTAACGTAAATAAACTTTATATATGATTAATTGATGAATAATAAGTATACATTTTTAAGCTTAAAACTGCGTATCTTTTTTTAAATTAAAATATTTCTATTTTATATAACACCATTACAAAACACGACCACCTCCGCAGCGCAGTCGGTAGCGCTGGCACCGAGGACCCGGGTTCGATCCCTGGTACTGGCATTGGACTTTCCCTCCGCTGGGAGGTCAGGTACGGGGTGCACTCTGCCTCGTTAGGTTCCTGAGGGGCCAATTAAGGAGCTATCCTGATAGAAAGGTATACGTCCCTGACAGGTCAAGTAGTCACCTTACGGTCGGGGGAGTCGGCGTGTTGACCCCCCGCTACCCCCAATCGCACTCCTCCTTGGCCTTGGCTGAGGCTGGAGGACGCAGCGGCCGGGCGATGAGGGTAACCTCTGCATAGGGGAGACGCCATAGGGATTATTATTTATACTTACCAAATACACACACACACACCTATACATACATATAATTTATACATATGTCCTTAGAACTCATATGAAAAATACTATATACTCATTGTGAAATGTGCTTCGCTTAAACAATGTATGTATTACGAGAAGGTGCGCTTGAGTTCACATGATGCATGCAAAATGCAAATACTTGACCTACAGTTTCTGTACTTCGTTATTCTTGATGGACTAAGTGCATACCTTCAACAGGTTCTTGAATACAGAAAATGTGGTATGCACATAATTTTAATAACAGGCTCCACTCTTGCATTATAAAGAAAACTACGATACTTCTAAGCACAGTTAACCTGGAGCCATCCTCTCTTCCGCATCGAGTCCAAGTTTTGCTGCCTGTTCATAACAAATCAAAATAAATGTACTTCTAGAATCGTTTAGGAATAGCCTCTGAAATACTCTTCATTCTGAATAACTTTTGCATAAATGGCAACCATAAGAAGCTAGATAAAATTTAAAATCTTGCTACATAAAAGTAGACCTTCTTAAAATACCCAGTTTATGGGAAACCCTATTTTGAGTTCACCTTTATTCGAGATATTTTTTTGTCATTGAATTTGTGGCATAACTGTTAGACGAAAAGAAAAGGCAACTAACTCGCCAAACTGAATATATACAAGGTACCAATTACCAAAATATCTGCACTCATACCCCTAAAAACCTGTACAAATGGGAAGCTGATATTATTTTCTTTTCCTCCCTTTCTTTTCTCTTAGGCCTGCAAAGAGAACGGAATTTCAAAGTCTCACATGGTAACCAGCTCTTAAAAGATGTGTCAGTCGCTAAGCATTTGTATTCTCCTTTTGCCATTGTGCCCACAAGGAAAGGTGTGATAAAACTATTTGTCTCGATTAGTCTGAAAGAGATAGAGGTATAAGCCTTTGTATGAACACTTTGTATAAGACTGAATAGAGAATCAGATGAGAGCGCAACACAACAGATAGTACTCGTATGTGATACATGCAATAATCCTGTAAGTATTATACATTTTTAAGCTACTGTGTAGCTTAACAATCGAATTGAAAGTGTTTACATAATATACCATTACATATTTTCGAAACATTATAGTCAAGTTGTTGATTTAACACCATTCATAAATGTTTTTTTTTTTTTTTTTTTTTTTTTTTTTTTTTTTTTTTTTTTTTTTTTTTTTTTGTATACTGGTGGACAACTCGTATTTTTAAACCTCTATTCATTGTATACCAAAACTATTTTCCTGTCTTCATACAAGCAGAGTGACAGGTAAATATGTTTTACATAATGTGATACCAACATTAAACACATCATACAACTCTGATGTGTGTTTAAAAATAGATTATTTATGTAAATAAGCCTTTATTTGATTTCACATCTTCTGATTTATTTCGGTTTGCTCATTATCAGCCATCTCAAAATTATATAAGCGGGTCATCATATTCAAAATAAAAACATAAGGTTAAGGGATTCATTTAATGCTTTCTGGATAGCGTCATGAATGTGTGGGATACACCACTGACAAGGTCATGTGCAGGAAAATATAGCCTTATAGGTAATCCACTAGGTTTCATTCTTTTTTTTCACACTACAAAATAAACTGAAAGTTTATATTCTTTGTCACTTCATGGAACGTTTCAAAATTATATCAGTAGACCGAATAAAAAATCTGTTCAAAATGGTCCTCAAATTAATATGTTACTACCTGATTAGTTGGCACTGCGATCAGAGCTTGTCAATAAAGTCGTTTGGCCCTTCATTTACCAATTTAACAATTCTCTTTCATACTATTGGATTTACCTGTTTGACATTCACCAATACAAGGTTGATCCCGATCCGTTATGTGTAAATAGAATGATAGAATTTTGAATAGAAGGATTACCTTTTGGCTAAAATGTTACCGCGACAGCGTATTTTAAAAGCAAGAGTTTAATACATAGAAATTGCATCACTTGGATTTCGATGATTACTGAATATTTTCTCTCTGTAATCAGCACTTTTCAAACACTGAATGTGCTTTTAGGGGCGTCAGGTTGCCTATTCCTGCACACCAGATGTATCAGATGTATTTTTTGATGTTGCAGGGGTCCTTTATATACTGTAACGCACAACAAAGTACGGACGGGTTCGAGCTGCGCCACCCTACTGGCGCGGCGCGCATCAAGGGCACTCAAGGTCAGGCTGCATCGCGCGACTGTTATGAACACGTGACAGCAAACTGAGACGCAAAACCAAAATAGGTTTTCCAGATCATTTGAGAAGAGTCCGGTAACTGGCGTATTTGTAGAATCTCTAGAAAGGTTCCTGTTACGTTCATCCTCGCTATACAAGGAGGCGAAGCAAAGAGGGGAGTAAATCAGTTTTTAGCTGAGTGTGTGTATGTGTGTGTGTGTGTGTGCGCGCGCGCGCGTGTGCGTGTGTGCGTCATGAAGGAAAATAACGAAGCAGTTATGAGTATTGAGTAATTGTACCGCTAAGACAATGTTTGAGAGACAGGGAAAGTGAACAAAGATAGAGAAAGGAGTAAGTCAACGTTACAGGAAGAAAACAGTTGTGAGTTGTAACATCACGAAAGGCTAAATATTGTGTTAACGTCATTGAAAGAGAACTGTGTACTTGTGCATTTAGTTAAAGGAAAATAAATAAAGAAATATAACTGGACTGGGCTTTTGTCGTCTTTGTCACACCACTGTCGTTTTTTTACATTACTGACTATACCACCCTCCAAAAAGAATGACTTATGTACTGATTTTATTTTATATTTATGTATTTTATTTATTTATTGCACTGATTGTGCTTTCTTAGCTTTGCAGCGTATGAACACGTATAACTCGGGTACAAAATTCTATAGGAAACAAATTGTCAACATATAAAACGTGTCTGTAACTCCACTGTCCATGAGCTATGTGTAGCTGCCTTAAGAATTACTCGGTCTTCTTGAATCCTTCATTGTGTAAATTTATGGTGGCATAAGTCATTTCTTAGCTACCTTTATTCGATTTATTCGGATTTGTGATGCTATTAACATATTTTATAATTTTAAGTAATGCAACATTGAAAACATATTTTACGCAAACTTTTTGAAGTGTTTTACATAATCTTGGAAATAAAAAGGCATCTCGTCCTCTGCAAAACACGTATTATACCTAGGAAAAATGTCCTCCTTCCTTATTAAAACTTGCAAAAGTGTTGTAATTATCAAATTAGACTGAATAGTGATGCACAGTGGAAAGAACGGATCTACAAAAGCTAAACTGTATCTGTGTATCCATTAAAATACAGAACCTTACAAACATTAAAACGTATGTAATATTTCGAGCAAGAAAAAATAAAATCATTATTTTATGACTAAAACAGTCGAATAAGTTTTCACAAAGAGAAATGTCTGAATTTCAGAACTTTATTCACGGTTACATTATTAATATCACGTATTCGTTATTTTGAGTTATACACAGCAGTTTTCCCCGAGTAGCTGGGATTTTCGCCTTTATTGCTGTTGAAATATTCCATACCATAGGTGGCTCACATTTATTACAGTCCAAGCACAGAAAGTATAATTTTTAATTAGGCCTATACATTGCGAGGTTCAGTTTGATGGTTTCCAAATGCATCGTTGAAGCTAAAGATACCAAAAGAAAAACTATCATTCCTAAGTGTTCCAAATAGAATTGTGCTAGATTTATAATGTACAAAATATAAAACAATTTTTGAAGAACTCTTCCAATTGGTTATGGAAAGAGTCCATTAAAAGTGGTTGATTTATTTACAAATGCTTCACCAGTTTAATAGAAAATCAGTTATTGATTAGTACCTACATCAGTTCGTCAATTATCCCTGTTTCATTCACAAGTGTTGTATTATAATTGAGGATGCACACATTTCATTTGCGTTACATTTAATTTAATTTAACGGTTTATTTGAAACTCTAAAGCAATACTAATGAAATCTGTTAATCATATCAGATTAATTAATAGACATTTACATGTGTAATGAAATACTCAAAGAAGCAGATTTTTTTGTATCTGTAATTTAGTTTCAACCAATTAATACAATAAAACTGCAACAGAAATGGATGGTATTAACTATTCGTCCAAAATCCAAACTAGCTAAAACGAAGGAGAATGCAGGCACCAGAAATAACATTGTTAAAACAGCGTATAAGTAGGTGACTTTTTGTTTTGCCAAGAATGACTCAAAGATTCTTATGAAATTTTTTGTACTACACATCTAAGGTCCCAAATATAAATCGACATTAATGGGAGCTTAATTACTTTGGCCAAACAGGAAGCAAGAAGGTTATAAAATAGCTAAAATACAAAATATAGATGTTTGTGATTTATCACTCCGATTTTGAAAAAAAAAAAAAAAAAAAAAATCATAAACATATTTTTTTTCTGATCAGTTTTATCTCTAACAATTAACGATAGGATAAAAATGTCATTCTCATCAGTATCCCGATTACTACGAGATACAGCACGAGGAAGTAGGACAAGTTTGTGTATTGGTATTGTGTATTTGTATCACTATTGCATGGCAGTAAGTCGCACATTTATTTTCCTCTTTGACCCAAAGAAGTTTATTTTTACATTTGTATTGATTTTTTGTGGTGTTTAACGCCCGCTTTTATTACTATGCCACCACACTGATGATGCATGGAATGAAGATGTAGCACTGGTGGAATGAGGCGGCGGGGGAAACCGGAGAACCCGGAGGAAACCCGCCCCAGCACCGCTTCATCGAGCACGAATCCCAAATGCGGTTGCTGGGATCGAACCCGGGGCGCTTTGGTGAGAAGCAAATGATCTACATTTGTATGGAGATACCATTAGCATGGTCATTGTTCTTCGAAGACCTGGAACCCACAAAATGGAAAGAGCAGTACAATACCGACCTTGTTTTATATGTTTTTATTTGCTACTCTAAGGAGACTTGCAATTTCCTGGCTTTGCACATAACCACTACAACAAAGAAACTGATTTTTTAAAATCTGAAAAAGCTTACTGCCTAATATAAATATTATCAAGCATGAATAAACGCTAAACTGGTCGTCTATCAAGCTTGGAGATTACAAAACACGTGCAATATTACAACTCAAATTTGCGGTGGAATATCTTTATGACATCCTTTTGAAGGATGTTAAGTTTTATTAGGATATCTGAACCAAATAACACAGTTTAATGTACTGCAGGACATTCAACTAGCCTGTGTCTTGAACCATCACCTGCATTTGTACACATACTCGTAAATACAAATGCAAATTGCCATTCAACACATCACCTGGGTCTCTAGTAGACTATAACTTATCGATCAGAGACTATCAATAAATTTTGCTGCATGTTGGAATATAGACTTAAACTGCGCTTCCAAACGACGTGGAACTTACAAGTATTCTCTTCTAATGCACTCAATAACTTTTTGTCATGGGTGTACCTTTATCATGCAGAAAATAATTGCTGTGTGTATTGTTTATTACACAAACTATTGAAATGTGAGCAAAATTTCCCAGAAAACAGGCTAATTTCAATCACAAAAAGTATAAAAGTAAAGTTATACTTTCCTGTGTTTACCTTGGCTACTAGAAATGCCTTGTTTAATGCTCTATTTGTTTTAGAAACAAGTTTGTGTTAAAAAATTAAAGAAATTGAGTAATATATACTGTATTTTCTTTTCTTCAAGCTGCATCATACAAGAAAGTAATTTTAGGCCAAAATTGCTTTAAAATAAACTTGTCTATCAGTTTGGTATTTTATTAGACCTACTAATGATTTGCTTTAAAAGATGAAATGCCTGTAATATTTCTAAAAATAAACCTTCCATGTCTTATGAAAAACAATGACTGCAGTTTCCTCACAAACTGATTCTTCTGCAATTTGCACACATTCTCGATGCCTGGTAACACAAGGAAGAATTGTTCCCCAGATTTTGTTCTCTTGCAGTTTATTTCGTATATTATGTTATTACTTTGTTATTCTAGGTACTAATGCATGCATTTTCAATGCAGTTTTGTAATGAAATAATGAATTCCAGTTGATTATTAGTAGAATTTCTCAACATTATATTAATTACATATATTAATTACATACATCAACATCACATTGAACAATTTATATGACAAGACCGTTAAGTCTAAATCCCGTAACAGTTCTGGATTATTGCATTAAGTTTTCGACAAAGAACACTCAATGAAGGCATGCTTTATACATAACCATTCATTATTCGGGACGAATTAGCTGATCTACCTCTTTTCATTTCTATTGTTATGGTTAACAATTGAGTATCGTTCTATTGATTCTTTCGTTTCTAGGCCAACTTTCTATGATCAGCGAAATAGTGTCTGCAATTAGGCCTTGGTTTACGCTGAAACACAGAGTATCACAATGTTTACTGATAATGCGTTATTCATAAATCAAAGATCATATAATGAACGCAAATCAGGTAAGTGGCGGATAAACTGTAGCATGGTGCTAAGGGGATAATAATTACCATTTGCAATTACAAACTGGACTTACCCTCTTTCTTGAAAAATTTATTCGAGAGTTTATGAAGTCCATATCCCACTAACTGCACAATGGACTATCAAACAGCATAAACGTTTGAAACATCTACTCTTAAAGCTTCACGCTGTTGTTCTAGTTAGGATTATAGCCTTCAGCATCTACACTTTTTGTTGCAGCCAATGCACAGTGTTTGTGTTTCATTTTAAAAGTATTCAGTAATTGATTTTTTCCCACGCGCATTTACAGGTAAAAGCCCCAAAGCCATATAAAATTTATTTAAATACTTCAGCTATAAAGAAGAACGTTTCCATATCAATTACCGCTTCTATTTTAGGACGCTATTAACTAGCAATATACTGAAAGTAAAACATCAAAAGCGCTGTATCTTCCCGTATTTTAGAGCAAATATTCCACATTATTACCTGAATAAGACATTAAACAATCTGAGCAGATTGAAGCAGTTTTTTGTGCCACAACCTTCATTGGAAACACAATCTACCCTTAAGGAAAATGTGTTGAGCATAATAATGTAAATGCATTACAGCCTGCAGGTAAATTGATGAATTTGTATTCTTGTATTAGTGAAGACTTAATATTTTTCCACTAATAATAGCTACTTAGCATACCACAAGGGGTGCAGCGCACCTCTCCCTGCTTATTAGCCTATCTCGTTATCTTATTCTTGAAGGTATTCTTCGTTTTTATTCAACCTTAAACCTTAGCAGCTATAAAAACACGCTTGTTTTCAAATATTGGCATTACTTAGTCATATGAGGACACCGCAGAACTTTATTTGACAATAAGTTAATATATATATTTCTAACATTGCTTATTCTGAATCGTTTTGAACTACACAGCGCTTTTAATCACTTTGATCGTATCTGGGACTTAGACTTTTAGAAATAATTGGAAGTATTTGTAAAAATTATTGCAGCCTTTATAGTTTTAGTTGCTTTACAAGTTATATTCAGTACGTACAAAGGATATTGCCTTACATAAAAAGAATTATATCTCCCCCTTCTACTCATAACCTCGAGACACTAGCTTGATCTTCAATGATGTCAATGTATTTACACTTGAAGAAGCTACTTATTAATGTTGTAATGTTGTTATTGGACTTCTACTACAAATACATAATTTGAGATCTCCTGACAAAAGAAAAAAAAAAAAAAAAGGAAGGAAAACGGCTGTGCCTATGGTTGACTAATGGAATTCAAAAACGGAAAGCTTTGACATCTAACTCCAACTCTTCCAATGATACAACGCGGATATTTTGAAGAAAATTCCAAAATTCTTTTACATGGAACATTTACGTTGTCCAATTTGGCTGTCTTAGTATGTTTGTCTTTTTGGCAGCCTGTAACTGTGACAGGAAGATTTTAAAATAAAAATAAGTATTAATGGTTATCGTCGTCACCGTCATCCTCGCCACCGCCACCACCACCATCACCATCATTATCATCAGTATCAGTATTAATATCATTAGTATTAGTAGTGGTATTGATATTACGTTTAGCGGCGTTGGTATTGGTATTAGTATTAGAGCTATTAGTATTAGTACTAATGGTATTGGTATTAGCGGTATTGCTATTGTTATTATTATATACTTCTTCATTAAAACATCACACATTTAAGGTATTTACATAACTATATCTCGAGTTTCCTATGAATGCAAATAATTTTCGGTAAGATTGTACTGAGAGAAAATTAAGTGGAGCATGCTTCCAAATGGCAGCACAGAAGTAACATTTTCTGGTAAGGAGAGAGAAGTGTTCAAGAAATATGTGCCAAAGTATCTATTTTACTGAGTATCTATTTTACTACTTTACTGTGCTACTTTTCGCTTTCCACAGAATGTTTACTTAATTCTCTTTCTATATTTTAATACAATACAAAGTGCTACTTCTATAAACTCACAGAACAAACACTGACATCTATCGTGCTATGTAGCAAAAGAAACAGAATTTCATTCTTGAAATGAAGTGAGACCATTTAGATAAACCTTAAGACCAACATAAAAAGCTTTGCATCTTGACACATTTAGGTGATAAATGTCACCATTCTAAGATTAATTAGCTCTTCCAGCCCACGTAGGTGTCTGGTACATATGTTTTCATTTTCTCTTATCATGCATTCATTAAAATAGTTGGCGATTTTCCAGACTATAAGATAACTGGTAACGAGGAAGCTACTTTGTTTCGACATTAATTCTTTTCTACCTTAGATCCCATCTTACGCATCTTGCCCAAAAGTTTTAACTTAAAGGAAATAAATAGACTAATTGATAACTCACATTTAATCCCTTGACACTCCTCGGTGTGCTTTCGCATATAGTTTTACGTTTTATTAACTTCAGAAAGAAATATATCTCGGTAGAAAACATTTCCTAAAAATGTACTTAGGCCGAAAACCGTAAGATGCCTTCAAAATGTTGTAATTTTACTTTCTCTACTACGAATTGGCATTAGTGGAAGGGGTAAGATATTGTGTTCCACCCAAAGTGGACATAGCAATTTCACTTCAATATCTGCCAAATATGCAAAATGTGTGTCACAGAATTATTCTTTAGTTTTCGTTACTTTTAATTTCGTAAAAAGGTCTCTAATGATTGCGATTAAAACACCACATGTTTTAAATATTTTTATATAAATAAAATATCTTGAACTTTCTGGAAGTAGCCTCTGAGGTCTTCTTTATTTTGAACAAACTGTGTAATATTTGTAAAACATTAGAGATAGACCAAATCTAAGTGCACAAAAAGTGTAGACCTCTTCGGGAACACAGGTAATGCTAATTTGATTCGAACTTCGAACATTTACTTGATATACACAATTTACATACTACGTAATTTTTTAAGTTTACCTGAGTAATAGTTCTCATTGGAATGTTGGAAATCGAGTGAATGTTTATTTCAGGGGTTTGTTTATTTAAATTAGTTCTTCTATACGGCCTACTGCAACAATAGAGCACTTCCATGCCTCACCGCGTTTTAATGCTGTGGTTGCACCACCAGCAGATACCAATATGTGAACTCCTGTGGAACAAATGGCAGTAGTTTTACGTAGACTACTATTTCGTTTCCTATGTTGACTAGTTTATTTAATTCGGCATTTTGTAAAGTGAATTTTTCGCTTGAGTCTGCAACAACCCCTATTTTCCCCAAAAATTATTCATAAAATGATGTCAACAAAATTAATCACATTAACTTATTTTCATCGTTGACGTGTTCCTATCTTATGAAATGGAAACACTTTCTAGTATGAACGTTTATCTACTTTTGCCATTAGTTATTTATAACACAATGCTTTACTTATGAAATATTCCTATCAATTGGGTGTAAATGATTTACTTTCTTGTCTTAATATCCTTCCTATTTTTGTTTTAGTATGCCACAGAGTGTTGGTTACTTAGATACATCAGTTAATGCTTAATATTAAATACTGAGTCCACGCACTACACGATTTCATTTCCAAGGATCGCAACTGCAATTTATGCTATCTTGGAATGCTGATTTGAAGGTGTATGTGGAAGAAGTTGTATGTACTAGGCTGTTCGGTTCGGTACAGTTCGGTTACGTCACTTATTCGACCTGAGATTGTTTATTTTGTGGTAATTTTTAGTCTTTCATGTATGTCAATGGCTCATTTCTGCTTCACTATTTCCAGAGTAACTTTGGGTGTGGAAATCAAACTGGGGATAGCACTTAAAGTAAGATCAGTTCCATTTGATTAAAAATAAAACAAATTTTACCGTCCCATTTTAACTTCTTATATGCAACCGCCAAACTATGTCCGACTTCCCAAATATCCTACCTGTGCAAAATCCTCGAATTCATGCTTTATAAAGCATTTAGATTTTTGAAATCTGGCCCCTAAATATTTTTGTAATAAGTACGAAAAAACTGGCGTTTCTATCGCTTCTGCACTCTGAGCAACAGAATAAATTTAGTACTTTAGCATAATATGAACTTTTTAAAAAAATAAATAAATAAAAAAGAGCTGCACATTCGTACATTAGTTAAGTATAGCTAAAATTTATTCATCGCAAAAGAGAAAACCTTTACAGTAACAAATTGGAACAACAAGTGCTGAAAAATGGTCAACTTGCATTGCAATTCGCGGGATATTGAAACATTTATTTTCGGTTTTTGAAATTATTTTTTAAAGAAGCACTTCTAAATGAATGCGATCTCTCTATTTTGCAGAATATTGAATGCTGGATATTCTCCAGTTTGCTATATTTTCCGTACAAAGGTAGAAAGTGAAGTGGACTGGTTTTTCTGCAGTGCTCATGCATACGCTGGAAAATACTGAAATGGCATGTTGGAAAAAGCAAGGGAAGCAATGAGTGCCGCTCATAGCTGCAGGGTCTAGAGCTCGCCCCCAGCTTACCCTGAAGCTGGGCTGGTAGGTAGGGGGTGGTCAATTCACCCTCTTCATAGCAATTTACCCTTACTGGCGAACTGATGATACGGTGTTTAAAGAGCAAGTGTTATTTCAGTTTAAAGATCATCACTTAAGGCGATTTGCAATCGCAAAATCGCAGGTTAATAGATATCATTATTATTCGCATGTGGAACAGAATTTGAAAACTAGGAATTTCGAAAAATAGAAAAAAAATATTACTATTATTGTATTTAAGAGTTAGCCTCAATTTCAACTCTTTCATACTGTGGATTTTCCAAGTTATATGATTCATTTTTATTTTCTCTACTGGGAAGTAGAAGGAAGTATTGTATTCCACCCAAAAATTCCATGTCAAGATTTCATCGGGAATACATGTTTTGAGGCCCCCTGAATAAAAAAGAAACACTTTTAGAAAAAGGTCCGTGTGTATGTGTGTGTGAGTGTGTGTGTATGTGTGTGTGTGTGTGTGTGTGTGTGTGTGTGTGTGTGTGTGTGTACGCGCGCGCGGGGTGTCAGTCTGTGTCTGTCAGTCTGTGGACAGCGTAACTTAAAAACGAAAAGTCGGTTAAAAAGCAAAGTTGGTATTTAAGTTTAATGTCTTTCAAGGATGCGACTCGAAGACTGAAGAAAATATCCCTACCCTAAACTACCCTTTACATGGAAAATTTATCGAAAATTTTGATTTTCTTGAAAATGGCCTTAACGAATTTGATTAAAATCCCTTACGTTCAAGATATTTTTATGAAAAATGAAATGCATATTTTGAACTTTATGGCTATACTATGTAGTCATGTTTAGTCTGCATGACTTTTGAATAACTCCTAAACCGTAAGAGACAGACGAAATCTTAAAATGTAAAAAATCTCGCAAACTTTTTTTTTTTTTTTTTTTTTTTTTTTTTTTTTTTTTTTTTTTTTTTTTTTTTTGTAGAGTGAACCATATTCCTTATTATGTGTGTCAGTTTCGGGAAAATAAGTTTCGTGAAATTGAACATCGTTGCTCATTTTATATGTTGAGCGTGCAAAGAGAACGGAATCTCAGAGCTTTAAAAGATTTGACTATCGTTCAAAGCCTACTGTATTCTCCTCTTCCCCTTGCACCTACAAGGAAATAAGCAATAACAAATTTCTGTAAATGTTTATCTCAACTAACACAAAGAAGATATTGGAACAAAGGTTTGTAAGAATGGTTAGTACAAGAGTAGAGAAAGTCATGTGAGTGCAACACATCAGATTTTTTTTAAACGTCCAACCAATTTTGTTGTTCTATAGCCTAATATCGGATACTTCATTGTGCTTATTTGCATTTCACCATATTCTTATTTTTACTACCTTCACCACACCTTTTTGCTTCAGTTTATGAGTGCACTATACGAAAAGTAACATTTTCGTAGAAGAGCGAGTTTTAAAGAAGGCAGCACCTCAGACGGCTTGATTTTCACAAAGTATGTGCAAGATGGCTGCCTAGATAACTGACAGATGAACACAAAACCAAACTGATGCCGTTTGGAGGATTTCTGCACACACTTTTTAGAATCATCTTGAATTGCCAATTCACGTGCAATTTAAATATCAATTTCAAATAATTAAGAAATTGTCAAATATAGCACACTTATACTGCATCTAATATACACTTGGAAACATTACACATATCACATTCCTGCTTCCCATATTCGTTGTCAATTTAGAAAATACTGAACCACTGTAATTTTGTGCACAGATTACCAAAGAAATTTACTGATATTTAAGCTATAGTGTAACTGTGATCATTCCAGCAGAATTGAGGCGGGGTCGGTTCGAATCTCGCAGGAGTAGTCAATGCTTATTTTCCTAGTGCCTCCGGCTAGAGTCTTACCTTATAGTCCTCCGGAGGTATGCTTGGTTTGATGCCTAACCTCGGCTGGCGCAACTATAAGGTTTTTGGTGGAACATGGACTTTCCTTTGATAACATGTGATGGGAAAGCAGTAAAATTAACTGCCGTGGTTTAGTTTTAGGAGCAAAATTACTTTGTTTTATGTAATTCACTCCTTTCACTACTAATTGAACACAATCGTCACTGTTAAAATACATGGAACATGCACAACTTTTGTAACTCAGTAATATATCTTTTCATTAACTTCACCATTAAGCTGATTTCACCTTGCGTACGATTGCCCTAATATGCGACACGCCTGGCAACCATAAGGAAGTACGAGTTGTAGACTCGTAGTTGAATTTGAGTTGGCACTCAGCAATTTACACGTCCCTAGGTGAGTCACGGTGCTTCTTTGTTGATACATCAGCATCTTCTCCTGGCGGTAATACAAGAAACTGTCTCGAATTTTACATTTCCATGTACATTTATGGAAACGGGCCCCTGCAGTCTAATAAATCCTGATTGGTGGATTCTTTGCGCGACTTTACGCGCCTTGGCGTTTCGTATTCGTTTCTTAGATTTTCATTAAGGTTTCTTTTGAAATGCCTCCTTGGACTCGGCGCCTCCCCGAGTTAACTCTCACAAAACGTTCCATCTCGCTCTTCCTGCCATGGAAATGTACCAAAGAAAAGAACAAAGGTTCCACGTCTCTTGGATGTTACAAGTGATAGAGAGACCCTAAACTGGCTTGCTTTCCTTAGAAATGCACGTTTCCTGATCTTGGACAGTATTTTAACATAGACCTCATTTAAGAGGTCGAATTAGGACTGAAAAATTCAAAGTCATAGCCGGGATTTGAACCACGGATCTTTCACTTATCGAGCGGCTGCTTTAACCACTAAGCTATCATGGCCAACTTGCCAGTACGACATTAAATTCCCCAGTTGATTGGTACCTTTCCCGGTTAGACCACAAGGGATTCTCACATCAGAGATATCGTAAATATCCCAAGGGCGACTTACAAGTCCTGATTCAACCTCTTAAACATTGCCCACACACGGCTTGTATGTTTAAAAGCACCAGCAGTAAGCTTGTTGGCATAAATAAATAATATACCTAATTTATTATCATTATCATCATCATTAATTATCATCATTATTATCATTATCATCATTAATTATCATTATTATTATCATTAATTATCATTATTATTATCATTAATTATCATTATTATTATCATTAATTATCATTATTATTATCATCAATTATCATTATTATTATCATCATCATTATCATTATTATTATTATTAT
Organism: Tenodera sinensis; assembly: GCA_030765045.1. Taxonomy (NCBI): domain Eukaryota; kingdom Metazoa; phylum Arthropoda; class Insecta; order Mantodea; family Mantidae; genus Tenodera; species Tenodera sinensis. Next base: position 100,174,292 of record CM060966.1, on the reverse strand, counting down.
TATTATTATTATTATTATTATTATTATTATTATTATTATTATTATTATTATTATTATTATTATTATTATTATTATTTTCTTTACATTTAACGCTTAGTAACAGTTCAACTAATATTAGAGACACAATTACATACATATCACTAAATCGCTCCTCTTTAAGTACATACATGCCTGAGTGCGAAACAATATTTACATTCCACTTTATAACTACATCTCATTGCAATTATGTTTATAACTTAATAAAAATGCACTACCTTTAGGCTTCTCAGTCTACACGTACCGTCTAGAAATGCATTCCTCATATATGCTGGCATAAAAATGTGTTTCTATGCCGATACTTCATGTTTTGATGATGCAAGGTAAACTATTTTTCAATGAATTTAATCAAAGACTTTGGTTTCGCAGTAGCAGTGGAATTAGACAGAGATACTTACACAACATTATGAATCTGACAGTCGGCTGGCCAATTACGTGTGGCTGCTTTTGTTTGACTTGTCAGGCGCAGATTTATGGGAGTTGCTATTTATCCTTCGGAAAACGGACACCAAATTGCTCCCTGTCAGTAGGAGAGGCAGTTTAGAAGAGTGATTTACCTGTTACATCTGTCCACCTAACCGTTTTGTATGTTAGTGTACACAGTCTCTTAGAATGAAATCCAAAGAGGAAGGGGGAAAAATCAGAAAGACTGGTAGCCTCATACAGAGACAGCATTCTGAAAAACAGCTGAAGTATCCGAGGACATCAAAGACAAAGGGGCCGATGCTAAAACTGTTCTTAACCGTCTTCATGATCCTGTGACGGAACGATTTGCTACTGTAAAATACGCAAGAAAATATTAGATAAAATTGTCTGTAAGTGGACTATTCCAGATACGAATAATGCACTGTTTTACTTCAAAGTCATGTATCTTCCGTTTGAACGCTCAGAATCGATTTAAATCACCATTAAAATGTAAATTACTCATCACAAAAACAGAGATGTGAGTCATTTGAATGCAAAGGTCTGCCTATGACCAAAGGAGGATTTTGATGTTCATCTATTCATAGTGTAAGAGAGGTAATTTGATAACGTAAAGGGTCGTAAAGAACGTGAGGAATCGAGAATACACACATTAGTATGCCATTAAAGCCACAAAACTCCTACATCTTGGTTAATACGTTGGTCAGACACTATGATCTATATGATGTTCGGTTTGCGTGATCTTACTGTATAACAAGACTAATCACAATTTACAACTGGTATTTCTGTAGCAATACCAGAGTAGCCAGTATTGCCAGTGCGGATATAACCCAAATAGTGATAAAATCGATTATTGTCAGTCATGTGAATAGTCTGTGACGTCAGAGATCTAGTCCCTCTTACTTCCGAAGTGCAAGATAGATGAGGTTCTATGCTCTTTAGATATGCAATTATAAAACTCTATTCAAACGACCTTCCATCCTGTGACAACGACTCTTAAACTTTCTGTAAAAATCTGTAAACCTTTACTCAATTTATGATAATTCAAAGACCATTAAAATCTATACCAAATGAACATGCTATACTCACTAAATTACCTTCTCTATCCATTACGAATTCTTATATATCTATAGTCTACATATAAAAAGGGATTATTTTCTCACGCCACGATATTCACTATAGCCCTTCGAATGTAAATAAACTGCACAAATTAAGCAATAAGGTTTGACAATTTGCAGATGTAAAATGAAACACATCTGATCGCATACACTAGGGCCCATTACATAAATATAGCTGACTGGAGATCAGTTCTGATCTAAAGTCAGAACACGACCTGAAGTAATTGTAGAATCACATTGTATAACACTAATCTAATCTTATCGAGTCTCAGATCAACTTTGATCTTAGTTCGTAATATAACGTTTGGCTAAATAAAATAGCTGAAAATAGTGCTTCCGGGCAGCGGCAATAACTTGTTTTTTAGCTGTGCATTCGACAGAGTGCTGCCACGACACGAAACAAGAAATAACAGAATGATCAAATTTCACCCGCGAAGAACATAACATATTGATGGATATTGTATAACTATATAGCAGAATAAAAAAAAAAAAAAAAAAAAAAGGACAGGGGGGGGGGGGGGAGAGTGACGCAGCGGCAGTTTCTAAACTTTATGGAAGGAAGTCAATGGGGATTTCAGTTTCAGGTTCATAACTAATCGTTTCTTAAGTGTATATTATAGAAATTATAGGATCAAAGCATACATAAGTTCAACACTTGAAGAACAAAATTGCACAACTAAGCCTCAAACACAATAACTTCACATTTTACCATTTGTGAAAATTGTTCTAGGTTAGTAGAACCCAGTCATTGCTTCTCCTGAAAACTTTTATATTTAGGACATATCACAATTTGAAACAATATTTATATTATCCAAATAACTACAAAAAGGCGTTACTTGCCATTTTACTATATTATTTAAAGGTGTACTACTTATTTCTTCCTTCTACGGTTCTGCTGAACTAAGTTCAATCAAGTTAACTGAAGAAAATTCACTAGCCAGATTTGATCTTGGATAAAGATCCCCTGAACTTAGATCAAGGCTTATACAACCAAAATTCTGCGTTCAGCTTGACTGAAAAACAGTTTTAGGTAGTCGAACTCAGGTTAACTTTTATGCAGCTGGGTCTAAGTCAGCATTTTGCTCCTACCAACGAAAAAGTATTTTAATTTCTCACATGACGTTCAACCTAGGTGAATTTAAAGCTATCACAATGTACATTTCCAAAACGACAAAAGCTACAAAAAATACAAATGCATGTTTGTTTGAAACATTTTCCCACGATAATTGTCTATTTTAATTTACCAGCTATACAAAATTCTTTTGGTATGAACAGACTTGACAGGTTCTTCACAGAAGAACTAACTAACCTACCTACGTTCTACCATAAGTCCAGGACGGGGTTGTGAGACGCTTCGACGTTCTCGGGTGCTAACCTGCTAGGCGTAAGCTAGATGTCCGGCGAACCCCACCGTTTTCCTAGGTAGCCTCCTCGGATGGGTTGACGCGCGTAAGTGGCGTATCTACTTCCATCCCCTGCGTAACAGGAGGGGGGGGGGGTCTTTATAAGCAATAAGGTATTGGCCTAATGGAAAGGCCCACGGAAGGAGTGGCAAGAAGAGGGGGAGCTTCGGCTCCAATGGACCCTCGGAGACAGCTAACCCAACAGCCCTTTCCGGCCAAGACCTACCGCCCAGCCGCTGCGTCCCCAACCTATGCCACTACAGACGTCATGATTGGGGTATGGACTGGAGGTATGCTATGTAGCCTTCGCAATCAAGTACATCCTCAATTGACTTCTCAGGGACCTGCAGAGGCTGAGTGCCTGAATCCAGTAAAAGCAATTTTAGAAACAGGTCAGTATATGTGTGTCGTCTTTGTGAGCGAGTGTGTGCGTCTGTGTGTGTGTGTGCGCGCGTGTGCGTGCGTGAGTGGATGTGTGTGTGTGCGCGCGCGCGTGTTTGTCCTCTGTGTATCTGTAAACAGCATAAGTCAAAAACCAAAAGTCAGAGTCCCTCCTTGATCTTTAAGTTCAACATCTTCTAAAGTTGTGACGCGAAGGCTTTCAAGAAATTTACTCGAACCTTAAATACCCTTAACATGGAACATTTTTCGAATTATTTGATTTTTTCAAAGATGGATTCTAAAGATTCTGATTAGAAATACTATATGTCTAAGACACTTAATTTACAAATGAAATGTGTGTTTCAATTTACTGGGAATGGCCTCTGAAATCCATTTCATTCTCAATAACTTTTGCATAACTCATAAACCACAACAAGTAGACAAGATCTTGCTAAACAAAAAGGTAGAACTTGTTAAAGCACACACTATATCTAGTAACGTTTTTGTGGAGTTAACAATTTCACGGGTACTCTTTGTTATCTGTTCGCAATTTCAATTACTTATTTTTTGTCAAATACGAGGTCATTTTTAACTTTCTATATCATGTACATGGTAGGTAGGGAATGTACTGCATTCCACATAAGATGTGGATACGGAGATTTCTCTATAATACAGGTGCTGAAGTTCCCTGAATAAAAACAATAAGAAAAGGGTCCGTGTGTTCGTTTTCTCTACCTTCAGGCTATGCAAAGAAAATGGAAGCTCAAAGAAATCACATAATGATCAGCACTTAAAAGGTTTTAACTATCGCTTAAATTTACTGTATTCCCTATTTCCAGTGAATCCACAAGGAAATGTGTAATAAAAGCATTTCTCCAAATCTTGATTGAGGTGAAGTATCGTAAACAAAAGCATGAGCATCTTAAGCGATTTGCTCTTAACAGTTAACTATCGCTTAAATTCACACAGAACTTAATTCCGTTGCACCAACAAGCAAATTGCAATAAGACAATTTGTGCAAATGCCGATTAACATACTGAAGCGTTCGGAAGGAGTAGCTTATACAACTGTTTAAAGAATGTCATGCGGTGCAATTCTGTTGCACCTACAGCAAAATGTATCAGCTGTACATAAGATTTTTACTTTTCTCATCATGTTCACAGTATGCAGAAAACGTATTGCTTTTACCCAAAAATTCGATACCAAGTTTTCACTGGGAACATGTGTTTTTAGATCTCCTGGATTAAAAAATAAGATTTAGAAGAAGGTACTGAGTGTGCCCTGCGTCTTGGTGTTTAAGTTAAATATTTTTAAAGGATGTTATACGCAGACTTTCAAAAAAGCATTCCCATTCCTAATCACCCTTTACATGAAGTATTTTCTACAAGCATTCATTTTATCAAAATGGGTCTATCGATTTTGATTAATGTACACAAGCTTAAAATATTAAATGAAATGTAAATCTTGAACTGTCTGACAATAAAGTTAATATTCCTCATCCTGAAAGAATTTTGAATAAATAGTTAAGTATAAGAGACAAAGTCGTATGACACAAAAAATGTATATCTCGTTAGAACCCACAATTCATTTTAAACGTATCTTCTCTGTAGAGATAACCATTTTCGAGGTGTTCCGTATTATTGGGTTGAATTTTGCAATACGTATACATTTTTCAAACAAAAATAATTTTTTTAATGTTCTGATCATGCAAAGAGCATGGAATGCTAAAACCATCACATAGTGATGAGGTCTTAAAAAATTGACTGCCGCTCAATCTCCTATTCCTTCCTATTGTACCTAGATGGAAGTACATAAAACCGCTTATACAAATGTTTATCTCAATTAACATGAAGTGAAGCGCGTTTCACCCTTAGAAGACAGTACACGTTAAATGTAGCGCAGTGTTGCAACATGTACTAGTTGAGAATCTTTCTCCGCGCGCGACCCCGAGGTGACCAGAGTCCTGTACTTAGTCCTTCAATTGCTGCTTGACGAGATGGGCGCTTTTAACTTTGGTATCCCTCCACGCCTTTGTTACTGTATGAACTAAATTTACAAATGAGCCGTCTGTATAAACAATTGATTTCCCCTGGTCCCTAAACCTTTTTACGTATTTTAGATATTTATGTCCCCATCTGATGGTATCGTCTCTTTCTATTAATATGCACTTGTTATCCCTTCTTTCATATTCGGACCCCAAATCATGTAAGAACCGACTAAGAGTGACCCTTGAGAAATTTGGTAGGATCTCATCACTTGTTGAACCGTGACAAAATTATATTTAGCGTGGGTGGAATATTTGCAACTGTAAAGAATTAACAATTCGCCGCAATTCATCTTGCACTATTCAATCATATTGCGTTAACCTAGCGTTTTGTGTAGTCCCGCCCTTTTTGCTTTCTTTTTCGATGGCATTCTTAGAGACCTTTCATTACTTCCTTTTTAATCCTATACACTACTGCTTCTGAACACCCAATAGCCTTAGCTGTTTCTTTTACTGCCTTACACGCATTTTAATTCAAAAATAATCTAACACATTCATAATTATTTGGCGTTCCTTACTTCTTAATTTACCAACATATCGTCTCTTCCTAGCTTCCCCCTCCATAACTACAAATATTTACAAAAATATTAAACAAATAACGCAATAACAGCTCACAGATACACACACGGCTTCTTTCGAACTAATGTTAGTGCTGCTCCTTATACTATCTTCTGTGTCAGGCCTGGCGCTGAATAGATGAATACCTTATGTTTGCCTTACTGGATAAAAGAAAGAGGTTACTGCCTTTTGGTTTATTTTAAAAACTTTCTCCAACCTTCCTCAACATTTGTTCTCGCTGATTCACTGATGTAAACTCAATAACAAGAAAGTTTCACACTGCGTAACTTTTGCAGTGCACAGATATAAAATTTTCCGAAAATATTTAATTTAAAAAATTATAACACTTAACTGGGTAAACATAGAGAATTCAAAGTAGGCAGGTAGTAGCACTATGGTCTACTCTACCTACGTAAAAAATATAGATGCATTCTAGCAGTTAGTTTGTTAGTTAGCGCGTGATGAGTGTAGAAACAGCAAAAAGCGGACTTCTATTGAAAAAAACGTTTTCTGAAGAAATTTCGGCCTATAGAAATGCATAATGACTCTGAAAAGGATATAACCTGATAGAGAAAAAAAATCTGCATAGGATAATGTGTTCAAACCTGAAATTTATAACAAATGAATATTTATACCATGCTATTAGTAATCTGGCAACAGCGCGAGGGTAGAAAAGGACGCGGCTAATGTCAACTTGTATGCGCTAGATAGAGACAAAGATGTCCCATTTAACTCCATACTGTCTTCTAAGAGTGGAACGCTATATAGATAGCACAATAACAATATTTTGGACAAGAGTGAGTAGAAACAGTCATGTGAGTGCGTCACATTAGGCTTTTATGTCAAAATGAATGTTTTATGTCTGGTAGGAGCGCACCGTTAGCCGGAGATCCTGACCTTGGATCTATAGCTGGAGTTTATAAACATAATATTAATCTATACATGATTCATTTGTTTCGGATAAAAAATGTTACGCTACGCAGTTCCGTCACAGTTGTGGTTAGAGTTGCCGTGATATCCATCATAATTAGCTTGGGTTTAGACACCTGCCTCTCCAATTTTTGTTTAGGAACTTTATTACCATACGGCAACAATGCATCACATTTTCTATGCAAATGAACAAGATGCAATTAACAGTAGTAGCATACCAGCTTGGCTTGAACATTCATTAAAAATAAATGTAATTAGAGAGGGGAACTTTAAGTTCAAATGCCTTGGCATCAGTGTGATGTTTTGATAATGCAATTTGTGGCAGAAACGGCTACCCTAAGGGCACTGAGAATGCAAGCTACAAAATAAAATAATGTAATTATCAGCATTACATGTGCTCAAAGTATTGATCGTGCCATGTGAAACATTCTGTATGTTGCAAAGCGCTATGTTTACCTTTAAACTTCGTATTGGGCTTTATTATATGTTATTTAGGATTTACCGTTATCGAAGGAATGCTTCTATGACATTTACGAATTATAACATTAACAATGTAAACTTGGATTTTAAGGTAAGAATGCTAACAAATGTTACTTTTGTGTTTAAACTGAGAACAGTTTAATAACCATTTTAATAAATAAGTATAATTATTGTATTCGCATGAGTTTTTTTTACCTACAGTTCTACAAATTATTGGCAAAAGCTCTTCCTTCTTATTAATTCAGATAAACCTTCATCTGTCATTTACACGTTTCATTTCAGATATAAGTAGGATATATGCAGCTAAAGCGATAGGTTAAGATGGAATAGAATAGTACAGAGTAGGATAGAACTTTGCACGTTGACTTTGAAGACCTTAAGTACCTGTGCCCCTTGCGGGGGGGGGGGGGTACCCTGGGAGGAGTGGAGGAAAGGAGGAGAGCAGACAGAGGGTGCAATAACCCAAGGAGTCACCACTAACCAGAAAACAGAATCCGTACCATTTCGAGATTGAAACTCCCCGGTGGTGGTTAATACAATCGGCGTCCCGCCATCCTCGGTCTTAGACATTCTAAAGGAGTTTCCGGAGACCAGAAACCACCCCACCGAGTGACGAAGGTGATCAGAGAGCATAATTGTCCCTGCCATGCAACGCCGAAACTCCCACCGACGTTTACTGCCTTGAAAGAGACCAGATAGGGTCAAAATGAAAAGTGAAATAAACTGGAAGGACAGGAAACTCGGGAGACGTAGTGAGTGAGTGAGTGAGTGAGTGAGTGAGTGAGTGAGTGAGTGAGTGAGTGAGTGAGTGAGTGAGTGAGTGAGTGAGTGAGTGAGTGAGTGGGTGAGTGAGTGAGTGAGTGAGTGAGTGAGTGAGTGAGTGAGTGAGTGAGTGAGTGAGTGAGTGAGTGGAATTTAAGGGTCCGTCGTCAGCGAGGTCACTTGGGCCTCGGGGGATGTAATTTAAAGCGGTAATCCAGTATCTTATAAGCCGCTTGCTATTCTCTTTTATGTATTTTTTTCCATTTAACTTCAGTGGCCATATTAGTGGCCTTCCGCGTTTGGTACACATTGCTTATTGGCAATGTGCTACTTGTATACACGTATCATTAGGTTACAAAGTATATATGTATGGCCTGACAGAATTTTACATGCCCTTATAGATTATCGTATTTACAATAGTTTTTGTCTTTCTAGTTTTTCCCGAACACATACAGTCAACCGCTTTTGGTTACCGAGAACAGCTTGGCAGTATATTTAGGTTACTGGACTTCCTTTGGGTTTTATACACGGAATCACACACGCATTTCTTCATACTGCAGACCTTGGTGGGATAGATAGTAATCATGGCTAGATAAAAATTTCTAGCCTCTGGCACCTCAATCAAGTATTCCACCGACTTAGCTACGTTTCCAGGTAAGTTGGACGTCATTTCATGTTTCTTCTTTTTGACCTTCTTACATTTTCATGTAGTCGAGAGTATGAACACCTTTTGGAGTCCCGCCAAGGGTACTTGGTTCGAGAACTGTAGGTTACCATCTGCCCAGGTATTTCCACTTAAACTCAGCTATGACCTCACATTTACGTACAAGCAAACCATAACCCATTGTTCTATTGGAGACACAAGCGTAAGCTACAAAACAATAGCTGATTGATTCAGTAGTTGTCAGGAGGTGTGTATATCCTCAATGGACAACAAATACATCAACACGGGCAGCTTTCGCTAGCTCATTTGACCATAGTGTGTTGACCCTTTTTAACTTTGGCAGCAAATACTCGGGTGATTGTGGGAGCATGTTGGCAGTAAGACAACTACCCTCTGCTACCAACTCAGCACGTCCACAGCAAGTACATTTAGCCCTGTCTTTGCTTGTTTTATTTCAAATGAATTTATGTATTTCTGAGAGTGTGTAGCCTATTTAAAGCGATTTTTTATGCTTCAATCATATTTGTAACTTCCTGTTGGATGTAATATCGCAATTTAGGTCGGAAGTTAAAAAATTGCGGGACGTAAAGTAAAGAAGAGCCGTTATAGTCTATTATTGAGGTATTATTATTTTTTGTCTTTTTTTTGGGGGGGAGGGGGGCAGCTGGAGCGATGACAACGCTCCTTGTGGGCAGCTACTAATGGGTTGGTTTTAACCAACCAGTTATGTTTTTCAGAGAAAAATATATGCTATTTTGTGAAATGCTCGTTAAGAATAATAAAATGATAGGAGAATTCATCTATAGTGCTATAAATTGCCTTAACTCTGAATGTCCGCGCTCACCACTTTGGAGACGCTTAGGTAAATAGCTGCTACTCCCAACTTCTCACAAATAGTCAGTATTCAGTGACGGACGTGATTCCATGGCAGTTTATAAGTCATAACTGGCAATGTCCTCAGAAGACCTCCTCATTCTGGGTGGTTTTTGCATGAATGGTATACAGCAAGAGACAGACAAAAGCTCAAATAAAAAATGTGGATCTTGTTAAAACATACAATTTATGTCAAATATTTCTTTTTTCTTTTGAGTGAACCATTTCCGAGATTTTCTTGATTATTTCTTTGAATTTGCAAATACTAATTCCATTCTTAAATAGGAATATGTTATTCGTTTTTTATCTCTTGGCCTTGCAAAGAGAATGGAATTTCCAGGGCATCGCATTGCAACCAGCTCTTACACATTTCACTATCGTTTAAAGCCTACTGTATTCCTATATCCCCCTTGCACCTACAAAAAAATTAGCAATAAGGTAATTTTTGAAAATCTTATATCGATTAAAATGCAGTATATAGAGAAATAAACATTTGCAGGAATAGCGTGCATAAGAGTGAGTGTAGCTCTGCACACATTTGCAGAGTTTCTTCAAACTGAATTGTATTAAACGTCTGAATCGCAATAAGTTACGCGACGATCACCTGGTGGATCTTCTAAGGCTATGCGTTTCGATTTAATCACCAAATATTTATAAATATAAGCAGTACCGAAGAAGACAATAGTGAACGTATATTTATCCACTAAGATTTGAAAGTGCTTTCGTATATAAATCCACCCCACCACTGCAAGACAATGCACGTCTGAGTGTTAAAGAATAGCTAAGTCCGTGTAGTGGAAGGAAGTAAATCCAACCACCCCTCTTTTGCAAACTTGGACATCGCTGTCCTAAGTTTAAGAATCATTGGCCACATTTATCCTTGCTATAATCTCCAAAAGTTACATGAGAAGAGTTCCTAAGTTGAAAATGTAAAAATACAAATAACCCTGTTGTGGTTGATACTGTTTGGGAATGAAAACAATCGCTAACGATTACTTTAGTACTCTCCAAAAAAATAATGAGTGGCTATCGTTATTATTTATTACGTGTTCCTGCTTAAAATAGTTTAAATGCTTGAGCAAATATTAAATTTAATATCCTCTATAATGTTAAATTATTGGAAAATGTGCGTTTATTTTCAAATGGAGCACGATAAGGAATATTACCTATGTATTATGTGCCCATGTGGTCAACCTCAGTGGAAGACAAATGATTTACTAATAGATTTTTCTCACTTGTCGTCTGTTAATCGTAGTGGCCACCTACCAGAGGCACTAGTATCGCGTCAACTGCCAAACTCATGCACATTCGCTATGCATTGGTTTCGTGACTAATACAAATATTAGACTGTGGTAGGTACTAAGCTAAATGCTAATTTGCTATATAAATATAACAACAAAGGAAACGAAATGGTTATTTGATGCTACAATTGTAACGAAAAGTCTCTGATGGGAAACAGTGTTGCATTTTTAAAGGTTAAATCATTAGACTAGTCACTGCTTTTAACTGCGTTTTACGTAGATAAGTGTGCTGAAAGGGTTCTGTTCGAAAAAGTGACTTTTTTGTTCTCTACCGATGGGCAGTTTTGTTTGTGCTCTAAACAACTGCCTAAGAAAACGCTGTCGAACCGTCAGCATTGTCATGAAAATTCTGATACCGGGATTCATTCAACACAAAGGAACCTGTGACCCGAATGAAAGTATGGTACAATCTCCGTGTAATTAAAATTAGTAAAGGAGTCGTCACGGGCAAACAATACACGGCTACCTGTGCGGGCTGAATCACGCTCATGTTGAAGGTACTGCGAGCCATTGTTCTTTTTTTTTTGGGGGGGGGGGGGGGGCAACACGCTAAGATTGTAACGTGTAATGACGGGCCTCACAGAATAAAATTATTTATCCACACACGGAAGCAGCAGTTGCTAGACAAAACTCTTCAATCCTTTACGAACTACTTTGCCAAATAGCTGTTCTTCCAGATGAGAAACTATGTTGCATCGTTATGACTAAAGACCGGAGGTGTGTGCGTTTTTCCATAGGTATACTGCACATGGACTTCACTATTATCGCTCGCGCATGTAAACAACTGCAGGTAGGTAGAGCCTGGCCATGAAAACCGCTTTACTGCAGCACAACCAAGCATCATAAACGGCGCATTCTGGAATTGCTTATATATAGTGCTATTTATTAAATATATTATCGTCATGGAGTGCATTACACTGTATTACAATGCGCATTTGTAAATTATTAAATGTGAAATTCTGATGCCTATCACTGAAGCAGTTTTTAAACAGGGAAAAACTTCTTTCTACGTCACACGATGTCAGAGATGTAAATCTAAAGAATTCCACTGTGTCGTCTGGCGTGCCTTCCTTTTTATTCATTTTCAAAATTTGATAACCAATGCTTTTGTTTAAAGCTTTGTGCAACTTAGCTTTCACCTTTTCGATACCTGGCACAAGAGGCATCCTATCAATTGAATTAGCTAAATCTTCTATTACGCTTATGCTCCTGCACATCTCCAAACCCGATTTTTCTAATTGTTTAATAGCTCTGGGCAACTCTAAAATTGTTGCATTGTTGGATATGAACTGAAGGTTTTCAGATACTTATGCGATATACTACACCTTGAGCTTGCATCTGCATATACTTGCAAGGCAATGTTTCACTATGTTCAAATCCCGGCTAGGGCATTGAATTTTTCAGCCCTGATTCCACCTCTAAAATGTTTCACTAGTTCGCTACCTTACGCTGTTTTCGATTCTTGGTTCTAGAGGCAGTTGTTAGCACATTTTAGGGCCGTGCTGTACTCCTGATGTCATTCATACCTTGCGTCCAGCTAACCTGTATCGCATGCGAGCGCACATCCCTCCGGCCTCTAGTTATGACAGACAAGTAACAAAACACTCGTTCTAGCACGGAAATTAATAACCGTTCTGCATCTTTATCAGAAAAGCAAAACGATTTAATGCATACCTGATAACTGTTACGAAATAATACATCAAAATATAAAAGCGGCGAAGTGCAAGAAAACCCAATACAAATTTAAATCCTATTTTAAAAGCGGGTGGTGCATTTCGTTCAGCAGTTACTTTATGTATCTCCAAGGTTTCAGGTTCAACCATAACCCAGGACAACACACTTTAGAATCCGTATATGTGACATATTCATATGAGTGCATTTACTGCCATAAAAATAGAGTCCATAGGGGAAACAATTCGAAATAACAGCGATACCACATATTAAATAATGTTCTATATTATTACAAAACAAATCACAAGCTTAATTGCGATATGTTTTACGTAAACCATACGTGTTGTACAAAATGTATAGGATACTGCCTGTTACTTCGTAAGTCGAATAGTTGTTTGACATACTTATTTGCGCATTGTTGGACGTTAAACACTTAATAACTTTATTTATATTATTAAGCACAGAAATGTTTATTGAATTGCCGTTCATCCTTTTATTTTTAAAAACTCAAAACCAATCTCGCTCTGATATTTTATTATATAAAGTTAAATCTTATGTCTTTCTGTCATAAATGTAAAGTTAACAAGATAGTGAGGGACAGCAAATAAACTAATTGTTCACCGTAGCCTTCAGAGCAAGGATCAGGGATACAAATATAGGTTGCTATTTGGGGAATTAGTGTTTTTCGACACAATATCTGAGTATACAGATCTTTGAAATTACTCGAAAAATCCTAATATTGTTTATGTCAAACAAGTACAGCTCTTAACAAACTTAAAAAATACTGAGGTTAAGAACTTATAGGCAAATTTATACCTTTGGTTCGATCTATATACTCGTAAAGTTATCATTGTTGTGTCATTACACGATGCCATGTCATTATATCATGTCTGTTGTTGATGTTATCGTTCTCATTATGCGTTACAACACTTAATACTAAAATGTGTATCCTACCCGGAAGCATTGATTTCGTCCCACGGTAACATTCCTAATTACTTCCATTCCACATAATTTATGGATAATTTGTCAAATCCCTGTGTTGCTATTCAATTGTAGCTATTGCGCTCTCTCACGATTGTTTAGGAAGAGTGAACCTTACTACTTCTTGATCTCATTGAATTGCTTAGGCAGCAGTGAAGAAGAATGTTCATTCATGATGTGCAGAAGTTCTCACTAATTACTTTGCCTGAACGTTCTGAACGATGAATTTATTACCTCAAGTATGCCTGCATCTTTACTTTAAAAAAGGTATAGACTATTTTAATGAATATTTTAAATAGTTATAAATAAGAAGTTATCGACCGATGAAGAACAATGTAAAAACTGACTATTTTGAATATAACTTGTATAATAGATGAATATTTATGTGGATGTAACATAATAAATCATAGTGGTTGATTGATTTCTACAAGTGACTGCTGTCTTCTGCTATTTAGACAGAACAACACAACTCTGGTCCGAACTACAAACCACGTCCAGATGTTGCAGTTACCACAGAAGAAGTAATGATTCTATCCAAGCCAACAGAACTTTCCCTAGCTTACTTCTAGCTGATAATACCGCATTGTAAAATATGTTCCATAGATTCAAAATCTTTTGCTTTCAATTCTGACTTCGTCTTTGAATTTCTTAGAGACCCCTCCTGGATTCCAAAAATCTCAAGTTAAACAACTGCAGCTAATCTGACAATTCTGTTTTGCTGAGCTAATTACGCTCGCGTAGCTACCCGGGCGAATTTCAGGAACTTGTCTACAGAATCCAGCCGCTGTTAATTACCTACCATTCTTCATTTTGTAAATAAAGACCGATTGCCTTGAAGTGACAATTTTATACAACCTAACACATGCCTCCTGTTTGCTTGGTTTCCTTATCAATTCTTTGTCGATCATTTATCAAATTATAACTACTTCTGCATGTATTAAACCCCTTTTAAATAACAGTTTATTTAATTGACCCATAATTCGGACATCAGAATTCAGTACCAACAATTGGTTTGCTGCAATAAATAGGCTTACTAATAAAAGTTGTTTTCCAGTTTGAAGAACTGTATTTATGAACATCGCAAAGTGAGTTGCAAATGTGTTATTTTGGCGTTTTAGAACTTATAAATTAAAATGTTTCGCCAAACTTTCTGTACAAAATAACTACAACGTAATATGTGTACTGTTCGAAACTTATCGCCAGTTTCTACATTTCTATACAATACTATAATTCGTACATGGGGAGATCTGACTCAATGTGTTACTTCAACATCGTAGTTTTGACGCCTTCCACTGTCTCACAGAGATTACCTACTAGCCCACGCCGCCCGCAATTGTATGTCTACCTCAGAAAAGTGGCCAGTCCTTCAAATTGTGTCAGTAAATGGAGAGGGTAAATACTCCATGGCATCCCTGTCACCCCTCTTCCCCACGCCTGTTATCAATGATATATAAGGTCTGATAAAACTTTATATCCTTCATGAAATTCATAAGTAATTCTTCCTCGCTTGATTAACGATTCAGCTTCACAATCTGCGTTAGAGTCGTTATTAAATGAGCTTATTACCAAGTCTAGAAACCATAACTTAACAAACTATGGAAAACTTATGTGTTACATGAATCCTTTCTTAAACCAACTATTCTTAAAATACTTAGTACTATATTAACTTAATTCAGTATATACAGTTATAGAAATCCTTCCTTGCAGATTCAATGGAACTTAAACGATTGTTAAATCGCTTAAGTGCTATTTGTCATATGATGTCATTGTAATTCCGATCTCTTTGCATGACCAAGGGGAAGAGTAATAACCTATTTACATTTCAAGAAGTATAAGTGTCGGGAAATTGAAACCATTAACAAGGGTACCTTGTTTGACGGTGTGTTTTTGTGATCTACATTTTTTGTTCGTAAGATTTTCTCTATCGATTAAGGTTAGCAATTGATCTAAAGCAAACTAAAATAAAGAGCACTTCAGAGGCTATTCCTACAAAACTCAATACATGCATTTAATTTTCCATGAAAATACCTTAAACATATTATGATAATTTAATCTTAGTCGTTAGAGCCATTAATGAGCCACTTCCATGTAAAATATATTTTGGGATGGGGACCTTTTACTCCTTGTGTCGAAACCCAGAAAAATGCTAAACTTAAGTACCAAGTTTGGTAGTTGAGCAACTTTTCCTTTTCGAGTTGTGTGTTCAGAAAGGCGACTTTTTCTAATTTCTTTTTCAAATTCAGGAGGTTCTTAAAAAACACATTTTCGGTGGTATCTTGGTGTAGAATTTATGACTATAAGTACCACATAGAAAACGTAAGAATTTAAAGTGATGCAACTATATTGTTATTCTTGTGGTTGTGGTGGATTATTATTATTATTATTATTATTATTATTATTATTATTATTATTATTATTATTATTATTATTATTATTATTATTATTATTATTATTATTATTATTATTATTATTATTATTATTATTATTATTATTATTATTATTATTATTATTATTATTATTATTATTATTATTATTATTATTATTATTATTATTATTATTATTATTATTATTATTATTATTATTATTATTATTATTATTATTATTATTATTATTATTATTATTATTATTATTATTATTATTATTATTATTATTATTATTATTATTATTATTATTATTATTATTATTATTATTATTATTATTATTATTATTATTATTATTATTATCATTATTATTATCATTATTATCATTATCATCATCATTATCATCATCATTATCATCATCATTATCATCATTATCATCATCTTTATCATCATCATCATCATTATCATCATTATCATCATTATCACCATTACCATCATCATTACCATCATCATTACCATCATCATTACTATTACCACTACTATTACCATTACTATTACCATTACTATTATCATTACCATTGTCCTTACCATCGTTATTATCATCGTTATTATCATCGTTATTATCATCGTTATTATTATCATCATTATTATCATCATTATCATCATTACTATCATCATTATTATCATCATTATTATCATTATTATCATCATTATCATCATTATCATCATTATCATTATTATCATTATTATTATCATTATCATTATTATCATTATCATTATCATCATTATCATCATTATCATCATTATCATCATTATCATTATCATTATTATTATTATTATTATTATTATTATTATTATTATTATTATTATTATTATTATTATTATTATTATTATTATTATTATTATTATTATTATTATTATTATTATTATTATTATTATTATTACATTTACATTACTAATATCACGCTACTAGTTTTACTTAGGGATTATGTAAGATTAAACAATCAGTTTTCAACATACGGAAATAACATTCAAACTTAATTCGTGACAATAAACCTTTCTTTTTGGTAGTGTTTTACGCCCGCTTTTACTACATGCGGCACCGCAGCCAGTAACAGTGAAGATGCGTGGGATGAAGATGGAATACCGGTGGAATGAGATGGTGGGGGAAACTGGAGAACCCGGAAGAAACCCGTTCCTGTGGCGCTTTGCCCACCACAAATCCCACATCCCAGTCACCTGGGATCGAATCTAGGCCACCTTGGTGACAGGCGAATGGTCTAACTCCTCGGTCGTGACGCGGCTGTAACAAGCCCGTACAATTCTAAAACCAAAAAGGGGGCGAAACATTTAAGAAATCGCGAACTTCATGTCCTTTATACAACTTGTAGGAAAAAGATTAAATCTGAAACTTGGAACACTTCGAAAACGATTAAGGCTATGAAAAGTTCGAGCCAAATTGTTTATATTAATGAACTGTACATTTTTATAAGGTGTTTGTCTACGATTTGAAATTTCTGTGTTATAGTAGAGAATAAGAAATCAAGACAAGTTCACATGATGTTCCCAAAAAATTAAAGAGTCACATTTTATTTCTCATTCCATATACTAAAAACATGCTATTTTGATCAAACCGTACGAGCCGTTGTCATGGGATTTGGAGGATTTTCTTGAGCATTTTCGTATGGCAACCTTAGAAAATGCTGAGCTTAAAATACTAAATTTTTTAAATAACCAACTTCCCGTCTTGGAGATTTGCTAACAGACACATACAAATATATGCACGAGCTTTTTCTCAAGTGCTTTTGGGGGTCTCAAAGCCTGTTTATTTCAGTAAAATCTCGATATCGAATTTTTGTGTGACATTTCCTCTTACTCACTATTAGGCCTGAGAAGAAGAAAAACTGTAGAGATTATTGTAATAATTAGCTTATGATAGGAGAACATACTGCTTTTTGGAATATTTGGTTGCATATTGAAAGTTCTGCAGATTACACTTAGGCGAAAAATGTTCGCTGTTATTCTTTTATATGAAACTATATAATTGTTAACATTATGCTTGTAATACAAATCATATGCCGGAAAATACTGTACCACTTGAAACACTGTTAATAACAGGTTTTTTTACACATTAATTCATTGGAATTTAGTTAAACCCTTCCACAATGGAGGTTTTCATGGTGATATGAGACCTTGCGTTAGTCATGCTTAGTACTCATAGAACAGGAGTTAGCTTCTGGTTCTCCAAATTGGTTCAAATTCGGTGGAGGTTGATGGATCTTTTCGAGTGTAAAACTCCTAGGCACGGTTTCCTTCGGAAGGGAAATAAAGCTGATTGTACCGTGTTGGTACCTCAAGCTTGATAAAGGAACCTTTGAGCAAAACTAAAGTCTTTCGTGCCCAATATAGAATGGAACGCTGAGGACCATAGTAGTTAACGAGCATCCATAAATGTAACTCAATGTTTTTAGACTTTGCATAGTATTTCAGAGCTCGATTTCATGTGTTTTATTCTGTTGACTAGCCAATAACTCAGTGAATTTTAATTTTATTGAATGGAACATGGGAGTAAAATGTTTATGCTTGGAATAAACCAACAGATATAATACTTTATTCGTCATTTCAGCATTATAAACACACTAGGTAATTGAATTAACACTGTTAGACCCATTTCGTTAAATGAAACTTCTTGAGTTTTAACTTTGTAATATATTGTTTCAAACAAGGAAGTTCATTCAATATTGACGTAAATATTCCTCTAAGTCGAAGACGTCGCCTTTAAGACCTATAAGATCTCGTCGCCAGGATATCCATTCCTACCACAACTCATGCATACCCTGCAGATTAGGACCTCTGCGTATGCGTGAGTTGTGCTAGGAATAGAACCAAACGAAGAATTAACCAACAGTTAAGTTTATTTGCAAATTTCCAGATTTGTGGAGAACTGCCGAAGATATGTAAATAGAACAGAACTTTCTAACTTCAACTGCAACTTATAATATTTGAACTTTGTCGCCCTCTAGCAACCTCCGAATTATGTATACACGCCCGCTTTACGTACAAATCAGAAATTGCACGTGCACTCTCGGCTCGATTCAAGACGAGTGTGTTGCGTTGCATTTGTTTTGCGTGGGGACACGAAGGAAGCGATTTCCATTGGTCAACTTTAGAGTACGTCATGGTAAGATAGGAATCAGCCCGGGGAATCGTTAGAGCTTTGTACGTACAACAATTGTAACCTAATCACTCATTTAAATCTGCCTAGGCTTCCATTCTTGAGACTTTAATCTATTCAGCTTTATTACGTCTTCCCCTTAACTATCGATTAGAATCTCCTTTTGTTTCTTTCTATTATCAATTACATATATTCACATTATAATTTCGGTTTCAATATAAAAGTTTCAAGTTGAGGCATACGTGAATATGTCATCAGACTTTCGTGTTTGAGCTGCGGATGATCTGCCAAAACTCGCTCTCTTTGCGATGGTTTCATAAACAAAGTGTTTCTTTGTGAATCAGGATAACTGTAAAAGTCTCATACTAATGTAAGACTATTCCAGGTTCAAAATACGTGTAATACAGTAAAAGAGTATTTTTTACGCATAGAAAGCCGAAACCGAAATCAAAGATATAGGATATAAGTGAAACATAGATACCAAATTTCTGGTTCGATTTCAATACTTGTATTTTAAGCAACTACTTAGACAATTAATGACTACTAAACCAAGCACGCTGTGCATGCCGATGTCAAAGGTATTAAAATGCACAAAGTGCCTTCTACCGTAGCCGATAATTTTCTATAAGTGTGTCTCGTTCCAGTGCAGCTTTCCTCACGGCTACATTCTTCTAATCAACTGGCACCTGCCTACTTAAACATCCAATACTTCAGTAATTTGTAGCTTGTGCTCTCAATTCAGATTTTTCAAATAGCCGTAATTTGGCTCTTCTGTTAGATCCAGCCGAAACATATTTGCATACGTACCACTTCTTGCATACATCAATGAGATTGTATTTAATTGAATATAAGCGAATAAATTACGCATTCTTATTCTATTAATGCTACCTGAAGACAACCATTAATAATAAAATTGGGCACGTGCTTCGGTGGAGTATAAAGGTAACTTGGAGTTCATAGACGTGTTTTATCCTCCTGAGACCCAGAAGACCTTTTTCCAGAAAACATGTATGAAAGTGGGTTTTGTATCTCTCTTTATACCTAAATTACTTGAGAAAAATGTGTAAAAAAATTTTCAATATACAGTTTTTACAAAAAGTGAAGTACAGTATGCTGTACTTTGGGTCTTGAAAACAATATTCTATATAGTGAAAACAATTAATTCAAGAGAACTTCAAAATTGTTTAATACATCTAAACATACATACAATACATGGTTATATAAAAATAAAAGGACATAACTAGAATGGAATTAGTATGTTTTAACTCTATTATTCATGGAAAAGTCTGAAACAATTCCTATTTGCAACCAAACACAGAAAGATATTGCATGTAGTACACATTGTTCTTGTTCTGCCAGAGCAGTCTGGTCTCCTGCATTTCTGCCAGTCTTTTACATCTGCAATTGCAGGCATGTGACAACTTTTTGACCTCCTTAAATTTTCATGGGGTAGAGGAACAGGTACTTTGCGCCTCTTTGGTGTTGGTTCTGTAACTTGGTCATCACTATCTTCTCCACTTTCTCCAACTCCTGTTGTGTTGTATATCAGAGATTCGCCAAGCATGAGTTTGTATTTTCTTAGCTGTGGTATTTGTTTTGGAGACATTCCTCTCTGCTTTTGGTCCTTTTTCAACTGCAACCAAGCATTTGCAACAGCCATATCGAACAAATGTAGAATTGTTCGAATGGTCCATTTCTTTGTTCTGGCCTTCATTGGACAGTAAGACATCATTCGGTCAAACAAGTCAACCCCACCCATGTAAGAGTTATACGCCTGCACTATATTTGGTCTTGCAACTTCAATGTATGTTTTCTCTTTCTTATTATATCTCTTGCACTTATCCATAGGATTTAGTCCATGGTTGGATGACATCATTGTAATGCCCTTTCTATCCATCCATTTCACAACACACACATTGCCATCGTGGTGAACAAGCATGTCTGAAGATCCTCTACCTTCTTTGTTTAATTCTCTATCACTCTTCAGTCGTGCTTCCTTTGGTAACCTGTTCTTCTGTATTGTGCCAGTTGACCTAAGTCCTCTCTTGAGAAGCTCACTCATTAGCTTTTGGCTTGTAAAATACCGATCATGATAAATAGAGTGCCCTGGAGTGAGGCTTTCCGTAATCTGAAGCACTGCAGCTTCACCCAAACCGAAACCTTGTGCATTATATTCAGGGTATGTTGTCTTCCCCTGATAGAACTTAAAATCTAAGACAATACCGTTGGAATTTGCCAATACAAAAACTTTTAGACCAACTGGGTTAGGTTTGTTGGGACAGTACTGCTTCATACTGCAAACTCCAGAAAATGGAACTATCATTTCATCTACGGCAACATTTTGTTCCCTCTCCTGCTTCAGGCATCCTCCTCTTATTTTATTAATAAGTGGACGTACCTTCCACAACCTATCATCTTTACGTTCATCCTCAGAAATATCTTCATCAAATACAACCTTGAGAGAAGTTCTAATGGTGAAGAATCTATTCCTAGCCATGTTGTCACTTATGATTGGTACCCTCCATCTATTGTGCCAATACATTCGGATTATTGGATACTGTAAGCAGCTCATTATCATACAAATTCCAATAAACGTTTTCAGCTCAGCCAGATCTAAATTTAGAGGTCTGCCTTTCATTTTTATGTATGTCTGACAAGACTTAACCACTAATGTTTGGAGTATATCATCATCAATATACTGTTTGAAATAATCAATATTCTCGAATGCAGTTGTATCAATGGGAGGTAGTTTGGGCTGCATAATGGAGACAGGAGCTGGATTAAAATTTCTTCTTCGCCAGCGGCACCTCGGCATTTGCACAGAATCCTGAAATATTAAAATTCTTTTACTTTCATGTAAAGTATTCCAGCTCCCATATAAAATTTATCGTACAAAAGGAAGTTCAATTTTGCAAACCCTAAGTAGGAAAATGTGTGTAAAAAATAGATAATTTAGTAATCAGTGACAGCATACCTCATCAGAATCACTACTAGATCTCTCACTTTCGCTTTCATCTTTGTCATCTTGAATAGGAATATTATCTGCTATGTTGCTGGTATTTCCATTTTCTGAATCCTCATCTCCATCAGAAAAATCACCTTCAGAGTCATCCATATTGGCAAGTACTCCTAAGAGATATTTCTCAGCTTCATCATCTAGATCAGAAATGAAATCATTAGTTAAATGCAGATAAATAAAAATGCTTTTGGTGCTCAGAATTGGCTGTTTTCAATTTCACCAGTCGGAATATATTAACTGAGTCCCAAAGTACAGAATGCTGTACTTCATGAAAAACGGGGTTATGAATTCCAGAACAATGCATAAGGATGTATGTATTTGAGATAAAAGTTATCTTTTAATATCAATGAAAGAAAAATCATATTACTAAAACAGAAATACACTGCTGTAAAGTGTTAATTTGCACTTACCTCGAAGAAGGCGTTGGCCATGCTGCAAACGGTGCGTCGCCATTTTGTAACAAGTTATTCACACAAGTCAGTTAGCAGTGAAATGCAGTAACAAAGTTGAAAAATGCTCCCTAGATGTCAGCAGCTCCTATTGAGCTAGCAGACATCCCTTGCTTTTGCCTGCTATCTGCTGGAGAATTTTTAAAAGTTAAAGTACAGTATACTGTACTGCGGGTCTCAGGAGGATAAATAAAACAATGGAGAAATGAACTGCCTAACTATAAAAATAAAAATTCCAAATATGTCCTAACGATTATTTCGCAAATACGTACGTATACTTCAGATTACTAATGACGATTTGATGTCAGTTAAACATTATGCCTTGCACTCACATGAGCTTTTCTTCTCACTGTTGTGCAAATTATTCTTACATACCCTTATTATTTCATCTTCATGTTAATTGAGGCAGACATTTGCAGAAATACCTTTGTTACACATTTTGTAGAGTATCTTCTACAATGGGAATGGAATACAGCACGTTCAAGTGACAGTCAAATAGGTACACTAAACCTTGTTACGTCCCTGAGGTGCCAGCTGAGAAGCTGCTTGATTAAGACAGTCCAGGGGACTTGCGCACAGTGACACTTGCACTCAACCAACCCTATGCCAGGGTAAAAATGGGTTTATCGCAAATTACCTTGCTACCTGCCCAAGGACAACACAAAATCACCCTGAATTTGATAACATTTCTCCATTGCTAGGAAAACAAAATTGATTCTGGACATTATTATTTATATTGTTGTTCTTGTTAATCAAGAGACACTTAACCGACAATCTCCTTATCAGGGAACACCTCGTGAAGGTGGTTTCTTTGAGATACCATGCTTTTGTTGTTGTTGTTTTTTTGTTTTTGTTTTGTTTTTTTAATTAAGGGTATATTTTTTGTTCCAGTAGAGCCGTCAAATTGTTGTGCATATTTACATCCCGCCATGCTTCGTCCTTCAACAGTCAAAATATTTTTACTGTATTTTTGTACATATACCATTATTTCAAGGGATTTTCATTTGCCTCCAAGTTTATCAACACTTCATTAATTTTTTTGATCAGATCTTATTGCTGAATTTGTCCGTATTTTGCTTTCAAGATTGAAATCTTGTCTGTTACATTATAAATATGGTATTGGGTATTTTCTCGAACAAGTGAGATAAACCACTCATGTTACTTAACTTAGCATTGTAATTATGCCTCTTGGAATGTTGTTACCCTGTATATCTTCTTCTCTCACCTCCAAGGTTAGACAAAACTATTTTGGCTTAATATTTGATTTATCATCCAATCTGGTAAGTTTTCTTTTATATTGATGCAGGATCTTATGTGTTACACCCAAAATAATTTTTCTGCCAACTGTAGCCAAAGCTGGCAACCGATTCCAAGATGTTAGGATTTAATAACCCAACAAGATAGCTCCGCAGTATCCTATGAAGCTTGCATTTGGTTGGTTCAGTGTTCAATTCTCGTCAACTGCTCACTCTGAGCTTGGACTTTTCGTGGTTTTCCCTGTCAGTATGTGAATGCTGGGGAAGTTTCTCATCTACAAGATTTTCTTTCCATCGTATCCCTTTCATTCCGTTTTTTATGTAGCGTATGATGGTGCTGGATAGATGGTGCGGATGCTTGTTCAAAGCAAGGAGTATTCCCGGTGGACTATAGAGAACTGATTAGTTGATGGGACGTTCATCGCCCACTCTAGACACCTCCGGCACGGCAAAACAAACTTTCGACTTTCTAACCAGGCAACGAATGGAAAATAATGTACCATTTAATCCCAAAGATTCTTATTAAATAAAAAATAGGTTTACTGGGAGTGTTTTTACCTTTATCTTCGCGCTGAAAGGATGTCACTTATGCGTAAGGATTTCGAACAATCCTAAAATAGTGCCATCAATGTTGATTTGTGCCTGGCCCCGCAACTCAGCCGGTAGAGTACCTGCCTGCTATGCAAGGGGACCCGGGTTCGATTTGCGGTTGGACGGTTGCAATTTTGGTTTAACTAAGATTATTTCCCACCCTCCCTAGAGTCTGGAAGTGTGAATAGTTGTGCTGTCTGTGTATGTACATATGTGTGTGAATTTAATTTAATAAGTTAATCCGAAGTAGAAGAAACCCAAAGTTTAAAACCACCGCTGAGCGACTTGGGGGTATATAAATGCAACATTGAAAAAAGTTGATTTGTCTGTTATTTCTTAATTTTATATCATCTATGTAGAGCTCCTTGTGATGCCCGTGTATCCTTCCTGATGGAATGAACTATAACTCGCCAATGATCTGAAGAGCCATTCTGGAACATTCATCATTTTCTTTTGTGTTTTAATTATGCCTAACCCTCATACGTGTAAATTATTGATGGTATAGTAGCTTTATAATTCCGAAATTAAGTGAGCACATTAATTATTTACATATATACCTACCTGTACTATGTATAAATCAAAATAAAATGTTTTGCTCATTATTGCTTCATCCTTGGAGCATACCTACATAATATGTTCCATTTTTAAATAATAATATGCCAAATATCGTAACGTTGTAGTTGAATGCCTTTTTCTGCACAATATTGTACAAACTGTTCTTATAAATGCTTATTATTCTACCTTATTCATTTTAAAAAAATTCAGAAATATTATTACAAATTTCTAGGTGCGGGATAGACGCAGTAAGCTCAATTAAACTGCACATCTTTTAAAAGCGGTTTTTGCAAGGCCATCAGAAAATAAAAGAAAACTAATTGCGAATTGAACACAAGTTTAAAGTGTTTGAAAATTCACACCAATTATAAAAAGTATCTCGGAAATGGTTAGTGCCACAAAAACTATATTTGAGATATTAAAGATTTAGTGTGTCAACGAGATCTACGTGTTTTTTGCGTAAAGTATTTCTTTGTTTATATATTGTGATTTGTAAAAAAAACCGTGACAAACAGAGATCTTCATTCGCATATACGAGGCCTATTTTCTCTTTCTCTACTGGTAAGTAGGGGAAGTATTGTATTCCACCCAAAAGTTCGATGTCGAGATTTCACCAGAAATATATGTTTTGAAGCCCCCTGAATCCAAAAAAAGCATTTTTAGAGAAAGGTCCGTGTGTGTGTCTGTATGTCTGTGTGTCTGTCAGCCTGTGGACAGCATAACTCAAAAACGAAAAGTCGGTTAAAAGCCAAACTTGGTATTTAAGTTTAATGTCTTTCAAGGATGCGACACGAAGATTTTGAAGAAAATAGCCCCACCCTACACTACCCTTTACATGGAAGATTTTTCGAAAATTTTAATTTTCTTGAAAATTGCTCTAACGATTTTGATTAAAATGTTATATGTTTGAGATATTTTTATAACAAATGAAATGTATATCTTGAATTTTCTGGGTATAGCCCCTGTAGTCGTATTTACTTTGGACGACTTTTGCATAACTGGTAAACCGTTAGAGATAGACCAAATTATACTATACAAAATGTAGATCTTGCTAAAATACACAATTTATGTCTCAATAAATTTTCTTGTAGGGTGAACCATTTCGGAGATATTCCTTGTTACGTGTGTGAGTTTCGGAAAACTTAGAACTTTAGCGAAATGCACCAACGTTGTTCATTTTTTATATGGTAATCGTGCAAAGAGAATGGAATCTTAAAGGCCAAAAAGATTTGACTGTCGCACAAAGCCTTCTGTATTCTAATATTCCCCTTGCACCTACAAGGACATAAGCAGTAAGATAATTTGTACGAATGTTTATCTTAACTAACATGGAGATATAGGAATAAGAGTTTGTTAGAATGGTTAGTACAAGAGTAGAGAAAGTGATGTGAGTGCAACACATCAGATTTTTAAACTAAGAACTTATATCTTTTTTTAAAATATAACAGCATATTATTTTCCAAATGCTTCATTATCAATAATAACTTTACAGCTTTCACTACTTCTACATTTAACTATCGCCCTTATTTAGTCACTTAACCTAACGGGAAATCAGTTTTGGTAAGCCTTTGTCAAAGAATGGTGCCTCCTGTGATATAGGGCAAGTCAGTATTTCTTTTTTAACATGAAATGTCTTTCACCAAGGAGCTTCTTCACATGAAACAGTGTGTGTCACTCACTTTTTCCCCATAAACATCACACAACATGTTTACTAGCATACTTCTTGTGCTCATAATCGGACTTCACTGTCGGCGGTTCGTTCGATAGTTTTGAACTCTTCGAAATGCTCAAACAATAAGAAAAAGCAAATAACTGTGTCTGGTTTCCAAATGAATGGAGGAAGAGATCGCGCATGCTCAAAATCTCGGCTGCAGCGGCAAAATATTTAAACGGTACTTACTTTAAAAACTCGCCTTGTATTATTACTGATAAAAACTGAAACAAAAAGGTGTCTTCTTTTGCAGAAAATGCAAATATACATTACTACTATAATTCAGAGCTATTTTTTGAGCGAAACAAAAATAACCATAAATATGACATGTAAAGGATAATTTGTAGTTTCCTTGGAACATATTCAGTTTGGTATGTAATGACTTTTCGTTTTTGAGTTAAGTTGTTTATAGACTGATGCATAAAATGATCTATTTACTTTTAGATACGTTGAAAGGGACATTTAGGGAAGTTTTCGGTTGGAGTGCACATTTTCTCTTTATGTAATGACAAAACACAATACTGCCCCGGCTTTCTAAATTACCTTATCTTGTGATTGTGACCACGATAACCAACATGTCCAGAAATATATGCCATATGAAAAATGTATTTTAAATTGGAATAAAGAGTGACTACACCCATAGTGATGAAGGCATGCATGACACCACCACAGCAGCAGATGGTCGCCTTGATAATCATGATGCGGATAATAATTACGCTATCCATCTCAGCCACTGTCCACCTGTATGTCCCTGGTTTAAAAATAATCCTAAAGCGTAATGGAGATGATATTAAACTATTAGTTCATTAAGGCGAGACTTAAGAACATGTTCTGCCGCTTGGAAGCGGTCTTCCCGGTGAAACGTTAATCAGAGAGCTTTCGATTTAATAACCGTGACAAAAAATCTCCTAGATAGTTTTTCATCTTAGCCTCGGAAAATTTCCATACTTGTCTTACCTTGACAGCAGAGCCTTCAATTTACTTAATAAAATAATTCCCAAACATTTTCTCCAAAAGACACCAGCTGTGATCTGGCTTCACAATTATAACAAAACGAACGCTTCAAGCTATGTGCCTCGTTTTAATATTGCAGGCATGCTCTTCTTTAATATGTGCATACAGCACCTGGTCAGAGTAAGAAAAGAGCAACAAATGCGCTGTGATAAATGGAGCGCCAGGACCTTAAAGCAAATAATAAACAGGATGCTGGTTTCTATAATTAATCCACTTTTCGCGTGTGTTTCTTTTGGTAACCCGACCCTGCTTGGGAAATACAGAACATGATTTATGCTCCTGGTACTGCAATAATGCTCTCTCCCATGATTAAGAGACATTACGAGGATTTATGACACCATAAATGACATACGTGACTGCATTCTATTGTAATGAAATTTTCATTCTGCATTAAATATTCAAAATGATGGCCCATAGCTTTAAATATAAAGCTGGATGTTATGATAGGATTCCCTCCAAAGCTTTCATTGCGGTATTCTCCAAATCTATATTATGGACTGTTTATCTATGATCTTACCTATATATTATAATGAAGCATATAAGTGCACCTCGAAATGTTTGTAAAATACTTAACTTTATGTGTAAATAAATAATATGACAATGAATTTAAGTAAATTAAATATATTCATGTTTTATTTAAAACATGAATATATGGAAGATTTTGTTCTGTGGTGTGCAAAATGTCCTTTTTTTGGCCGTTGCTTGCTTTTTAAGTTTTAGACTCTGAACTGTCCATACTACCATTTGTATTTTTCATAAATCAATAAAATTTAAGTCTTGGTGTAGATGTAAGGGTGAGACATTCAGATAAAGGTACACTTATTTTGGCACTAAAGCAATTAGATTTACTCGTTTTCAAGAAATAAAAACAGAATACTTGCACTCTCAGGGTCTCTGTCACTCTTATTTACTGGCTGGTAACTGCAGTACGACGGAAATGCAGCATATATAATCATAATTTAAAATATAGGTTTTGCTTGTGTAATTTTGAAATTATTGAAATTGTGTTGCTGTTATTCTCTAGAACTATAAAGGACACCTTTCATATTGCGTTTCATAAACTCAATTATATGTTAAAAGTTAAAAAAGAATTCAAAACAAACTATTTTCATTAAATTGGCTTAAGCCTTCTTTGTTAAAATGCAAATACCTCTAGGATAAGACAACGACTGAATATAAATGATGGCAAACAAATTAATAAAGGGCAATTGTTGTGAATTTCAAATGATGTTGAAGAGGGATTGTCAGTGTCAGGGGTGAAGCTTAAAATGCAACTGAACATCTAAAATTACTATTTTTTCTTGAAATTTCATTAAAATTAAATGAACAGTTATTTAGAATTGAATCTTAGATGTATACTGAAACTTTTGTTTCATTGTGGTTTAATAATATTGTCTTACGCTAAATAAGAAAGAAGCTGACTCTCTGATGGCTATGTTATTATGGTTTCAGTCTGACCAGTCCACTCAAGGTCACTCCATCCACGCTTTCCAGTGGTCCCCTCATTCCTGTTTTGACTTCAAACAGCCCACCGTGAGGCACATAAAGCTAGTTTTCAACTCAAGAGGCTCCGGGTTCAATTCAATGCTAGAGGAAGGACATTTTTCTTTAGCCAGGATTATTCCCCATCCTCCCTAGAGCCTAGGAGTATGGGTAAGAGTGAAAATGTGTGCATGTGTGTGAATTTAAGAAAACCTAACCTAAACTCAAAATGCACAATGGTAAACAACACTGGCGATAAGCAACTATTCCAAGGGAAGCCGCCGATTTTACCTTAGATGCTAAAGTTGACATATAAAATGGAACAAGAAAACAAAAGGACAAAGTGAGCAGTTGTTATCATTTTATTTACTCTAAGTCTGGCTAAGCGTTGCATATGCAAAGGAATTCTAAGTTTTAGTTTTGATGTGGGAACACAATTGAAATTAAATACCCCAAAAATCTCAAGTGGCATTCACATACGAAACAATGCTCTTTATCCATTTAAACCTATTTGGTCTGCGTAATAGACAATTTATTTTGATTTATTTCAGTCGGATACAAAGTAGATTGCAAGAAGACAGTTATTGATCAACGCTATTTGTCCCGCCATAACAATGTTGCCAAAACGACCTACAATTCCAACGGGTGCTTAAAGCGCAATTTAAGTAATGAGTCGAAAATTGGACCTACGAACTGCTAACGATTCGCTTACACAAATTGTATTTCGGTGTTGCATTATCCATGTAATTTCGCGAATGTTGATAATCGAATGTAGCAGGTTTATGAAGTTCTGTCATGTCGTTACATAACAGTTAACTCGAGATTCATATTCATCGGTGTATATGAAATCAAGTTGTTACAGAGAACAGAATACTCTGATGAATATTTATCTATTCATAATATCTGTAGGTGTTCAAGTATTCTGTAATAGAGTGCTGGCTGGCTATTGTACTATATATGATATGTCACTGTAATTGGACTTCCATCTGTTTCTCTCTAAAAGACTTTCTCGTTTTGTTTTACATATATTGTAGGTTAAAATGCTCAAACAGCAGTCCATATTTGTATACTAACCACTGTTACCTACTTTATGCAGGAATTCCAGAACAACTAAATTGAGTATCTATTTATGGGCGCTGTTTAGTACCTATGGTCCTCAGCAGGTATTCTATGTTGGGTGTGAAGGGCCTTTTAGTTTTGCTCAGATGCCTCTCTATTGAGGTAGACATTAATCTTGCTACCGGCTTTGCTTCCTTTCTGAAGAAAGCAATTCTAAGGATTTGAAGACAAAAAAAAAAAAAAAAAAAAAATCAATTGCGCTTAATTGGGTTTGAACCCGTGAGCTAGGGAACCATATTATTCCTAGACCATGACAGGGAGTCGTGAGAAATATAAAATAACAGTAATGTGAAAGTATTCAAACAATCAGTAGCTAATACTTCTGAACTCTTAAAGTTATAGAGTTCATTTGTCTTAAGTTCTGTAACTGGACTAGTTCTGTACTTAACTACCAAATGTCCTCTCACTCTCTGAAGTCCTCTCATTTATAGAATATGCAACAAATTAGGATTCGAAATGTTATTATCTGGACATTTAAGATTGGCATTCTTATGTTCGTTCCAATTTTTTATAATATAATATTTCAGTTGGAAAATATAATCAAGCATACACAATTCAGTACCTCGAGCGCAACAAGAATCGCCGTTCTTCTAGCACTCCATGCCAACGGTGCTCTGTTTAATCTAATATGGCAAGGTGTCCATAAGCAAGTCCCAGATGTGAAATTTTAATACGCATCTTTAGTCCACCTCTGTGGTACGGGGGTAGTGGTCTGCCTCACGAACAAGATGTCCGAGTTCGAATCTCGGTTAGGGTGGGTTACCTGGATAAGGCTTTTTCCGAGGTTTTCCCTTATCCCAAAAGATAAACCTCAGGTAAGTTTAAGCTCTATGAAAGCCTAATGGGCGCACGGCATTTCGACTGTGCAAGATTGGATGTGCCACAGCCGGCTTTGCTCCTACATAAACTCCGCGCGTAAAGCATGTACCTATAACACTCTTACCTTATAGAAGACACTGAGAATGTTCACCCTCGGCCAAACAAGCATAATTACGGGAGAACACATTGTAATTCACACCGTTAAGTTGAGCCACTGTGATGTTTCCGATTTCGTTTCTAATATTTTGTTTTAGTTCTTCCAATGTATGAGGATTTGTCTCGTAAACTTTGTCTTTCTGATTACCTACAAGTAAAAATCACACACTGTTAGATCGGGGGAGCGAGAAGGCCATACACTAGTACTAATCACTTTATCTTCAAATACCTTCCTAATTTTATTCATGGACTCCTCTGCTCCATGGGCAGTAGCAGAATCTTGTTGAAACCACCCATATGATTTCTCTTCTTCTGTCAGTTAATAATAAAATGGAGTCAAAATGTAATTTCGGTACCTCTCTGCATTTGCAGTCTGCTCGTAGAATATTGGACTGATTATGTGTCTAGCAAATATCTTAAACGTAGCATTAGAATTAAAATCTTTAAGGCTATTTTTGAGAAAACTGAAATTTAGGCCAAATTTTCTACACAAACGGTAGTTTTGGATAGAGGGATTTTGGAAAATCTCCATAAAAATCTTTGAACGCTTCTGGACCTAAATACCAAGTAACGTATTTATTGGACATTTAGTTTTTGTGTTATGCTATTCACGGCACACACACCCACACATTGAAGAAAAATTGTTCTAAAGCTGTTTATTTATTCAGAGGGCCTTTTGTTGAAATCTAATTTTTGGCTGGAATAAAATACTTGTTCTGCTACTATGGATATGTGGCAGAAAAAGTGAAGAGGAGTAGATAAAGCAGGATAAGTGCCGATGTTCTAAATTATAATAGTAAGTTTAGTGATTCGGCAGCTTTATAGCAGAATAAATTAGTATAATATCATATCAATATCGAAATCATATACCAAAAGTGTTGTTGTTTTCTAGTGCCTTGCATCTGGCAATGAAGCCATTAGCATTCGTGCTTTCCAATACTTTTGAACTGTAGTTTCTTCTGATCTTAATGCTTCACAGGTCTTCAAGTGGTCTTCGTTCATTTCTGCTGGATCGTTACACAGGACACATATTGGTGAGGCTGAGATACCTATTCTGTAGAGATGACTTGCTAAGCAGTCGTGATTTCTCAATAGTCAGAAGGCTGCAACCGCTGTTTTCCTTGGTCTCTGGGGGATTATATCTGGGTTGGAAAGTAGTGTAATCCATTTTTTATCTTTGGCATTTGTTTCTATTTCTTGTAGGTATGAATGAGAAAATTTTTTAATGATCAAGCGTTTTATTGAGGAATATGAGAAATTGAATTTTGACTTTTGTTTTATTGTTGTGCCTTTCTTTGCAAGTGAGTCTGCAGCTTCGTTCCCCATGACTCCACAGTGTGCTGGAATCCATTGGAGATGAACAGTCTTATTAACTTTTTGGAGTTGTGTTAACATTTTGTAGCATTCTCTAATTGTTGTTGAGTTCTTTGTAGTATTTGAACATATTCTCTGAATTGCAGCTTTAGAATCTGAAAGAATTACTGCCTTGTTAAATTTATTTAAGGGAAGATTTAATAATTGTCGGAGAGCAATGTGTATAGCCTCTATTTCTCCATCATAATTTGTTGTGTCTCTGCCAACAGAATGATAAAAGGAAAAATGTGAACACTTAACTCCAGCTCCAGTAAGGTTTTCCTTGGAGGATCCATCAGTATATATGTATGTGCAGCCATTCTTCTGTGGGATACCTAGTATTGATTGTTTCCAGAGCTAGAAGTTTTTGTATTTCTTTTGGTGTGTCTGATTTACTTATTTCCTCTATTAATTCCAAACTGAAGGTAGGTTGCAATAATTCCAATGGATTTTCTCTTATAAGTAGATTTTCTCTGGTGTTAGGAATGTTCAATTTGGATTTAATCTGTGTTACCTTTTCTAGGAAACTACTATGAGTTTTAAGGATTGAAGGGGGGAGGTTCTCTTCTGTCCATTTAGAGTTTGGCAGTCGTAACATTTTCTCGTGTTGGAGCAATGCTTGTTCTTCTATTTTTTGTTGCTATTGATGGGGTTAAGGCAAGCATGGCATCCATAGGTGTGGATTTAACTGCTCCAGTGATTTGGCGAAGAGCCTGAATTTGTATTTGCTCAAGTTTATTAATGTTAGCATTTGCTGCTGTTATTAAAGCTTCAGAACAGTACAAGAGGTTTGGTTTAACATACATTTTGTATGTTGTGTTAAGGACTCTCCTTGAGCAGCCCCATTTAGCACCAGCTAACCTTTTCAGGATTTGCAGTTTCTTTTGAACCTTTTCTGAGATGTTTGTTATATGTTTTTTCCAACTTAGCTTTCTGTCGAAAGTGATGCCTAAGTATTTGGCATCATCAACTGCTTTGGGTGGTTTACCATTATAATTTATGTTAATATTAACTGATTTGTATTTTAGTGTAAATAATTCATTTGTTTTTTCCACATTGATAGTCATGAGGTTTTTGGAGCTCCATTCATGTACTTTTTTAGGGCTGTTTCTATTCTCTCTTTAATTAATTCAGGTTTTTTTTGGAGAGCCTGAAGTCCAAATGACTACATCGTCAGCAAATAAAGCAATTTTGGTTTCTAAAGTTTTTATTATTGATGGAAGGTCATTTATATATATGTTAAAGAGTGTTGTGCTCAGAACAGCACCTTGTGGAAGTCCTCGGTGTGTTTGTTTATATTTGGAAATGTATGTATTATATTTTGTGGCACAAAATCTTTGTGAAATAAACTGAGTTATCCATTTAAGCATGTTACTTTTCACACCTATTGATTGCAACTTCTCAATTAATTTGTTTCTCCAGTCTGAGTCATTCATATACCAAAAGTACTATGCCATGTTTCGCTTTGTCGTCATCTTTCTTCAGAAAACATGTAGCAAAGACTCTTTTTCCGAAATACAGAGGCATCTACAATTCTAATGCTCAGTGTCTATGCGAAACAGTCTGTATACGATCATAACGTAAGGTGCAATAGAGTTCGGAACTTACACTGTTTGAATTCGGCAAATATATACATTTTAATGTACCCCTAGGTCTATGAAAGGTAGATGAAGCCGAGATTCAAAGAATGCTCAAATAAGTAGTGAAGTGAAAGT
Source organism: Tenodera sinensis (assembly GCA_030765045.1). Lineage (NCBI taxonomy): Eukaryota > Metazoa > Arthropoda > Insecta > Mantodea > Mantidae > Tenodera > Tenodera sinensis. The sequence goes on along the minus strand of CM060966.1, from coordinate 100,139,893 downwards.
TCTAATGAGTGTTTTACTTTGTTAGTGAAAAACCCAATTAAGTCTCTCGTGTTCCTCGTATAGGCTTTTCATATTATGAGAAAGTAGTTTTATTGCTGCACTTTTTCATTGTCAATGTCTTCTGCTCAGCTAGAAGACAAAAAATATAAATTTATATTGAACAACAAGAGGCAGAATGGACTGCAAAACTGTGGTAAAAGAATAATAATTGCTTACCCCACTCTGAAGAACTGAAGTACGTACAAAGATGGATGGAAACGACCGGTTTTAACAACTTTGCAACGAGTAACATCACTTGCAGTAAAACGAATGGATTACAATCATTACTTTGCTCCCCAGTTTTTGTAAAAAATGACGCGTCATTATTTTATGCAGCACTTGTATAACATAGTTGTTACGAACTAGAAGTGGAGGTCCTGACTGAGAACAAATGAAGCGTGAGGATACTCATCACGTGGAACATGGACCAGAATATAATCATTGTTATCGTTATTAATATTTCCTGTCAAAATATGAGTGCAGTAACGGTTAGGCGTTTGTTAAGAGCAAAGGAAATTACGCTGTAGTACTCTATGCTATATATTAGGGTATTTAAGAAATGTCTGCCATATTTTTAAAATTTACTGTATTTCAATTTTAAAAGTGTGGCTCTCAAACAAGTCAGCTTCAGCATGTTACAAGCAGTATTTTCAACTAGAAATTGAATATGTGTATTAAGTTATGTGTTGAGAACTGGTATACATAATATAGATACAATTTTCCACCCATGGAATTTATTTTCCGAGTTGTTGAATAAATTCCCTTTATATATGGTATTTTAATCAAATTCGTTAAAGCTATTTTTAAGACAAGCAAAATTTTCGAAAAATTTTCCATGTAAAGGGTAGTTTAGGCTGGAGGAATTTTCTTCAAACGTTTTCTTATTGCATCCCTGAAAAATGTTAATTTAAATACCAACGTTGGTTTAACCGACTTTTCGTTTTTAAGTTATGTTGTTCACAGACACACTAATAGGCAGACCTTTTTCCAAAAAGGCTTCTTTCTTTTATTCAGGGGGTCTCAAAAACATATTTCCGGTGAAATCTCTACATCTACTTTCTGTACCTAGAGAAAGTAAAAATCTCGAAACCCACCTTTGGTTGAAATAGTGCACTTGCTCTAGGTACTGTAAATAATTGACAAAGCAAAAATAAATATAAAATAAATATCCTATACTTATGTAGAATTGCATGCAGAGTGCACAACATTACTAGGAAAAATAACAATCTAGAAAAATGGCTTGTATAGATATTTACACAACTAATGTGATTGAATCATGCGCTTGCTGTTTTTCTCCCTTACGTACATGTTTATTTAGGTTTTTTATTCGGCACATCATCAAAATTAAACTGCATGCAATAAAGAAATAAAAGACCGTGAACAACGAAATGCCACCACAAAATAACGAAAGGGCTTCTTGCCTGAACATTTCAATCTTCGTGTATCGCTGCTCTATTCCTATTTTGTTTTATTGCGATTTTCGTTCCACACGATTCTCAGGCCGTCCCTTATTACACGCTGCTGCTGTTTTAACTGTACTTTTGTTTTCTTTCCCTTAGGCGTGCATTCGGCTGTGTTTTACTTGCTCCGGTGAAGTTGGGATACGAGCTGGAAAAGATGTCGGCTCGACTCGTATAAAGATAGGAAGGAAAGCATGACTTGGCAATGCATACAATTTATATTATATTAAACACATGAAAAAACAGTTGCAAACAGATGGTAATACTGATAAGAGATGGTATGATCAACGTTACATTTTGTGGATGACAAAGTGATAATGGCTCAAAGGTATAATGATATTGCGTTGATAATAAGGAAACTAATATTAGAATATGGGAAGAGTGGTTGGACAATAAACAGGTATAAAAGAAAGCATATATCAGTAGCCGGAGTTCAACAATATTTTACACAAATTAATAACCTAATTATTAAAAACACAGTAGACTAGAAACATTTAGGCATTTCGAATTGCAGATATGGAATGAAGAAAGAAATTCAGAACAGAAACACTCAAGAGAGGAAAATGACCCCATAACCAGGGGATGTTACGGGACAGATATGTCATGAAAAGGGGGAAAAATAGTATAATTATGACACAATAGTTACGAAAATAATACAACATGGTTCAGAAATTGAGCCAATAAAAAGAAACGAATAGGGGAAATTATTAGCAACAGGAATGGATTTTTTGAAATGAGCTAATGCAACTAGGATGAAAAGAATTAGAAATGAAGTAATTCGGGAAGAAATGGAACTGCAATATGCTGTAATAAAAGAAACACAACTTGGTGTGAAAGGTATGGGCGGAAATAATTACCACAGATCTTCGGATGGAATACTCGGCGTGAAAGAAGAGCCGGATCCAGGAATAAATGATTGTATGGAGTCTAAGAAGACATAAAGAGAACCTTTGGGAGGATAAAGAAGCTTGGAGTCTTTAAATGTGCAGAAGATTTCGACATGCATAAAAAATGTGATGATGTGATTATGATAACATTAATACTCATCCAATGAAAAAAATGGTCAGCTCCTTAGCGTGGTGGTAAGGCTGCTGCTAACCAAGCGCGGGTACCGGCGTGAGGATTTTCTCCCACTAAGACACCTGGTCCGGAGTGCACTCAGCCTCGTTAGGTCCCTGAGGGACCAAATGAGGAGCTACTTAGTTGAAAATTAGCGGTCCCTGGTCGAACAGACCACAATACCGGCCGGAGAGATCGGGGCGCTGACCACCTCCAGAACTGCACACCATTCATGGTGCCTGTGGTGGCCCGAGGTGGAGGACGCAGCGATCGACCAGTAGGCCTTGGCCGGGATCGCTGTTGTGCCACGGGGTTAGGTTCAATGAAATAATTTGATACATAGTGTGACATTGACCGTACAACAATATACGGACGAGAGGGGGACGAGTGACCTTGGATACCGGAAGCGGCTGTGTGTGTACATGACCGTAAGAATGGAAGTAAAACACAAAAGAAGGGTCCTAGACTACAGGGCAACTAGTGACTGTGTGTATGTGATCGAACAGCGCGATAACACCGTAGTTTCTATAAGCTTCTACTTAATTCCGCTAAGTCATCGTTGTACGTGTGTATGGAGGGCTCTCGAACGTCACGTGACGCCGGCTCTAGTATAAATAGGACAGGCACAGTCAATTGAGTTCAGTCGAGTTAGTTTAGAGTAGCAGTTTAGTTTTGAGTGAATTGTTATCATGTACAGCTAGGTCTTAGTTGCGAGAGTAAGTCAGCCAGCCTGTCAGCGAGTATGTATGTGCCGTCGAGTGATTGTATCGTAATAATCAATAAATAAGAGACAGTGAAAGTAGAGAAAGGCATTAAAAGACCGAGAAAGATTATCAGAAGAACAATTGTGAATTGTAATAGCAGGGAAGACTACACTACTGCGTTGACAACAAGAAGGAAACTGTGCATTCGTAGTAAAATTTAGAGGAAAATAAAGTGTTAGAAAAGTAGCAACAACTCGAATTTTGCTGTTTGTTACAGTATATATTTATGAGAAAAATATTAATTGCACTAAGGTTATGGAAAGCAGTATTTCATGAAAATAATACGTCATAGACTAAATTCGAACACAATTGAAAACAATTCTCACAATTGTATCTTGATGTTAAGGAGTACGGAGTGTACATCTTTAGTGGATTTGCGAATTCTGTAAACGCATTCATAAACTAATATCCAAATACCTGACGTGTGTCACAAGTACATATTATGACAGTTGGCTATGATGAGTTTGACAGAGGAGTAAATTAAATCATAGCAGCAATTATGACATGTTATCTATTCACTATAAACTTCAAAACGTGCAGTTGTGTTTATGATGAATGCTTAGCCAGTTGACTTCTCATATTTGTAACAGCAGGATATGCTAAGCTCTTGTCTGAGTGTAATATGCAGAGACGCGAAAGTAATTCTTTCAAAAAGCCTTTAGTGATTGGTTTAGAAACTTAAAAGCGTTATTTTGAGGTAGCGGCTGCTATATTCGTCTTTCAGAAAATATGCAGAGGGTAAGATTGTGCAACGACATTCGACACCATCTTCATTTCCTCATGCTGCCCTCTTGTGCGTGTCCGATAGGGCAGTTCCCATTCAAGAGGTCTCGTGTTCGAATTTCAGTTAGGATGAATTACCAGGCTAAGATTTTTTCCGGGGTTTTCTCTTATCTGAAAGAAGAATGTCCACTAACTACGCTCTATGGACCCCAAGTTATTTGAGCATCATTTTACCCATGTCATTCACTCGTCTGACTTATCTAAGTCAAGGGACCTTAAACTAGAAAGGTTCAATAAAGACTGGCACTGATTTTTTTTTTCCTTTCATTAAGTGTCTGATTGCGACATCTGTCCATGTGTCATTGAACTACGTATTCTAGTCGCTAATCACTGAAAATCACACAGTGATAGCTCTATCAGTTGATTGTTGACAGCCTGTGAGAGTGAACGTGTTTGATAATCACCTCTAAATATCATCACGAGTACAGAAGTCACCCAATAAGGGCGTAGTCATTACTGTTTTTGATTACCAGAGGACAGTCTGCATTCTCACAGTTACAAGACACTCTACAGACACTGCAGATTACTATAACACTATCCTGAAGCAATTGGTAAAGGATCACATCCCCAAAAAGCTAAAGAATCTCATTCAGCAGTGCAAGCTTCATCACGTCAATGCCAACCCACATGTTGCTGATGCGGTTATCAAATTCCTGGCACAAAATCATATGTCCACGGTACCTCTTCCACCTTATAATCCTGACCTAGCTCCATGTGACTTTTTTCTTAACCCGAGAGCCATAAAAAAAGTTAAGGGACGTCGGTTCGACAATGAGACCAAAGCAGTGAAAGCTTTAGAGGCGACCCTGAACAGGCTCTTAAAGAATGGCTTCCTGCACGTTTTCCAGGAATGGCAAAGGAGGTGGGCAAGTACATTGTATTGAGGGAGAAGTATTCTGAGGAGGGCAACAGTCTGTATGAGTGATTTTTTACAATACATTGTTGTATGAATATTAGTGGCAGTCTTTCTTGAACACCCTAAGTATGCCGAAGTGTGAGCTTTTATAAGAAAAGTTTTTGGAACAGTGAGAAGACAAACTCATGTGAATGCTACACTTCAGAGTTATAACATTTTCATTAGAAATGTTTCATTTCAAGCAATTTGTCACAAATTCCGTTATGCTGAATTTATGTTTCTGCTGGTGTCAACAATTGTTGCTGAAAAATGGTAGACAACAGAGAAAAGAGGTTGTTATTGATTTACCAGTACAAAAGGCTATAAATACAGCACACTTTTCTCCAGAAGTAATATTTAATGTGGACGCCGATATCGCTCTGTTTAAGAACATTGATAAATTTATAGTATTCTGAAGAGTAAGATCTGTAATATGCTGAAGAATAATGAAATTAATTTTTTGTTCCACACGCATCTGCAGCAACACTTTTCACTTTAATATATGGTAATATGAGTAGAGAGGAGAGAATTCCTGAGGAGAAGGAAAGCGTGGAAATAAGAGCAGGTGTATAACGGTTCCTAAATGGTCTAAATCATAAATATAGGTAACATGGATCAGCTGTCCCTGGCAATAAATCTCAGCTTGAAGAACCTACTCTACCAAACTTAAAAGGAAAAGGTATTTTCATAATAATCGTATCTGCAGTAAATTGGTATAAAATCAAAGGTAGCGTCTTTTAGAAATTATTTCAGAAAACAGCTGCGACATTATTTTTGAAAATCTACTGTGCAAAAGAGTTTAAAGGAGTACATTAATTTTTACTTTCTCTATTACGTATAGTAAGCTAGGGAAGTATTGTATTTCATTAAAAAATTCTATGTGGAGATCTCGCCGGAAATGTATGTTTTGAGGCTCCTTGAATAAAAAAGGGTGTGTATGTCTGTGTGTCCGCCCATCTAGCTAAAGAAATATGAAAAATCAAAGTTAAAAACCAAAGTTGGTATTTAAGTTTAATGTATTTCAAGTATGCAACATAAACGTCTTGAATGACATTTTCCCCCCAAACTGCCCTTTACTTGAAAAATTGTTGGAAAGTTTTGATTTTATTAAAAATACGTCCAATAATTTTGATTAAGGTATCATACGTTTAAGATATTTTTATGGCAAATAAAATGTGTATTTTGAATTTTCTGGCTATAGCCTATGCAGTTCTGTTCACTCTTAATGATTTTTTTCATAACTGGTGAAGCGTAAGAGATGCTGTACAAAAAATGTAAATCTCGTTGAAAAACGGAATTTATTTTATATTCATTTTCCTTTGGATCTCTACATTGCCGAGATGTTGCTTGTTATTACTTTCAAGTTGTAAGCTCTTTGAACTTTGAACTTATCTTTATTCCTTTTTTCGTTTCTTCTTTCCTTCTTTTCAACGCAAGCACTTGTTTTGATATTCTTATTAGGCCTTAAAATATTTGACCATTGCTTAAGCCACTCTCCACTTTTATTGTATCTACATGGACACATGTAGAAAATAAAACTAGATTGGCAAATGTTTGTCCCAATTAATAGAAGTAGATGGAAAAGAAGTATTTTTAAAAATCTGATGAGTTGCACTCACATGACTTTCTCTACTCTTGAACTAACCATTCTTACAAACTCTTATTCCTGTATCTTCTTCGTGTTAGTTAAGATAAACATTTTTACAACTTATCTTATTGCTTATTTCCTTATAGGTGCAAGGGGAATGTTAGAATACAGAAGGCTTTGTGCGATAGTAAAATGTTTTAAAGCTTTGAGATTCTGTTGCCTTTGCACACTTAACATATAAAAAAATGAACAACGATGAACTATTTCGCGAAAGTTTTGTTTTCTGAAACTCACACACATAACAAGGAATATCTCTAAAATGGTTCACCTTACAAGAAAATTTATTCTGACATATCAAAGTTCTAAGGCTTTCACGGCCGGTGTCAATACTAGATGCAATAATATTAACCGGGCTTGTGGGCCGTGGTCTATTGGGTTCCTTCTTCTTCCCAAACGTTTCGTCTGCGACTACGGCAGACATCTTCAGTGGCGGCGAGGTCGAAGTTTCCTAGTGGAGATCTCAGCACCGACTGTGCTGGTCACCACCAGAGGTGCGGTATTTATGTAAAAATAAACATAAATACCGCACCTCTGGTGGTGACCAGCACAGTCGGTGCTGAGATCTCCACTAGGAAACTTCGACCTCGCCGCCACTGAAGATGCCTGCCGTAGTCGCAGACGAAACGTTTGGGAAGAAGAAGGAACCCAATAGACCACGGCCCACAAGCCCGGTTAATATTATTGCATCTAGTATTCTGACATAAATTGTGTATTTTAGCAAGATCCACATTTTTTGTACAGTACGATTTGATCTATCTCTAATGGTTTTCCAGTTATGCAAAAGTCGTCCAGAGTAAATAGGACTACAGGGGCTATAGCATGAAAATTCAAGATATACATTTCATTTGTCATCAAAATATCTCAAACATGTGACATTTTAATCAAAATCATTAGAGCCATTTTCAAGAAAATCAAAATTTTCGAAAAAATTTTACATGTAAAGGGTAGTTTAGGGTGGGACTATTTTATTCAAAATCTTCGTGTCACATCCTTGAAAGACATTAAACTTAAATACCAACTTTGGTTTTTAACCGACTTTTCGTTTTTGAGTTATGCTGTCCACAAACTGACACACAGACACACGGACCTTATTCTATAAATGCTTTTTTTTTTATTCAGTGGGCCTCAAAACATATATTTCCGGTGAAATCTCGACATCGAATTTTTGGGTGGAATACAATACTTCCCCTACTTACCAGTAGAGAAAGTGAAACTATAGATATTACTAAGACACACAATTCATATGTAAATGAATTTATTGTAGAGCGAACCATTCGAAGATATCCCTCGTTACTTGTGTAAGCTTTGGAGAACATTACCTCTGTTAAATGGAACATCGTTATTCAGTTTTTTATGTTAACCGTGAAAAGAGAACGGAATTTGAAAGGTTTAAAAGAGTTGACTATCGCTCAAAGCCTACTGTATTCCCATATTATCGTTGCACATGCAAGAAAACGAGCAATAAGATAATTTCTGCAAATACTTAGTTTTTAAATTTTTTTTTAATTAACGTCCTCCAACGTAATGTCATATCAGTCGGTGAATGAATGGAAATGGGTGAAATGATGCTCAAATGAACCCGAGGTCCATGGAGCTTAAAGTTACCCGACATTCGTCTTCCAGGGTAAGGGAAAACCTCGGAAAAAACCTTACTCGTATAACTTGCCGTAAGCGAGATTCAAACTCGCGACCTCTTGAACGTGAGCAAACACGCTAACCATCACGCTACCGAGGCGGGCTCGGCTAACACGAAAAAGATATAGTAATAAGAGTTTTAAGAATGGTTAGTACAAGAATAGGGAAAGTCATGTGAGTGCAACGCATCACATACTTTTAAAAACTAACATTAACAATTTATCTTGAAATATCATATGCTTATGATATTTGCGTATATTGAATTTCCTAGCAATAGCTTGGAAAGCCCTCTTTGTTCGGAGGGAGATTTGTATCATTTTCTTCAATTGTAGATCTTGTTTATTTCAGAGGCTTTATTGGACCCTAAATGTTAAACTTTGAAAAAGATACCACTTCAGTTAAGCGGCAGAGAATGTGATACCAGAACTGAGCAAAATGGCGCTGTGGTAACTTGACAGGCTCGCATTCGGAATGTGTGTCGGCTTCGATTTCCGTTGACTGCCCTTCTGATTTTTTTTTTTTTTTTTTTTCCGAATACCTTTCTAGTATTTCCTTTTATTTTCATATTTTAGGCCTGTTTATAAATTTCGTGATATAGGACAGTGCTGGATAGATGCTGCGGGTGCTCATATTCATAGAAAATAATATTTCCTTGTACACTAGAGGGCTGTTTGGTTGAACGGGTCGTTTGCCTCCATTTTATAACAGTTTCAGCTTCAGTAGAGATTTCTTGTAGTCAGGAAGTGTAAGGTACTTCCGCGCATCTCTGTTTCCCCACGGCTTGTAGCCTGCAGCCTCCTGTAGCCTTCACTTCATTCCTTCTTCCTGGGTAGTGGGAGCACAATATTTCTCGCGTAGATCGCAGTGCACGAGGTGTCCCTCTTCTTCTATACCTACATTCTAAGTGATATCAGCAAGCAAGCTGTGTTTTGAGAGGACGTCACTGGATAAAAACGCTAATAAGCAATGTAACAAAATTTCTGCCTAATCTTAATGTGGAAGATAAAGCAGACTCGATATTTATAGGTTTTCGCTCTGTGAAACTTTGCTCCTTCAGCACACAAGTTGCAAATACCTTATAAGGAATATCGGCACATAATTATAGTACAAGCGCATTGGCCATTAATGTGAAGGCAAACAAACGCATTAAGATCTCACATTGTGTATCCTTTATTTATATCACGTGCATCAGTTCATTTCATCCTTCATCAGCACCACACAATTATGCCTTCCACAAAACCAAATCCTCATTAGAAAAGCTAACAGTATTAAACGTGTTTCATAAAATCAATTATACGCATTTGAGGCAGAAAAAGGAGAATGTCTCTAATTAGAGCGTGGAGTAGAAAGCACTGACCGAAGCGTACGTGATGTTTGATGATAATCCTGTTTAAGAGACCTGACTTTCCGCAGTGAGCCGTAACCATCCATTACGTGTAGGCGCGGTTCTTATTGCCAGATAAAGATGCTATTGCTGCAAAATATTTGAGGAAACTGATATAATTGAGCGAAGGAAACAGCCAATTACGGTAAAGAAATGTAGATACCTTCGTAATATTGTTGCTGAAGGGCTATCTACAGTTGCTATATCTCTCTGCCTGATGCTAATAAATCACGCTTAGTGAGCAAGGTCTTGCAGAACTGTATAGAGTTTGCCGCCATTGTTCTTCTGATTCTTGGCAACGCTCAATATTTCTCCTGTGTGGGCTATCTCTGTCTCACTTTCTTTACACCAGTTACAGATTCTGTGTACTTCTTTCTCTAAAAAGAGACTTAATGGCACAAATTGCCAAAAATAATTTTTGTGCAGTTCTATTAATTCGAGGTGTGTTCTACGTGCACATGCCCTTGTCAGGGCTTAATCACTAATATGGCAGGATGTGGGGTTTGTAGGATAGCGGTGTAATTGAGGTTGGGGTAGGGACAGAATGTAGCAAGATTTGCTTCTCAACGGCTGCAGATCAGGGTGCAACTGTCCTTGAGAACCGCTGGTGTAAAGGTTGAATCCAAATATAGTGGACATAGTTTATCGGCAGTTCCCAAGAGTTCAGCATGGCCAACATTACACTAAACAGCAGACGAAAGTATCTCAAAAAGACGTTTCTAACCTCAAATATCACAGGGTTGAAGTACCACGTTTTCAAACGATTACAACAAACAACGTATTCACATTCGGTAAATCTTGTTCTGAAATAACACTTTTGCATAAAATCTCTTCCTAGCGCTAAATATCACAATATATATTTAATGCACTACTGTGTAGCGAACACAAAAATAACGACAGTAACTATAATTGCATATACTGCTCCAAAATAATTCAGACAAAATCACGCGAACACGAGCAGGACGTCCACAGATTAATCAATTAATTAATACGGTGTCTAAACAAATCTTGTTTTAAAATCTATCGTTTGGCCTCTCTGTAACGCGTTTATAAACAAGGGTTTCTGTGGCAACATAACCGACGCAATAACACCACGCTTATATATTACGAATAGTTGGCGGCTCTAATGCAACCTAACATCACCAGATATAACCAGACTACACCATAATGGAGGAAAAATGTCAAGGTTGTTTTCTGGGATATCTCAAAAAGTCACGCCTACTATAATAATGGGGTTGATTTTAAACTTTGTAATCCAAGTATCTCTTGGTAGGATTACATAGAGGTTCAGCTTTTGCTGCTGGTGGAGCTGTTCCGATGTTACCGGATGTAAGCGCATAGCATGTGGGGAAGACCTTCTAACCTAGCTAACACTTGTGAGATCAGCTGCAGCAATATCCGCCACCAACAAATGAAACATGCTCAAAGATCTGACCAAGTTATCGTTTGGCCCCTTTGTTATCGAGACAATTGGGCCCTGGAGCTCTGCAGTGTCAGTAGATTCAAAAGCAGAAAAGAGATTGAAATCATTCAAAGAAAGCTACCGTTCTAGTGATTTCTTAAGACAATTAGTATTGCTATACAGCGAGGTAATTTCACGAGTGTTTGGAAACTTCCTCTAATTCTACTGATTTTGATCGTCTTTCCACTTCTGAAAGGGAAGGCGAAGGTGTAGTGAAATACGTTGCCTTTTTTGTAGAGTTTAACGCCTGCTTTTACTACATACGGCACCGCAGGCGGTGACACTGATGATACATGAAATTAAGATGGAATATATCCATACAAAGTGTTTGTAATGTAAACGTGTAGCAGAAACATAAAAAATTCCTTTAAAGAAGGGTCTATAAATTGGTCTTATTGTTAAATATGGCCGTTTCTATGATCTTAGGCCTTATAGTTTTGTTACAAAAGTATGTATATGTAAGTTGGCTTTTTTAGTTTTGCCTTGAGCAAGTTTTCTATGACTAAAGAAGTTCTTGCCATGGATAATCCGATTGTTTTTTCAGAAGCTAAATCAAGTATTAGGATGATAAAAACAGATGTTTTTCTTTAATTAAATTTTATATTTATACTCCGCCTTTAACTACAGTGGTCATATCGGCCGCCTCTACTTCGGAACATATTGCCCATCGGCAATAGTGTCAACCCATTTCACAGTTGATTTTGGGTCTTTGGGCTTTTTATTGTGTAAGTTAAATTCACACACATTCACACTCTCAGTGTTATATCCAGACTCTAGGATATGGATTAACCCTAAGCTAAAGAAAAATTCCCACTACCCAGCCGGAAATTGAATCCGGGACCTCTCGCTCAGTAGGCAAGTGCTCTACCCACTGAGCTACGGGAACAGTATCCTCTAGGTGGTGTTGCGAGTGTACTTTTGTGTTAATTAGACGGGTGATTGTTTATTTTCTCTACTACGTTTAGTAAGGTAGAGGAAGTATTGTATTCCACCCAAAAATTCGATTTCGAGACTTTACCGGAAATATATGTTTCGAGACCCCTGGATCCCAAAAAAAGCATTTTTAGAAAAAGTCTGCGCGCGCGCGCGTGTGTGTGTGTGTGTGTGTGTGTGCGCGCGATATATATACTCGACCTACCAAAGATGTGCCAGTAACAGTTGTAGACTCCACCCCGACCCCGACCCATAAGAAGAAGTTTTACAGCGAGTATCCTTTTTCCCTGCCATGTAATACCAAAGCAACGGCCAAGTACTTAAAGGAGTCAAAGAAGAAATGAAGTGAAGTGAAATGAGAAGTGAAATTCGGAGGATGTAATTAATTTTCCTATCTTTTAAGCAGTTAAAACACCCTTTTCTCGTTATTTTAATTCCTAAAATATCGCGATTTACATTAGAAACCTTTGATTTACATTCCTCTACCAACGTTTCAATTTCACTCCGAGACTCTACACGAACATATTCTAAATTAATAGCTGCTATAAAGCCAGAAATAATGCCCCTTTAGCTATACTGCTACTTCCCCTTTTTGTTAGAGGTACAAAATAAAGCATGGATAGAGTTTAATCCCTCTTAATTGTAGAAGTTAAGAGAAAATTCCGGACAGACAAGGAAAGTTAACTTCTGGTAAAGTTATCTGCAATGGCGATGCTTCCTCAGTTATTCACGGTTCACTGCTTCCTTGAAATGCCCCTCTTTCTGAAACATAGTACCGCTTTGACCTTCCAGAGATCCCATCGTGCAGGGCAACCCAAAACAACTCAGACAACACTGTTCCGAATCACGAGTTGATGGATGTGCAGGATACTGTTCAGGAGTGTCGCTGTTTTTTCGTGCAGGGCTAATACTGACAGGAATTATATATAAAAAACACAGGATAACATACCTGATTGAGCTGAGTGTATCGTGTGGCCTGATGTTTATGTTTTTGTGTATGAAGTATCCACTTTATTAAATTGATTACAGTAAAAAGTCGTGGCTACTAGAATGTCATACAGGTCCATTCAAGTCTAACATACTCATTGTTATCCAGACGTTACTCTGGATGACAATTGGACTTAAGTACAACTTTGTTTTTCAAGTTGATTTCTTAAAAAGTCAACAAAGCAAATAAAACACGCATACACATTAACATAACACTCTTTTATCTTGCGAGTTGTATGGGTCCTGTCTTGTCTGTCAAGGTGCTGATTCCGGCACGTCAGTCGATGGCTTATTGTGTGCCAGACTCGCGAGGAAGGATGCTATGAAAGTACCCTGTATCCGGTCAGAATGCACAACAGTGCATCCCTAACAGGCGCAGACTGTTCTTTAGCCCGACGAAGTTCCAAGTCACCAAAGAGAGCACTCTTCAGCTAAGTCCGACTGAACAATCAGTCATCCTGGCAGGCTGCGGGATGATCGCAGCGCCTCACCTCAGTCGAACACCGTAATTCCGAAGCATAAGCTCCTCAGCAGCACATCCTACCAGCAAGCCCACTGACTCTTACAACTTGAAAAGGCCGGATAGAGAGAGAATGAAATAAATGAAATGATGGGCGTGATACGTGGGATGTAAGTTAAATATTCTTCCCAGCATTTTCCTGAGGGGCCCGCGAAAAGCTCCCGAAAACACCCAGGTATCAAACCCGTAACCTCCGTAATGTGAGTCACAGACGCTACCACCTGGGCCATCTCACATGTGTTTGGAAATGTCTTTGTCGGTCTGAGTGGCTCAGTTGAACAGATGCTAGTCCACTGATTCCAATGTTCGAGTTCAAACCCGACCCAGAAGGTTTTTAAGTGTGCTTAAATGCAACAGCCCCACGTCAGTCAGTTTACTGACATGTAAAAGAACTGCGGAAGAAATTCCGGCACACTGGCCGCGCTGATATATTGGCAATTGAAAGCGTCATAAATAAAAACATGTCATCTTAAAATGTATATCAAATTACAAAATCCCTTGCTATAAATATTAATACACAAACTCAAAATCTTAATATAATAAAACATAACATAAATAATCATAATTAAAAATATAACTTAATGCACTTCAACAAAAAGTCAATATTAATTAGTTAACAAGCAAAATCATTTTTAAGTAGTTCATTTTTTCGCTTATATCAGCCTTAATGCTACGAAGAATCTAAGAAAGGAGTAACAGTATAATCTGAAAACAAAGGAGTGCCGGTTGTCGATGATAATAGTGTGTCAGTAATAAGTCATGCCTCTGAATTACGTGTAATGTCAGAACATACGAGCAAGTTGACCCCACGTGAGGCTGCCATTCGAACGAACATACTCACTGACGTTGAATTTCTCGTAGTTTCGTCTCGTTGGTTAGCCAATACTTGGGTGGTTTCTAACGATTTCCTTTCTGCGACTTCCCTTTCATTTCGTTTTCCCCCCCTTCATATGTGCTTGTAGGTTTTGTGGCGTATGGCGGTGCTGGAAAGAAAGCGCGGAAGCTTGCTTAAAGGAAAAAGTAGCTACTTCCCATGGACATTAGAGAACTGCTTAGTCGACCGTCGCTCTTTCTAAGCTGCTCCAGCAGTGACAGGGTCTTCCAACATGGAGACGCTAGGGACTTCCACGCTTCTCTGCCACATGACTGCCTGCGGTCTATACCCTCCTGCGATTCCTTCACTTCATCTTTCCCTTGTGGTACTAGCAATAATAAAATGAGAGCGTCAGGTGCCTTTTTGGTTGTATATCATATACCTTCCTCTTAGTTTGAATAATTACCTCGTATAAACTACCCATCACAAATCCACAAAAGCTACAATCCAAACCAAGCTTTGCTGCTTCTACTCTATTCATTATAATAATTATAAGCTTATTAGTTAATGCACGAGGATAGACAGTGAGGGAAAGCACGCTAACGTAGCAATTTGTTTCTTCAATAGTTTACATTCCACAGGAATAATTCTTTAAAGCGACCTATATTATAATCTTTAAGTTCAAGACAATTTAAACATAGCTTTCCACATGCGCATATAATGTCCTTTTACTACGAAAAATAGAACGAATGAAACCACAAATGTACATGTCATTTGATTTTATAAAAAAATGAACATTGTTTTATAACATCCAGTTTCAACGCACCCTGGTTTAGGTCGTACACATCGCCTCGAACTCTCGCCTTAGTGGGAGCTCCTTTCCAACATGGGGAGAAGACGCCAGAAGAAGCAATCACTGGTGGCCGATGAAGCTAAAAGATTGGAAGCTGAGTTGGCAACCGCTAACGCCGCAGTGGCTGAAGCTCATTGCTCGGCCCCTTCGCCATCTACTTTGCAGCTCTACACCGGTCTCAACCGAAACCATGTCATCCACCGCAGTCTCTCCTACTGATGTGCGGGATCCGCAGCGTCGTGGTTGTGCAAGTACATACGCAGCTACCAACGCAAACGCTCCAAGATTATGTAAAACAACGCTGGCCTTCAGTCATGAAGATCAGCACCCGGAAAGGTCCAACTCTTCTTGTGTCTTTAGGGGCAAGTCACACTATGACGCCGCTTTTACCTCCAGGTTGGATCTCTTGGGTCAACTCCTGAGAATAGAGCCCAGCCGGACATTCTGGACGCTGTCCTGCCGCCACTGCTGCCTTTAAGGGCTCACCGCGGATAAGTGTACTTCACCGCCGAGGTGCCACTACTGTGGTGCACCGAACAAGACGTCTACCTGCCACCAGCACAACCTTAAACTACGACGCAGCTTCTGCGCAACCTGCTGGGGGCATGACCGATGCGTCCACGTTTCACTAGTAAGTGAAAAGTAATGAAGATCTTAACATTATAAGAATATGAATAAACTGCTATTACTCATATTCCTCTTCGTGGATTAGACAACATATCCATTTTGACTTCACAGTTTGCCTCCAATGTTTCCTGAGTCAACCTCGATTCCTCACGTTGTATAATTTATGCCATAGCCAAGATATAAAAATTGAATTACATATTTCTATTTGAGAAAATTAAAAGGAACATCTCGAAATTTGGTCTAAAAAAGCTAGCAAGCAAATTGTGTCCTTGGATGAGATCTATATGTTTATGTAGTACGACTTTGTCGATCCATTACGATCGTGGAAACGTTAGTCAGAGTGAACTGGACTTCAGAGGCTATATTAAGAAAATTAAATATATGCATTATCTTAAACGTATGTCGTTTTAATCCAAATCATTAGAACCGTTTTTGAGAAAATCGAAATGATTTACTGGCCCTGGTGTGGCATCACTGAAAAATGCTGAACAACAAATTTTCGTTTATGAGTTCAGGGGCGGGCAGACAGACAGATACATACATTCTCAGATAGACACATAAACCATTTACTAAGAAGGCTTTTTTTTTGGTTCAGGTAACCTCAAAACATATAATACCCGCGCAATATGGGTATAAAATCTTATGGTGAAATGTAACAGTTCCCCTACTTACGTACGGGAAAAGGTGAAAGAAAACTCCCGTTTGGCGTATATCCTCTGGATTTTTGGTTCAGTTTAGTAATTACTATGTATACAAGCAAAATACATCTCTTCGTTTCTCAAACAAGTTGTAGAGAATTCATCATTTCACTTTGGCACAATCTCAAGGCATGATCATTTTCTCCTCTAACAGGTTCCTTCATTTGGAGGAGTAAACGAAGAGAAGAAGGAAATAAGAGATTAAATGTGAAGTAACCCAGAAAGAGAAAGATTTTCTTCTTGCACGATATTGAAATCTCATTGTCATGTCTGAACGGTTTGGCACCTCGCCTAATGTGGTCTTCCTTCCAACTCCTCTCAAAACATCTCTACAAATCTCTAGGATGCTGGAAGCTTCGGTGAAATTGCCGTCGACTCCCTCCCTCTCTCACCCCTTGCCCAGCACGCATCCACACCCGCCTTTACACACCAATTTCGGACTAATTAACAGGAGAATTACGTGTTGAACGAAGTTCATTGCAGCAGGCAGATAATCACGGCTCCACCTGCTACGCGGCCCTAGCTATGCAGCATGTGAACATTCACAGATGGGATGAGGGAAAGTCGGTTAGATGGCAATTTGCATTTGCGCACGGAGAGCTTCTCACTTAATAAATACTGGCTTCAATTGGAATATCGTTTTAAAAAGCCGCGATAATCACGGTGAAATGATTTCCAGTGACAAAAGGAGATTGGATTGCCACTGTTTCTATCCCTACTTGTCTATACCCACATATTTACATACATTCAACCTTCCCTCCCATTCTCTTCCGTCTTCTTTGTCACCGTAATACGAGCGAACGAGCTACATTTCGAAAGGGTTGAAAAGGATTGGATGGAATGAGGTGCGAGTGAAGTTGGCAGAAGAGGAATTTCAATTGAATGTAGGAAAACAAAGCCCTTTACAGAACCGATTGGCTTGATTGTTAAACATAGGAAATTATTTCAGAGGATTCAACAATGCGAAAAACTTTCCCACTCAAACTTCCTGGAGTATTTACCGTTTTCCCTCCGTCTGACTTTAAAATACCTAGCATTCTTTTAAATGGTGCATACAACGATAATTTCATTTTAAATATACGTAGCACAGTGGTTTTGATGAGATATATTTTGATCAACGCAGAAAATAACTTGTATTACATTCACATGATCTTCTCTGGTCATTCTTTTATAATTATTCTTACAAAAGTATCCTTTTTCTCTCCCCTATCTTAAAGATTGCAGAGGTGATTTCGTTACATATTTCTTTGTAGGTAAACGAGAGATACAGGGATTAAAAGTGAGTATTCCATGGCACCACTTTAATTTATCCTTTAAATGATCACAGGAGGCAAACAAATGGCGACATAATTCTTAGTTCTTTCTGTAGTATCTTTTTGTCCAAATCCTACCGTTTACCAGTTCCACAAAAGTATGTACAAATAATTCAGAATGAACATACTTCACAGACTATGCTTAGAAAGTTTTAGAAATATATTTTATTTGAGATGCAAATATCTTAAACATGTCTTATTTTAAGTAAAGTCGTTAGAGCTGTTTTTAAAGTTGCTCATGCAAAGGACAGTTTGGAATATGGGAATGCTTTATAAAATGTGTTACGTGCTTGGATTATGCTGAATTTGAGCTCAGTATTTATTATAATACATTCATTTGAGCTCTTCTTTTCGCAAATTCTTTCTTTTCTCTCTCATTCTCACTGTCTCTGTCGCATTTCTCTCACTCAATCTCACTGTCTCTGTCGTTCTCTCTCTCTCTCTCTCTCTCTCTCTCTCTCTCTCTCTCTCTCTCTCTCTCTCTCACGTGGACCTTCCTCTAATTGATTCAAGCGGCCCCTAAATTTTTCGAAAGAATAGAGTACTTGCTACCCTAGGTCAGCGGTAGAAAAAAAGAAAATATGCGCTGAGGTAAGATATGCAAAATTATATTGCTACACAAGCGAAATTATTTGAGGAAAACAATTTAAGGGCGAGTATAAGCTATTATAGCTAATATTATCAGTGAACGGTGTATAAGAGACCAGCATACTAATGAGAAAAAATTAATAATAATAACAGTAACAACAATAATAACAACAATAACAATAATAATAGAAATAATATTAATAATAATAATAATAATAATAATAATAATAATAATAATAATAATAATAATAATAATAATAATAATAATAATAATAATAACAACAATAACAACAATAACAACAACAACAATAACAATAATAATAATAATAATAATAATAATAATAATAATGATGATGATGATGATGATGATGATACTATGACATGTAATTTTGTACTTCTATTAACTATCTATAGAGATTATTATTCTTATTATTATTATTATTATTATTATTATTATTACTACTACTATTATTATTACTACTACTATTATTATTCTTATTACTATTATTCTTACTATTATTATTATTATTATTATTATTATTATTATTATTATTATTATTATTATTATTATTATTATTATTATTATTATTACCTTGGTAGCTAAAAAGTGAATTAAGTATATGTACTACTGTCATTTTTATTACATGATCATGATTATCACCAACGCAAAGGCACTCAGCTATCCAGAACAATTTCTTAGCAATGTTACCCTACAATCATGCTTTGTAATGGCATAAGTAGCATGTGCATCTTTATGCTAGACGCGCAAGAGAAGAGATAGCTTAAAAATGAATAGCTGCAAATTTCACTATCTAAATTCCTTCAACCTTTGCGTCAAAGAGTACGCTCAAACACTGTTTTTATATTTTCTTTTAGGTCTCGCCAATATCAAGTTTTGCAGCCGAGGTAACACTTCCCTTACCCGAAATTAAGAGGAAAGTGAAATCTAAACGGAGTTGGTATTGGCACATTTTAACAATTCTTTCAAGGTAAATAGGTTGTACAGATCATAGTAAGAAAATAAGGAACTCTCTAGTTCATAAACACCACTTTTGAGCTTGGGAAGATGTTTTTAGAGGAGAGACATTTGCATATATGCACACCAACGAGAAACGAAATTAAAAACTGGATGTGCTGACCATTTCACGCCAGATGGTCCGTATAAAATATTCTAGTGCAGTATTGCAAACCATTCCATGTGCTCCATTTCTCCATTATTTCCAGCCACTCAAGTGAACGCAGCTGTGCTAAAAGATTTATCGCGTAGCGTAGCGAAATCGTGGCAAAATAGCTGCTAGTGACCTACCAAGTGAACGAAGCCCAAGATTACATCCATTAGATTCAATTTCCTATCTTTCTCTCTTCGGCAACTGCCGAATCTTTCAAAGCTGAAAAGGCAATTTTCTTTTGCTTTTTATAAAATACTTGTTCTAGAAAAAGCCCACGGCTATTGAATTATAATGAAGCATTATTTGAAATGCGACACGCCTTGTAATTTATTTGTTATAGCGAGTGCAATATTAAGGTGGAAGTATCGATAGTAGATAGATGCTGCTTGTAGTGTTTCTCCCACATGGTTCGTTGTTGATAAACCAATCAGCATCCACATCCAACGTCTAGTTTATTCGCCTGTATAAACATCCTAATAAGTACACCAGTCCTGCTCTCCGAGTAGTAAAGCCACTAGTTGTCACGAGTTTTAGTATGTTCAGTAGTGAATAAATACATTATGGCTGTGTATGTATTTCTGTAACGCATTAGCTATTCTTCTAATTCACACTTGACAGTGAGTGGTATAGAAGTGTTATAGTTGTGCATTCCTGCGGCAGTTGTGTTAGATGTCTGCTCTAAAAATGCTAGTACATTGTATATCATTGTATGTATGATTGAAGTCTTGTAGGATATTTTCGGATAGGGAATCGGATTTGTACTAAGAAACAATTTAATGACAAATTATTGCTCTACAGCTTTTGCACAGTCATTAATAATTGTTACATTATAATAATAACAACTGTGATAGAGCAAAGTTAATACAAAGTTTCAAAGGTTTTCAGTTGAAACAACAGAAGAAAACCACAATTTGGATAGGAGAAGGAAGAAAAAGTCACAGTGGTAGGATGAAGAAATATTGGAAAGATAGGAAAAAGAAAAGGGTGAATATAAACGCAATGGGTTGCTTAACGTGGTCCGTAGATGGCCTGGAAAAAAATTGTGCTATGCGCAGAAGTTCGTGCAAACTCAGTATCTCTCTTTGCAGTCTCTCCTTGAGCTTGTAAATGTCGCAGGATTTTCTGCTCCAAAAGCTGAAATGAGTGTTGGACAACCACGGCCTTCGGCTCATAGATAGACGAGACTATTCAGGGAAAGGAATGAACGCCATCGTCCTGGTTTAGAACGTATGACCAGAATTCATTCAGTGCTAATGCATAAGCAACAGACAAAACTTACTACACAAAAATGAAGATCTCGTTAAAATACAGCTGTCCTCCTTTGGTTCCCATAGTCGTAGGTTAAAGTCCGGTAGGGCATGTTAACTATTTTTCGGGTATAAGAATTGTTGCATGGCTTCCTTCGAAAGGGAAGTAAAGTCGATTAGGCCAATGACTTAATCTGAAATAAATTCAATCAATTCACAGTCACTCCTGGTGACTCTTCTCAGCAATAGCTTACGGCTATTTCTTGAGTTTAATTCTTCCCATTCATGAACATGTGAACATGTCCTCAACAGTGAACAATAGAGACCAAAAGAATTGTAGCCGTTACTAAAACTGTACACGGGGGTCAGTCTGCTTCACTTGGTGCTTGTTCTTTTTACGGCGAGAGGAATTAAGTTGCTCTTGCCACACACTAACGTGGTTAGTGTCCAGTACATGTGTAATACTGCGAATGCTGCTAAATGACTCTTCTGCTGTTCTGTTCAAAACATTTTGCTTAAATTGTGCAGTACATTGAGACTGTCTAGCCATTGTTTGCTTTGAAGCACACTTTCGCAAGCGCCTATCAATGAACTGGAAAGTGAAGTGACGTGGAGCGTCTATTGGGATATCTTTCCTGTACATTTCTTCAGTTGCTAAACGATTATTTTTGCTTCGTTGTTAAATGATACGAATACCTGCAAGTTTCGAAAAGGTGTAAATGTTCTCCATCTTAATTACAGACTCAATGAGGCTAAACAAGGAAATGGCAGTGGTTGTTATTGCACTTTCCGATCGTGTTCTTGTGTATACGTATTGCATTCAATTCATAATAAATTAATTACATGATAACGATGAACATCAGCTTTTGCCTTGTGCATTAGGTGACAAATACAAATGATAACCTGTCAGTAGGGAAGGCTACATAACGCAAGAAGGCAGTCAATCGGTTTTCATTGTCGCACTGCCAAATGATGAGTTCAAGATTGAAGAATTTCCGATAGCACTAAAATTCTAAATACTCACAGTAACGAGCTGCTTAAATACTACATAAATGTGCTCGCACAGAAGTTTTAGAGACATTCTAAGATATTCGGCGTAACTCGGCGATTTTTATTTTTTAATTTTATTTATCGTTACACTTGACTGTTATCTGCTATACCGTATGAACAGTATACATATACAACCTATCGCAATCTCCCTCACAGTAACGAAAGGACTGACCCAAAATTAACCTCCCATATCTAGTCAGAACGTATCCCCGGTAGACCACGAAACCAACAGCTTACCACTAATATATAGCACAAACACTTGTTTGGAAGTTTGAAGGTTTATTGTTTTATTCAGAAGAAAGGTATTTTTATACGCGACGAATTGAGAAGTGGTTTATGATCGAGTTCACTTTTGTAGACCGTAGGTGTCAGGTTATCTTTCCGACTTCCGTGTAGTACATAAACATCGTGGATTATTAAGTACAGCGCCATCTCGCAGTATCAGCAGTGTCTTGTTTGTTTCAAGAAAGTAAAGGAGACGTCACCCTCATTATCAATTTGCATGGTATCACTCCCAGCAGAGTTATTCATCACATCTAAAATACTTCTGTATGTGGCAAACTGAACATTCAGTTACATGTTTCTGGTTACAGCGCAGCTTCAGGCTTACTGTTAGTGTTGTGTTGAGTTGTTTATGCCAGTAAAGGTTTCGAACGAGAAAAAAAGAGAAGTAGACATAAGAATGGAAATTAAATTGGATGTGTTAACAAGATCAGACAAAGGTGAACATATTTATACGTAATACATTTTAGAATATGTTATACTTTTGTTTCCTATAGTGTGTAATTTGTGAATAACAGACTCCTCATTCCTTAAGACTTGACATTTCGGTAACTCGACAGCCTCTCAGTCCACATTAGGTCGAGTTATCTGGATTTCACTGTGCTAGTAATACGGAAGTACAGTTAGTTATAAATGTTATTATTTATTAAATTATATTGAGGATTTTACCTTTAAACGTCTGATAAGTGGCTAACATAGGTTCCCAGGATAGGAGTCAATGATTCGATGCATTGTGTCTGAAACAAATTATACGTAGTTATAGGTACCGTATGCTGTAAATCTTACAGTTAACTGCAACCAGACACAGCGGTTCACAGCTGTTCATCCAGCATAGATAACCAGGAGATGAATTCTCAGAATTCTGCGTAGACACCGGTAGTCACGCTGTGCAGGATATGTTTCGTGGGAGGGAAATTACTGGACTGCTTGGAACAATGCATGTTAAACACGAACAGCGCGTATCTTTAATGAGGGCCTTTTTTAATACACCTCTTTAATTGGTCACTGTCCTGATTTTATGGCAGATGTTGCAGGAATTACACACGGGAAGCAGATGGTTTTATTAGATTATAATCTTAGAAAATGTTTACATGGAAAGGAACACAAATACCACGTTTGGGGAGATTTGTAAGAGAATTATAATTCAGCACGGACAACAGAAATATATCAATGATAATCATATAATCAAAATCTATTTTAAATACTAATTGCTCCACATACAACAATTAACTGAGATTAGTATCTTGTAAGAGTAGAAATGGAATACAGATGCAAAAAATACGCATATTTTTTAAAATGTAATGTTCACGTTAGATAATACATTTATGATAGCAAGATAGTACCTGTAAGTACCTTCGCTTTTTAGTTCAATTGAATGCACGGTCCCTGCACAAATTCTACAATAATTTGTGATAATACTTACTCTGCCGAGCTGTAAAAGATTACCTGTTGAGTTTAAGAAAGATTTAGTAGTGTGTCACACGGTGCTGACGCGTTATGTCTCACCAGCTATAAATAGTGCCGGAAGCGTTAACCTTGACCCCTACCCATCACTACACTCTCTCAATCTCCTCAAACTGTTTTCACACTGCTCGTGTCATTGAGTTTATCGTGTGTATTAGAACCGGATAGTTTTTGTGTCTTATCAAAGTGTTTGGGAGTGTAATTCGGTACACAAGTTTAAAATGGCAGCAAAGCGAAAGAAGGCTTGGTTTCAATTGATAAAAAGTTAGATGCTGTTAAACCAATTGATAAAGGAGAAACGTTTGACACCACTTAAGTGAACTATTAATGATAAAGCACTTGAGCGTACTTCGTTCAAACGCCGTTCTGTTTGAAACAGAGGACTGTGGGTTAATTCTTTGTTGACAGATGATGTGATTTTGTATGATTAAGATTTCTATATTTTTAATGTGTTGTAAACAATACATACCATGTACCTTAAATAATTTTGTTACAACCCATAATTGTTTGTCGTCATAAAGGGTAAGTCTACTTATTTAAGGATTTAAGAATTTTGTTTTGCTTATTACCCATATTACCGGGACTATCCGGATGTACGATTTTCTGGATTGCCTTTGGTCCTAGTTAGTTTGCATAAACTTGGTTTTACTGTTGATCGAATAAAATATGCTAACCTTTTATTAAAGTGTTAATCATATACATATTATATTCAATTTATAAAAATAGTTAAAAATAAAACATTTTTTCGAATTTACATTTTTACAATTGAAACAAAAATAATTGTTATATTAGTTATTTTGTTATAAAACGTATTCTTTTAAGACTGTTTTCAAATCAGATGATGTCTGTCCTTGAGTGCTTTGGGTATCTTGCAGTGATATTTTTCATTCCCAGCAGTAGAAAATAGTGGGCACCAAGTGAATCTGTTTCCAATAAATATGACATGTTAGGTCCAAATATTCCAATTTCGCAAAAAATAATCCATGAGGAAGATAAATGACAAAGTTTTTAATACAATCGTGGATTTTAAACTATCTACCTCTCTCTTCCCTCTTAATACCCCGTTCCACAACCCGTCTTTCTTCCCCCATCATTTTAACTCAGTTGCATAAGAAGTAAGAAAGTTATAGGGTTCACAATACGTTGTTTTCAATGATAAACGGAAAAAAAATTCATAGAATTTTCAGTCATAACAATACACAAAACTGCATTTCTCCTTAAACATTCCTACATCGGAAGTTTGCTATAAAAAGTGGGCAGCGGAAAAGAGCATTGTAAATCTACCTGTATAACTTTTTAAGGAAAAAATCGTATAATCAACTTAGCCGCACTCCTTCAAGAGCTGTAATTAAGGCTTTATATAATCAGTTTGAGAAATTTTGCTCGGGGTGCACTCAGCCTCGTTAGATCCAGGAGGAGCCAATTGAGGAGCTACCTACTTGATGGAGAAGCAGCGACACCAGGTCGTGAAGGTCGCATAACTGGCCGGGAGGACTCAGGGGGCTGGCCATCCTCTAATACTGCACCCCAGTAATGACGCATGTAGAGGGCAGAGGTGGGGGACGCAGCATTTGGGTGGCTAGTCTTGGCCCTTCATGGGCTGTTGCGCTGGGGGTTTAGTTTTTTATGTAAAATATGTTATACCTACCAACTGATAAATGAATCTCTTTCCGATCTATCTGTAAACCATGTTTGAGAACTCATTATGATGTGGGTTAAAATTGTTTTTGTCCACAATTATAAGTTTAAGTTTTTACTTTTTATTAGGGATACCTAAATTGAGCCTAAACGAAGAATAGGACAATTCTTACAGTGCCCTTCCAGATCAAACAAAATTTCACTGTATAAAACAAATTTCCTCTCAAATTACCAACTTGAAAATGTTTTACATTCTGAACTACCAATCCAGCCCATAAAAGTAGTGCCTGAAATCAGAGGTGAATAAATGAAAAATTATTGACAAACTACTTTTAATCTGAATGGCCACGTACCTTCTGGTTTAAAGCCCTCCATAGCTTTCATTCCCATATGGCTGTACATCCTCAGGCTAATCTCTTTCGGGAGAGAACTGCGGTTTTCAGGCGGCTTAACTTAAAAAGCAACTATAAAACTCCACCAAGAAAAAAAACGAGTGCTTGTAGATGGCCAAAACCTGTTGTGGCATTGCATAAAATGGTAAAAAACATTTTACTGTAGCGAGTGTGACAATAAAATACATTTGGAACCTGTAAAATTAGTTGCTTTTTTAAATTGGGTTTCAGTTATTATGACAAGCCTCAGAAGGGATAAAAAGTAATGAAGCTTTTAAACAGTTGACCCGCGCTTCACTGACCCTGCGTGGATTACTTCTCAAACCTTAAGAACAGCAAATTGTGCCCAGAAGTACATAAATACGAATATGGTGCCAAACGCAGGCTGTATGATGAATATACGAAACGTAACATCTTCTATTCCGTTAAAGACATTATGACGTACGAGCCCCACAACAAAGCCAAGTTAAACAATGGAATTTGGTGAGATGTTCCATCCTAAGTAATTTAAGGTTAATAGCGACGGAAGCCTCCCCTATCTGACCTTTACGGTTCTACCCCACTCCATCTTGTTTTATTGTCCGGCAGATGTAGCGACTTAGACACCGCTCCTCAGTTTCCTGCCTTTGATGGAACTGCGTTGTAATGGGTTCATCCTTGCGATTCCTTTCTCCTTTTGTCCCTTTGCCTTCTGAAATTCAAACGCTCATGGCTGTAGACAATATGTACAAGTTCTTCGTATCCCACTGCTTCCTTTCAGCCGCTAGTGACTTTGAAAGTAGCTGGAGCTCAAGAAAAGGAGAGGAGCTTGGAGGCAGAATCTTTCTTTAACTTTAAGGGAACTTGCTGATCTCTTTCTGCTGACGTTCCTTTTATCCTTTCTGCCCATCAAATTAAAGCTCTCTTCCTTTTTTTCAATTTCCCTGTTTCATACGGTAGGCTGGGCAGGTTAGAATGTTCTACACTCTTAATTTCAAAGCAACCAATTTTTGGTTCTGATCATTAAAGGCTCAAAGCAAGATCTTTATTTAATGGCAGCATTAACAGGGATAACTTTCTTGTTGAAAACCAAGCTATAGGTTCAAGAATAAACGAAACACACGGCTGCACCTATATATCATAACAAAAGTCATCATTAATGTACATTGTAGACAAAATACTTGACACCAAAATAGCTGAAAAGCATCCTTCAGTTCAATAATAATAATAATAATAATAATAATAATAATAATAATAATAATAATAATAATAATAATAATAATAATAATAATAATAATAATTATAATAATTATAATAATAATAATAATAATAATAATAATAATAATAATAATAATAATAATAATAATAATAACTAAATAATAATAAATAATAATTAATAAATAATAATGAATAATAATAGATAATAATTGATAATAATAATAATTGATAATAATAATAATAATTGATAATAATAATAATTGATAATAATAATGATTGATAATAATAATGATTGATAATAATAATAATAATGATTGATAATAATAATAATGATTGATAATAATAATAATGATTGATAATAATAATAATGATTGATAATAATAATAATTATAATTATAATAATTATAATAATAATAATAATAATAATGATTGATAATAATAATAATTATAATTATAATAATTATAATAATAATAATAATTATAATAATTATAATAATAATAATAATTATAATAATTATAATAATAATAATAATAATAATAATAATAATAATAATAATTATAATAAAAATTATAATAATAATTATAATAATTATAATAATAAAAATTATAATAATAATTATAATAATTATAATAATAATTATAATAATAATTATAATAATAATAATAATAATAATAATAATAATAATAATAATAATAATAATAATAATAATAATAATTATTATTATTATTATTATTATTATTAATAATAATAATTAATAATAATTGATAATAATTGATTAATAATTGATAATAATTGATAACTAATTGATAAATAATTGATAATTGATAATAATTGATTAATAATTGATAATAATTGATAAATAATTGATAATAATTAATAATAATAAATAATAATTAATAATAATAAATAATAATTAATAATAATAATTAATAATAATTAATCATATTTAATAATAATTAATCATATTTAATAATAATTAATCATATTTAATAATAATTAATCATATTTAATAATAATTAATCATATTTAATAATATTTAATAATATTTAATAATAATAATAAATAATATTTAATAATAATAATAAATAATATTTAATAATAATAATTAATAATATTTAATAATATTTAATAATATTTAATAATATTTAATAATATTTAATAATAATAATAAATAATATTTAATAATAATAATAAATAATATTTAATAATAATAATAAATAATATTTAATAATAATAATAAATAATATTTAATAATAATAATAAATAATATTTAATAATAATAATAATAATAATAATAATAATAATAATAATAATAATAATAATAATAATAATAATAATAATAATAATAATAATAATAATAATAATAATAATAATAATAATAATACATTATTACTAATATTGCCCTTGCACAGAGTTTTTCGAGCTATTTTTATGGGAATATGCTATTAATGTCGCTTTATTTACTCTTTAAATAAGGTTTGGTAAACTCTCTTACATAGTCAGTAATATTGCCCTTCAGTTCAATCTTTTGGCTGTTATCCCATGTACTTCACTTGTAGGACGACAATCACAAGGAAGGCTGCGTTTAAACTGATGGCTAAACCTGCATGAACGACATTCATCTTAATGTTTAAAAGGATACTCTTTCCGTGATATTGCAATAAAAATGAAATAGAGACGTAGTTTAAAAGTGAATTATTAAAAATTCAAACCAACAATAAAGGATATCTTGAAAATTGCCGCCACCACAAGAAAGATATACGAAATAATTTGCGTGTTGTTAAGAACCCTGGACTCTGCTACGTTTTAAGGTGAATTGAACAAAATTATACAAAATTCGTACATAATGAAGTGAACTACACACGATATTTCCACAGAGTTCAAGATCTATACTTCAGTTATTTGCAAATGTCTTAAGTGTAAGATATTTTAGCGAAATAAAACCATTTTTGAGAGAATCAAAACTTTCCAAAAATGTTCCACGTAAAGGAAAGTTTAGGGAGAGGGAATTTCATTGAAAACTTAGGTGATTCATCTTTGGAATATCCTGAACTTAAATACACATTGGTACTTATCCGACATTTTCTTTTGAATTATGCTGTACATAGTCATACAAATACACCGACATAGCTTTTTCAAACTGCTTTCTCTCTTTATTCGATAGCCTCAGAACGTGAATTTACGGTGTAATTTTGGTGTCTAATTTCTGGGCGGAATATAATATTTCTATCCATTCTTTAGAGAAATAGAAAGAGCAATGTTAATGGGAGAAAAAAGCATGGGTAGTAAAAAGTTATGGTTCCATAATTGTGATGTAATAAAATCAGTTCCAGCTTCCTTATTCCGGATTTAGCAGTTAAGAGACTTCAGCTTTTCTGCTTCTTGTGTTTGGATAGTATAAAAAACGGAGGGGAAATAACTTTTGATGGCCAGTTTTTTTTTAGCGAAGAGGCTCGTAAATTATAAATACGTCGCTGCAGGCATTGGTCAAGAGCAGGGCGTTCTCTATACTCCTTAAATATAAAGTCAACACCTTGCTGTAGACGGCTGAGCGATAGAGCAAACAGTGGGGCACAGAATTCGGAAGTTGGTGTAACTGCATGTTGAAATTAAGATACTGTGACAAAACGGCAAATCCAGTCCAATTACTTTTCTATCAATTCATTTTCCTTCTAAACTTTTGCACAATAACATAGTTGTTCCCTCCTACTCACGTTAATAATCTATAGTCTCTTATGATATTACAACTCACAAATGTTTTCTTCTCGTAACCTTGACTCGGTCTTTTCATTGCTTCTCTTCACCTTCTCTGTTTCTCATACACTAACTTCAACGATAAAATCACTCAATACTCATTAAAACTTTTTCACTTCGACGCGGCGTATCTCGCACTCACTGACACACTGACTCATGTCCGTAACTCTAACCTCACCTCCGCTGTTTCCTCGCCTCCTTATATAGCACGGGGCTCTCAAGAATACCACAAACAGGTCGGCCGCCGTAGAGTTCTCGAAGGCTCTGGAAAACCCTTTTTGTTGCCGCTCGATTGTTGTTAGTCACGTCTTTGCTCGCGTGAGTGACGTCGAGAAACTTGACCTCGCACCTCTGTTTGCTCACTGGCCTTGTATGTGATGTGAAGCAGCTTAGATCCGACCGTTCCTTAGTTGTGCGTCACGCCCGGCATCGCCATACAAACAGCAAGAGAACTTCCGAAGCCTACAACAAAAATGAATAATTTGAACCGAACCTCTTAGCGGTCTTTGAATGCTAAAACGGAATGAAAAAGATTTTGATTAATACATCACTAAGCAAGCTGAATGTTCAATTATAATTAATCCATAATTCTTTGTAATCAGGATTAAAGGTATGCGGTATTCAGCTTGCTTCTCTGTCTTAATGACTATTTAAAAGGTAACAGGGGTTATTTTATTTAATTATTTGCTTTCTTTTCAGCTATTTTCTTTTTCTGGATATGAGGTTTCTTCCTAATTTGAATAATCTTAGATAACACCCTATATTTTATTACTGTAGTAACAGTTTCTGGTTTTTTAAGACTTGAACTTTGGGACCTTAAACCTTACACGCATGCAAATACACACGGAATACCTTATTTTATATTTCTTACAATGACGAACATATGTTTAAAATGTAGAGTTTGTAACCAAACAAACGAGAAATATTAACTATCTTATTCTTAAACCCCTGGGTAGGAAAAGATTCCTATGCATAAACTGCCACCATTCAGCAAGATAACAGTGTTCGAGAAACCCTTCCGCAAAGGCCAAGGAGTCGAAGTTGTGAGTTTTCAAGGGTTAAGCAGAAAATACCCAAGAAACAGATTGTACCGGATAAATCAGCAACTATTGTCGATTGTAAATATTTAAATTTACGGTAACATTGTGTAGCCAGAGCTTCTGAGGGATTTTTGTGATCGGTCATAAAAAATCTTTGGACGCGTGGCCGGCTTAATGGAAATTTTCTTCGCTGTGGGATGCACGCTGTTTGCCTGCTGATTTGGATATTGTGACGCCGGCCCAGTGTGCAATTTTCACAATCTAGGTGGGCAAACATCAATTTACGACAGAGTGACAGATCTGTGCAGTTTATCGTTGAGATAGAAATGAGAGCTATTAGAACAGGATAGACATAGTGTAATCTCTTACAGACCCCGCTCTTCATTGAAGTAGAAGGAAAGTGCATGTTGTATCAAGGTAAGTCACAATGAATGCCCGCACATTTTTGGCTTTTAGCATGGAATCTGTTCTATCAGGTATGTTTTATTCAATAATACACACTTATTGGTTTTTTTTTTCCATCGTTTTCCGCTTGAAGGTGCTAAAATTTCATTATGCATAGAAATACCTTTATTATTATTATTATTATTATTATTATTATTATTATTATTATTATTATTATTATTATTATTATTATTATCATCATCATCATCATCATCAGTATTCTCATTATTATTTCTATTAATATTTCAATTCATATGCTAGCCTTAGCCTCTGTCAGTTAAGACATTAATGGAGTTAAACAATTTTTTTTCTTTTTCTACGTGTGTCATAAACTTAGACAATCACGCTTTCACAGTTCAAAGGTATGCAATTGTTAACCTTGACAGTTTAAAGGAGTTTGAAGATGGTTAAACGGGTCTGTGGAGCTTGGTAGAAAAATATTACTGTTGAAGTTGCAAATTAAGAACACTTTACTTGGGATCTAACATGAACTGCCAAATTATTTCAAGCAAGGCTTGGCTTTGAAAGAACATATGGTTAGAGGATTGTTCCAAATATGATTGCATGTAGCAGTATATTGATGAGGCCTGATGCCAAAACGGTTAATATATGTTAAATTGTTTAAAGTTGTTAAAGCTATGGATATTTTTTCATTTTAAACATATTTTTATAGACGACAGAATGTAAAACGCTCAACGAAATAAAAGCGGTAGATATGTTATTCCTTTTTAACATGTGGAAGGAAAAGTATGTAGAAACATTCTCGAACCTCTAGGCATAGCTTTTACGCCACTAGAGATTTGTTTTACATAGGACAAAATTAGAGGGTATTCAGAATGTGTAGTTCTAAATTATAATTAAAGTTCGGGGTGAAATATTGTATAAACGAGTCTATTATAAATAATTCAGAGATTCACTGAGGTTATCAGCCGCTAATTAGCCCCATTTTCTTTCACTCGTTCACTCAGTCACTCACTCAATCACTCTCTCACTCAGTCACTCACACTCTCTATTTGAGAAATAAAAGTATGCACAAGGACTGGCAGATGTTGCACTGCGTACCAGTTTCACTTGTTTGTTTCTTTTTTGTCAGATTTTTCCACCCTGGAGTTAGCTGGCGCATGGCCATTTGCGTGTATCTGGCCTCGCATTAAGGTTGTATGTTCTCATCTGGACTCGGAAGTTCTCACAACGACCACTGTGGATGGGGCGCTGGTGGCCTAATTGGGTGAAACAGTGGCGCTAGCAGTCACACAGTACTAGCCAGGACACGTGTAAGTGAGCCATTTGTAGCTAATGTGGCATTAAAGGAGCAAAAGGGCAACTGCAGCTAAAAGAAAGCATATTCTTAACGGCAAATACAGCGCCGAATGCAGATAATTGGGGAACACAGTAACCTGTTTTTAATTGGGGAGACTGATTAATTTAAATAATTCTCCTTTGCGGTATTCTCATTACAGCAGAAATAACCAAGCGCAAGTCACTTGCATATACCGTTATTAACTAAGGTTTTTATACTCAGCCCCTCGTATTTCATGCAGTCCTTTTTACCTGTTCTACTGTGTGTAACAAGGGAAGTATTGTATAAACTAAAACTAAACCCTAGCGCAACAGCCCATGATGGACCAAGTCTTGCTGCCCAGCCGCTGCGTCCGCCACCTCTGCCCACTACAGGCATCATTGGTGGGGTGCAGTACTGGAGGATTTCATCGGAAATATGTTTTTGAGACTCGTTGAATCCAAAAAAAGAGCATCTAAAAAAAAAATATATAAAAAAATAAATAAATAAAAAATAAAAAAAAATTCGTTGGCACGCGCACTCGCGCTTTGTTTGTTTGTATGTGTGTGTGTGTGTGTGTGTGTGTGTATGTGTGTGTGCGCGCGAGCCTGTGAACAGCTTAACCCAAAAATGGAAAGTCGGTTAAAACAAAAGTTGGCATTTAAGTTTAATATCTTTCAGGAATGCGGCACGAAGATTTTGAAGACAATTCCTTCATCCTAAACTACCATTTACATGGAAACTTTTTCCAAAATTATCATTTTCTCAAAAAGGGCCCTGATGCTTTGATTAAAACGTCATTTGTTTAAGACCCTTTTATGGCAAATAAAATGTATATTTTGAATTTTCTGGGTATAGCCCATATAGTCCTGCTTACTCTAGATGACTTTTCCGTAGCTGTAGATCTCGTTAAAAACACAAGTTACGTCCAAATGCAATTATTTTATGAAATGAACCGTTTGGGATATTCCTTGTCATTTGTGTGAGCTTTTTAATACTTAAAACTTTTTTCAAATGAAAGGTCGTTATTCACTACTTTATCTCTTGGCTGTGCAAAGAGAACGAAGTTTCAAGGGCTTTATATACCGAATAGTTTTAAAAGATTTGACTGTTGCTCATAGTCTATTGTATTCACATATTCCTCTTCCCCCTACTAACGTGGAAAAGAGGAACAAGAGCTTGTATGAATAGTTAGTACACGAGTAAACAAAGTCACGTGAGTGGAAAACGTCAGATTTTTATCTTCTGTCTCGAAATTTTTCTCTTCTAAAAATTCTGTATGTAAAGGTTTGCGTATAGGATGGTAAGAATTCAATCCTTTTTCCAACGGAATCCACTCCTGAGTGTGAAAAAGGGCACATGGCAATTTTCAAAACAAGTACGTTGTTAAAATTGTTTTTATGTGTGCTTAAAAGCGAGAGCCCCATGTCCAAAATTCTGGCACAGCGGGGGCGCTGATACAATCCTGACAATTGGTATATACCGGGTGGAAGGGAAGTCATTAGATTAATTTAAACCAGTGATAGATCTCGGTATTTGGAACACATTTTGTATCTTACGTTTTTATCTCTGAACATTTCCTACGGAGATATTTTAGTTTTATTGAAAACAAGCTGGCAACACTGCAGGTTTCACTTTCACTAGGTCAGTACATAAATACGCGTCTCAGAGCCGCGCGGCTCATGAGTGGAAACAAAGACGTACCGTGCCGTGTCTGCTAGTCATAATAAATAGCACATCTGAATTTTTCAGTAACGCATACTGTAACCTAAACGCACAATCTACGGATATTGTTTAGCATTTCCTTCAACATCAAACTTATATCGTTTCGTAGCTGATACTGGTATAATTTAATAAAGCAAACCATCTCTCTGACTTATAAACACAAAGGTGCATTAGTAGGCTCTTACAAAGTGTACCAAATGACGTTTTTAAGGTGACAGCAAAAGAATAGCAATTAACCAAATGGTTCACCCCCTTCACAAATATTGTTCAAAATGTCCACCATTGCGCACCTGCAAGCCTCACTCCTCTTTAACCAATTCCGTTATACTCTAAAAAAAAAAAAAACACCCCCATTGTTGCGTATTTCCTCCGCAGCAAGATAAATGCATTCTCTCAAAGATTCGAGGGCAGTAGTTGCTGTTTTGTAGATCCTGCTTTTCACGCCTCCCCAGGATAAAAAAATCCAGAGGATTCATACCGGGTGGATGGGAAGGCATTACATTAATTTAAACTAGTGGTAGATCTCGGTATTTAGAGCACATTTTGTATCGTAAGTTTTTGTGTCTGGCCATTTCCTACTAAGATCGTTTAGTCGAAAACAAGCTCCGACACTACCGACTGTGTGTGTGTGTGTGTGTGTGTGTGTGTGTGTGTGTGTGTGTGTGTGTGTGTGTGTGTGTGTGTGTGATTGTTTTGAAGTTTCTTTCTAGCACATCTATATTTTCCAATGTAATATTATTAATATAGGTCAGCGATGTCCATGGCTTGCGAAAGCGGAGTGGTTGTATTTACCCCCTTCCACTTTATGAGGGCTGTGCCACTCGGACGTGCATTGTGTGGCAGTGGTGGTTTAGTTACATGTGCATTGCGTTTGATTTACGAAAGATCTTTGAAATCTTATGCGTTCACTCTTGTATTATTCTTGCAAATGCTTATTACTTTCTCTCCTGTTAAGTAGGGGAAGTATTGTATTCCACCCAAAAATTCCATGTCGAGATTTCACCTGAAATATATGTTTTGCGGCCCCCTGAATCCAAAAAAAGCATTTTTAGAAAAAAGTCCGTGTGTATGTCTGTGTGTGTCTGTCAGTCTGTAGACAGCATAACTCAAAAACGAAAAGTCAGTTAAAAACCAAAGTTGGTATTTAAGTTTAATGTCTTTCAAGGATGCGAAACGAAGATTTTGTAGAAAATAGCCCCACCCTAAACTACCCTTCACATGGGAAATTTTTCGAAAATTTTGATTTTCTTGAAAATGGCTCTAACGATTTTGATTAAAATGTCATATGTTTGAGATATTTTTATGAAAAATGAAATGTGTATTTTGAATTTTCTGGCCATAGCCCCTGTAGTCGTATTTACTCTGGACAACTTTTGCATAACTGGTAAAGCGTTAGAGATAGACCAAGTCATACAATACAAAAAATGTAAATCTTCCTAAAATACACAGTTTATGTCCGAATAAATTTTCTTGTAGGGCGAACCATTTCGGGGATATTCCTTGTTATGCGTGTGAGTTTCGGAAAACTTAGAACTTTCGTGAAATGGATCATCATTGTTCATTTTTTTATATATTAAGTGTGCAAAGACAACAGAATCTCAAAGCTTTAAAACATTTGACTATCGCACAAAGCCTACTGTATTCTAACATTGACCTTGCACCTACAAGGAAATAAGCAATAAGATAAGTTGTACAAATGTTTATCTTAACTAACACGAAGGAGATATAGGAATAAGAGTTTGTAAGAATGGTTAGTACAAGAGTAGATCTACTTCATTTCAATCCATATAAGCATTTTCAGAAACCATCTTATTGCTAATTTTCTTGTTGGTTTAAGGGAAATATGGGAATGCAGTAGGCGTTAAGCAATGGTCAAATGCTTTAAGAGCTGGTTGCTATGCAATGCCTTTGAAATTCCGTTCTTATTTCAAGGCCAAGAAATGAAAAAGGTCAATAACATATTCTTAATTGAGAAAAGTGTAAGTATTGGTAAACTCAAAGAAATCATAAACAATATCTCGTAAATGGCTCACTCTAAAGAAAAAAAGAGTATTTTACATAAAATGTGCTTTAAGGAGTTCTATATTTTGTGTTTAGTAATTTTTTTCTATTGTTTACCATGTAGGCAAAAGTAATTCGGAATGAAGAGATCGTCCAGTACATTGCCAGAAAATTCAAGGTAATACTTAGAAACTGCCATGGAATCGCCTGTTTGTATCCGTCACTGCCTACTGATCGTCTCGTCATAGGCATTAGCTAACGCACCCTCTGACTGAAGGTCGGAGGTAGGCAAGCAGCAGCTAATTATGTAGCCGTCTCATAGAGACAAGGTTGGACATCGCTGATATAACTGCATAAGTAGAATACTCAATAGGCGCTTTCAGGTGTATAATTTTGTCAAAAGTTTAATTTAAATTTCCTTTTCAAATTATTTTGTATTGTATTTCTAGAACTAAACATGATGAACTAAACATGAACAATAAATTTAGTGTAGTACTTAAGTATTGACTTTTACCGTGACTAACCGGCACCAATCACGAACTATACTGGTAGATTTAAAATCATGAAATTACAATCATCAAGAATGTTCCACAAATAACGTACACTATGTTGCATATGAGTTGAATACATTGTCAAATACAGTACTAAAATATTTATAAATTTTTTAAACAAAGTTGCGTGGTTTCAAAAAGTATATATATGAACATAAACTCAAAGAAGAAAGAAACAAAGAATAAAAATAACACATACACATACAGAGCAGTTTCAAGAAGCTATTCTGAAAAATTTACACGTTTGTATGCATCTTACTTTATGATTTTAATTTCAAAGCTATCAGTGATACTGATAATAATCATTTATATTACGTTGGTAGTATTAATGCCATACTAAAGAGTCAAGAGCTTAAAGAAAACCTGAGACCCCATCGTTGCTTTTGACTAAGAAGCAATAAAGAACACAATAATTTCTCCAAAAATTCTCTGCGACTGTTACATGTCTAAATATTAACAACGTTACGATCGATTGGTTCATTTGGAAATATTGCACACGAACGGATGTACAAAGTCAGAGAGAAAATAAGTGAAACAGCAAGACTATATCTGAAATTTTAAGGAATGAGAAGATCCAGAAGGATAACAACCGGAATGTCCAAAGATAGGCTACTAGAAAATCTCCAGCAGTATCAAAATAAAAGGCTTTGTAAAAGATGGCTTGAGCCTAGGGACTGAATAAGGTAGATGCACCTAATTGTCGAAAAGAGCAGGGAGAGACGGGGAAGATAGGGAGAATGGTAAAGATACTCATTCTTGATATATACTTTCATTTAAAAGCTTCCATGTTTTACAGAAATGTCCTACTTTCAACAAATTATGTACTATATATTATTTAGATGTTAAGATATAGTAAGAAGAACAAGATTATAAATTTCAAAGGCAAAAATCCGGTGTAATCTAAAATAATTGTCCTATGAAGTCAGTCTAAAACAAGCATAACTATTTATGATGTAACATCTGTTTTAATGCTAATAGACTCGTTGATTTTAAAATACATTTTAGAGTGTGTCTTTAAATATTCAGATAAATTTTAAAAACAGACAAATCAAAAGGTTAGGTATGTCACAATCGACACAATACTGTATCGCTTTAAGGTCTAGGTTAAAACATCTGATGTGTTGCACTCACATGCCTTTCTCTATTTTTGTAGTTACCTTTCTTACAAACTCTTATTCCTATGTCTTCTTCGTGTTAGTTGAGATAAGCATGTGTACAAACTATCTTACTGCTTATTTCCTTGTAGGTGCAAGGGGAACATTAGGATACAGTAGGCTTTGAACGAGAGTCAAATCTTTGAAAGCTTTGAGATCCCGTTCTCTTTGCATGCTTACCATATAAAAAATGAGCAACGATGTTCCATTTCACGAAAGTTTTAAGTTTTCCGAAACTGATACAAATAACAAGGAACATCCACGAAATGGTTCAGTCTACAAAAAATTTTATTCAGACATAAATTGTGTTTTAGCGAGACCTACATTTTTTGTACAGTAAGATTTGGTCTATCTCTTATGGTTTACGAGTTATCCAAAAGTCATCCAGAGTAAACTGGACTACATAGGCTATAGCCAGAAAATTCATTTATCTTACAAATATCTTAAATATATTGCATTTTAATCTAAATCGTTAGAGCCATTTTCAAGAAAACCAAAGTTTTCGAAAAAATGTCCATATAAAGGGCAGTTTAGACTGGGACTATTTTCTTCAAAATCTTCGTGTCGCATTGTTGAAAGACATTAAACTTTAATCCCAACCTTGGTTCTTAACCGACTTTTTGTTTTTGAATTATGCTGATACACACATACAGAGACACACACACAAACACACACACACATACACACATACATACATACAAACATCTTTAGTGATCTTGTTTAACATCCAAGGTCACTGAAGATTATGATGGAGGCATCAAGAAACATGTCTGAGTAATATTTCAAAAACTGCAGGAAATACTACGATAAGTCTCTAAATAGTTGTTTTATTTAAGATTCCTGTTTCTTCACTGTCAATGGCTTCAATTTTTCATTGAATTTGCCTAATCCTTGTTTATATAAGCTATAGTTTTTATTGAACCCACCTAACCCAATACAATCACTAATAAGTTTACTCAACAATTTAAATTTATATAATCTTTGATATTCCAGTTGTCCAAATGAATCTAATATGGCATATCATATGCTTTTGTGGATTTATGAGATTCAATAAATAAAACAAATACAGTCTTGTAAAGTATTCTTACGTCCACGGCAACAGAATATCAGAAGCATAATACAGAATATCTGACCACTCTTTTTCTGCACACAAAAGGTGTACTAAGAAATATCCGAAATACCCGCAACATTTCGCTGCCAAAGGGAACATAAAAATGTTCGCAAACACCTGAGGCAAAAGGAGCATAGACTTTACTTACACAAGGTCGTTGTCCCCCTTTTACGTTTTCACATCCGCAAGAGTTTACTATGGATTTTATCTGTAGTGACGTAATAATACTGCTGTCCGCATGTGGGTTCCGGTTATAGGTTACGGGTCCTCCCGGACCGTCACTTTATGTCGACTCCTTGGGGAGACCTTCTGTACAGTTTTTATATCGTGCGTCATTCTGGTTTTCCGAGGTACTGACCGTACTCGCATTTTACTATCCATTCCATGGCTTCGAATGTTCGGCTTCTGCCAACAAACAAAATACCTTGGCCCATACTCTTCTTTTCTTATTCCCCTTCAGTATTTTTCCGACCGTAAATCGAAATGTGTTGCTGGAGGAGGAATATTGAGATGGAAATGTTCCCACTGTCACTGTGGACGATGGGAAGTCGGGTGATTTACGTTTTATATCCACGGCTATCTGAAGGTCTTCAGCCCAAGAAATATTCAGGTTGAGCTAAGAAATAATCCAAAGTTAGAGGTTCCAATGAGAACAAGAGAGTGACGTACTTCTTGGTTTAAATCAACTGTGCTGTAAAATAAGTGAAGAATCAGATATTATTTTTTAAATTTATTTAGAGTCGCTTTAGCAATTAAGTCATATCACGACTATTCTATATAATACAGCGGTATACAATAAACTTGTTACAATTATTTAACCAAAATCATGAAAATACTAATCAACAAATCAGTACAACAAAAATATCCTTCATATTATACTTTCGTATTTAAGTCTGTACTTTTGAGGAATGATAATACCCTTCTGCAGTTGGATGGCGTGTTCAGAATGGTGGATAAGTCTCCAGTGATGTGATGAAGCTGTCGTTGTATAGCGTATTGCTTGCATTCTGTGAGGAGATGTTTTACTGTGAGGCGGGTGTTGCAGACTTCACATTGTGGTGGCTGGCCTTTGCTGAGGAGGTATGAGTGGGTTAACCTTGTATGACCAATGCGGAGACGTGAGATAATCACCTGCTCTTTCCTGCTAAGAGAATAGACAGGGGAAGAATTAGTGTCTCCTTTCCTTACCATGTGTAGCTTTCCTGGAGGCGATTGATTCCAGGCCTGTTTCCATCTTGTTTTTATTAGTCTGGAGAAGTACTTTGTAATATCACGATAAGGTACTGCTTGCTGTTCATGTGTGTCTGTTAGCCGACTTGCTTCTTTAGCAGCTTTGTCCGCTTCTTCATTGCCCTTAATGCCGCAGTGTGAAGGGACCCAAATGAAAGTAACCATTTTCTTTTTATTTAGAGCAATGGAATAAAGACTGTGGATATCTTGAAGCAGTTGGAGATCAATTGATCGATCTTTGAGACTTTGGAGAGAGCTTAATGAATCAGAAATTATAAGAAATTTACTCTCACTAGATTGGATGATGTATGTTAAAGCTTGCTTAAGTGCAGAAAGTTCGAGGAGAATATGCAATAATATTTAGGGAGTTTCAGCTGAAGTTTCTTATCTGGGGTAATTCCGGCACATCCATTGTCGCTGTCCGTTTTGGAACAATCAGTGTAGATAAATGTATGGTTAGGGTACGCATTTGTTATTTCTTTAAACAGCTGTTTATAGGAAGATGCATCTGTATGAGATTTATGGTAAGCTGTAATATTCAAGTTTAGTTGAGCAGTTGGTATTCTCCAAGGTGGTAGACAATGAAACTTTCTGGGCATTATGGCAGGAACTTCTATGTTATGTTCTTCAATGCATTTGCTTATTTTAGATTTAAACGACATTTCTTTTTGTGAATTAGCCTGTAAACGTTGGTTGGACGTTTCTGGGAGGACGTACTGGTATATCATTGATTCGGGTCTTGCTAAAGTTTTAAGAGCGAATTTTAGGCTCAGATCTGTTCTGCGGACGTTCAATGGTGGCTCGTCGGTTTCCATTGTTAAAGCAGAAACAGGGCTGGTTCTGTAAGCTCCCAAGGTACGTATGAGGGTACTGAGATCAAAACCCCAGTTTTTGCAGCTTAGAGTTTTTAATAGTTTTAATCTTCTGAGGCATTCATTTCTCATATCATCGATGTGATGTTTCCAGCTTAAAGTTACATCAAACGTTAAACCTAAAATTTTGATAGCCTTCACTGAGTCGATTAGCTTGTTATTCACGCAGATTGTGGGGTTTGAGACTTTACATGGTGATTTGGAGAAGCATATGCATTTGGATTTATGATATGACAAGTTAAGACCAGCATGATTAGTCCAAGTGTGCAGATTTTCCAGTGTTTCTTGAAGAAGTGTTGCAGTAGTAAAGGGGTTTTTCCCCTTACAAAAGATAGTTAGGTCATCTGCAAATAATATACCTTTTACAGATACTATTTTGCTATTACTGCACACTGCTTCCAATTTCAGTGGCTCTATTTCCTGAAAATAGTGCGATGTATGGAACGTTTCCCCAAAATGAACCATTTTTCCTTTCCCTACAAATATTGCCTTTTCCAATGAAAAATGAATAATCAGAATATATGAGGTAATACAGTGGCACATGAAACAGGTAGTCTACCTACTCAGAATTTCGGTATATTTCAGACTACATATTCTACTCCTGCTGGATTATCACCTCTTTGGTCATGAAACTCGTGAGAAACAATAGCGGAGTTCATGCATTTTTCTTTATTGCTTCTTACTCAAAAGCAACGATGGGGTCTCAGGTTTTCTTTAAGCTCTTGACTCTTTAGTATAGCATTAATACTACCAACGTAATAATAATGATTATTATCACTGATAGGAGGTGATGTAACCAAAGATATAGTACCATGTTCTAGTTTCTTAGATCCGTCACGACATGATTATGTAGTTCAAGTAATGTAAAAGAA
The DNA here is from genome assembly GCA_030765045.1 of Tenodera sinensis. NCBI lineage: Eukaryota > Metazoa > Arthropoda > Insecta > Mantodea > Mantidae > Tenodera > Tenodera sinensis. The sequence continues at coordinate 100,097,958 of CM060966.1, read as the reverse complement.
ATAGAGAGAAAAGTATTCTATATCACAATTATCGTTTATATAAGCAGGACGAAATTACCATTTTAACAAAAGTTCTAAGAAATACGTATACAAATATCTGTGTTTACATGGCTTTCAATGCGCCCTATTCTTTATTTTTATATAAGATATAAGGTCCGCAGTCTATTCCTATGAAAGTATTTTTTTTTCTATTTCATTAGATAAAACTTTAAAGAAACAAGTTGATTATACACTTCGTTGTAGGTACAGAGTGGATAGACGAAATCGAATAGTTGGTTAAATGTTTAAAAGTCGTGTGTCTATATGCTAGCCTACAAATTCATACTCCTTCCATGACACAAGAAACAAATAGATGATACAGTATTTTAAATAAATCACAAAGCTATTGAAAAATACAAAGCAATAACAACAGAGATAAATTGTGTGTTTTAGATATCCCATTTTGTACACCTCGTTCTTTTTTTTTTTTTTTATCCCATGTTTTTTACTACTGCACAAAATTCATTCTTAGAAAGCATTGCCAAAATGATCAAGATTACACGTTTTACTTTTCACGTAAATGAGGAGCGTCGTTTCAAAACGCGATAAGTCCGCAAATAATCTTACAGAAAAGCCGAAAATGTAATAACTCCTAAAGTAAACAATACTTTTGAAATGTAACTATATCGTGAACGTGTAACATGGCGACGAGTGCAAAATATCACAGCCTTAATGCAAAGCTGTAATCGCGGGTTAAAGTATGAAAAAGTCTGGACTTAACTTGTTTTACGCTGCTTTTTGAATCGTTCTTCCATATAAACAATGTTAATTTCGTAAATTGCTTTATTACAGATTTTTAATTCTTACATATCATTGTAATTCACAATACACATTTTAGGTTCTTAATGCGTCGTCTAGGACACTGTAACTCTTTTTCAGTTGCTTGAAACAATACAATTTTGAAACCAATTTGATGTAATAATTATGCATATTAGCAGCAGACATGCACAAAATCCTGATTAATGATCATATGTCCTGAATAATAATGTGTTAGAATACCACTATATTTGAGCAAACGTCAAGGAAAAAGTTATACCATGATATGAGTGCACTTAGAACTTATAACACTTGTGATTGGTAGTTATCATGGTGAAACAAAACTATTTTAATGATAACATTGAGACGGCTCTGAAATTGAACATAAACCATGTTTTTCTTCCAAAAAATCAGTCTTCATTTTCATCTTACTCCTGCGTGTGCTGTGCATCATCTGCTGAACTGCCTTGCATACAACTTTAGCTCATTGTTACTGTACCAATCTTCAGCAAAACGTTGTTTTAAAAGCTTGTGCATTCTTTTCTCCCAATTTGATGAGCTGTTCCAAGGCAAAACGGGGAGCTCTGCTAGTTGTTCCACCGCTATTCCTCATTTAAGCATGGAGACGAACTTCTTAGATTCATCATTCAGTCTATACAACATATTCATTGTCAAAGAAACGTAAAATTTATTCCACTTCAGTTTCTTTTGTAATATTACCCTTTTCATTTCCCTTATACCATCTGTTTTTTAGGTAATTGCAAAGCGTCTTAAATTTATGCACATACTAATCGTTAACCAGTTGGCGAATAGTACCAGTTATATGTTTCAACACACTTCTCTGTAGTTAATATCTCACATTGTTTTCTAAGATCCTTTCCCAAAACTCCAGTCCAGTTTTCCAAAACTGACATGATGAGTCATGTCATTTTATGGAATGCCTTTGCTTTCAATTTATGCGCAGTGAGTTCAGCTTGTATCTCGGTATTTCTATGACAATTATCTGTGACTTGCAGTTCATGTTTTGTCCTACTGCTAATATCTAAAGGTGTTTCGCGTTTTGAAACAATACTCCTCAAATATTTAAAATGTAAGGTGTTAATCTCATTAGAACTACCTATTCTCCACAAATTATATTTATAAAAAATAATGTATAAACATGTTCTATATTAAGGATATTTTAGGGTGGGGGATCTGCTTCAAAATCTTACTGTTACATTTTTAGAAGACTCTGAACCTCCATACGAATTTGAGTATTTATCAGGTATTTCTTCTTGGCGTATTCTGTCCATAGGCGCATGGACATTTGCATATGTAGGGATACATACAGGCGCGCAAACGCGTGGACTTCTTCAAAAATAGGGAGCTCCAAAACATATCTTACCGGTAAAACAGTTATTGAATTTCTTGCTGGAATGTTATATGTTGTAACGGGGTTGGGTAGCCACTTGTAACAGAGTACGTTGGGTGCCACTTTTGTGACGGATTCTTTTCTGTCACATGAAATGCCTCGCTAGCTCATCCGGTGCAGTAGCTGCCTCTCCGCTGTGCGCCGCTGCGTTGATCTTGATTGGGATTAGGTAGCCATGAGTAGGGTATTTCTCAGGCGCGAGGTTAAATGACAGACACAGCACAGACGTTTACTAATTTTACTCTCCACCACGTCATTGCCTCGAAGTGCCGACCTGAGCGAGTTTCTGGTATTGCGTTTTAAGGTCGCTATTTACTTCACCTTACGCTAATCACTGTCGCCTTTCACACATCGACGTTTTTGGCGCGGAACTATCATATTCGCGATACAGGTTCACCCTCGTAGCGACATCGCAACAAACAGCCAGTCCCCTTCTCTTCCAATTTTTCCTATTTATATATCTCACCCCCGCACTTTCTCTCTAGTCCCGTTATGGAGGAGGGGTGTATTTTCCCCAGCTGTGTCCTTGGACTTCAGGCAAAATGTCCCTCGGCGCGAGATGACAAAGATGTTTTGTCCTCTGGCCTTCAGAAATGTGCTCAGGTCAACATACTTTGAAGAGGCGGCTTCTCTACACAATTTATAATACAAAATTATACTTATACCTAAAAGTCTTATATATGTACATTCTGATTCTAAAATTACAAATATATATACATAGAAGTTCCCGTCTCAATGTTGACTATTTACTAGGAAGGTAAATAAGTAGAGGAAATAAAAATTAAAATCTCTCTCCACTTAATGGTATCTGGTGCTAACTTGTGCTGTCAGTAATGAAGAGGTGGCCTGATAGAAGAGGTGCGGTCATTTGCTGCCCTAATGGCTGCTGCTGTCCGGGATGTAGGAACACTTCCGGGTACCATCGCCAAACCGACGATGGTACCAACATTGGCTTCTTTGCGGCTTCGCGAATGGGAACGGTATGGTGCTGGACTGCAACTTGCATGGATAGCTCTTCCATTCGTCGTAGGAGCTTGGTAATTTTCGACAAAGGGTTGACGATAACCACGCAGGGCGGAGGAGGTTTTACCAAGCGAATTTCGACTACCAGCAGCAAAACGACACCAAGCTTTGCGTCCATTTGACGTGGATGATGCTCCGTATATGAGATAGCAATCTAAATAGATAGACTCTACAATCTACTCCTCACCAAGTAGTCCGGAACACCTGGTACGAGCTTTCGAGGTAGCTTGAAAACTGGCATGGTTTGTGGCACCCCATTTCCTCGTCATATCTTAAAAGCTGCCGGAAGCGTTACTCTTCGACCGCTGCGTACCAACTCCGCCTTCAGTTTTGTGTACCATGTGCACCTATTCCTGACGGATTGATTACTATGTCCTCCACCTCTGTGACATTTTGTTGATCGAGCTAGGCAACTACATGATTGAATTGTGTTCTTTGAATCTTAATATCACTTAGTCAGGACTGTCCTTCTGCTTGGGCAAACCGTGGAAGGAATTTGTCGGCCCAGAAGGGGAAACAGCTCCACCACCCCACAGTAAAGAGTGCCTGCAGTTGCTTATTTTGTCGTCATTTCTTCAAGAGCATTAAAATCACGTCGTGGTCAATGTTCTACCACATACAATAAACACATTTTCAAGTTGTGTGTTTCCAGAGAAAATGGAGAACTAAGTAACAATGAGAAGTTAAAAGGTGAAGCAATGTGACTAATGAACTATACAAAGAATGTTATGTCACCAAATGTGGTGGTTGAAGCAACAGAGTAAATATGCCACGAACTTTTAATATAAGGTATACACAACAATTTTAAACAGAAAACTGACATTGAAATAACCGAACACACCAGTTTACGTTGTTTCAAGTAGGTACCGCGCTAGGTGGAAAGTAAAATACCAGTTAGTGACGTTCCTTACCTGAAAGCGTGTGAGAATTTGAAAGACTCAATCTTCGCCACACGTTCTACACCCCAGGAGTCGTGTAATCTTCTTACGCGATAATCGCTAAGGAAACGTAGTTAAACAAATGAGCAGAGAACCGAGTCACGTTTCAGTGGATCGTGTTTAATATCCGGCTAGGATAACGCTATTGGAAATCAGCTACAAAGACCAGTTTCCTCACGTCTGCCGCTCATTTAACGGAGCCTTAAGACTGGATTCCCGCTGATTTGTTTTGCATTTTCCATTAATCTCTTTACTTTGGCTTGCACTAATGGTACGTTGACTTACTCTGCACTGATGTAAGCCACTTAGGAATTTCTTCTCCCACATTAGTTTTCAATACAGCTACACAGTCACGTGTAAAATCTCGAAAGCCTACATAGTGCATAGCGAAGTCATGTTCAGCAACGCTTTAGTCTAAAATAAGTGGCGTTTTAGGATGATAAAATTTGTTTTTTCCACCTCTCTGGTGTGGAGGTAGTGAGTCTGCCTCATATTCAAGAGATCGCTAGTTCGAATCTTGATTACCCCCCGTGACGAATGAGTGGGTTACTAAGTGAGTGGGGGCGGCACCGTGGCCGAGCGGTTAGCACGCTCGCCTACCACCTAGGTGGCCCGGGTTCGATCCCAGGGACCCGCATGTGGTATTCGTGGTGGACGAAGCGGCGTCAGGGCGGGTTTTCTCCGGGTGCTCCGGTTTCCCCCGCCATCTCATTCCACCGGTGCTCCATCTTCATTCCATGTATCATCAATGTCATCGCCTGCGGTGCCGTAGTAGTAAAAGCGGGCGTTAAACACTACAACAACAACAACTAAGTGAGTGGGTTGCTGAGAGTGGGTTGCCGAATGAGTGTGTGGGTATGTGGGTGGGTGAGTGGGTGGTTAAGTGAGTGAGTGGGTGAGTAAGGGTAGGTGAGTGAGGGGGTAAATGAGTGGGTGAGTGAGTCAGTGGGTGGTTGGCTGGATGGGTGGGTGGTTCGCTGGATGGGTAAGATAGTAGGTGGGTGGGTGAGTGAGTGAGTGAATGAGTGAGGAACCTAAGTGTGCCTGGGTACTTCTTTACCGTCATTTCTCAGTTCAAATCAACATCATTGGTACCAATATAAATAAATAAAACTTTCGGGAATCATATCTAGGTGTGAAAATGAGTATTTTGGCGTGCCACTGGCCGTATTACAAAACTGATGTTAGTAAGAAACCAAAGAATTAGGTGCAATATAGTCGAAAGTGGAAATACATAAAACGCTTACTGCAAAAAGAAAAATGCTTTCCAAAATTTACATATTTCTTCTTTTTTTAACCTTCTCTACCATGTACACTACATAGCGAAGGCTGTAAGTTTCACCAACAATTAGATACAGTATTTGAATGGAAGTAAACGTTTTTAGTTCCCTCAATAAAGTATTTTAAAGTAAAGGGCTCTTTTTGTGTGTGTTTATCCAAGTGAGGCTGTGATCAGTGATTCTCAAATACGAAAGGTCGGTTAAATACCAAACTTGGTACTTAAGTTCAGCATCTTTCAAGTATGTTACACGATGATCCTAAGAGAATCTCCCACCGCAAGCTACCCTTTTCATGGAAAAATTTGTGAAAATTAATCTATTTTCTCAAAAATGGCTAAAAGCTTATTTATTAAACTGTAACATTTAAATTAAATATATACCTTGAATTTGCTGAGATAACCTGTGAAGTTTCTTGATTCTGGATGACTTGAAAAAATGGTAAACCAAAAGTGATAGAAGAAAATCTTAATGCACAAAACATGCAAATCTCGTTAAAAATACAATTTTTGTGGAGATAATTTCTGAGACACTCCTCTCCATTTTAGAATTTCAAATATGAAACCATTCGTTTCATTATATCCTATTCCATGCAAAGAGAATGAAATTTCAACGCCATTACATAGTGACCATCTTTTGAAAAAGTTGGTTGTCGTTTAAATATACTGTATTCTCCCTTTTCCCTTGAACCTACAAGAAAATATGCAATAAGACAATTTTTACAGGCAAACATTTATCTCCATTAACCACTGGAGGTAAGGGTTGTTTCATTCAACAATTTGTCTCTACATTAACTTAGGAAATATGCATACTATGCGGTAAAGTCCACTTATATTGCTTAAGTTTATTTATTATATTTGAAGAAGACGAACTGGTTATTCCACTCATAACGTATATGTTATGAAAAAAAGGTTACGACTACTGTAAGTCCACAACATTAGTAATATTATAATATATATATATATATATATATATATATATATATATATATATATATATATATATATATATATATATATATATATATATAATTATATATTTATATTTTTAAATATAACACATTATAGAATGGATTTAAAACAAATGTAGTCTAATTATACTTGTCTCCGAAACGCAGTGGTAGCGCGCCTGCCTCTGTCGCTGGGGATCCGGGTTCAATCCCTGGTACAGGCATAGGAATTCTTCTGCGCTGGGAGTTCTGGCACGGGGTGCACTCAGCCTCGTTAGGTCCCCGGAGTTGCCAACTGAGGAGCTACTTGACGAAGAACTAGCGAATCTAGTTCATGAAGGCCACATAACGGACCGGGAGGGATCGGGGTGCAGACCACGTCCCATCCTGTAGTACTGCACCCCACTAATGACGCTTGTAGTGGGCACAGATGAGGGAAGCGACATCTGGGTAGTTTTTCATGGGCTGTTGTGGTGGGTATTTTTAGGCTAATTACTTTTTTCTCACCTGATTTTCTTCTAAGTTCTCTGGTCTTTGTTAACACAGTCTAAGTCTTTCTTGACGTTGCTACTCAAGTTGTCTACTTGTAACGCGAACACACGGTTTTCTGTCTTTCAGTTCTCTCTCTCGTCACAAAAAAAGAACTCTGACGATACGACTACACAACACTCATTAATTGCTACATTATCTTCCTAACTCTCGTCACCTCGCCTCCTTGTATAGCGAGTATGACGTAACACGAATCTTTCTCGAAGTTCACCTTTTCTGGAACTTCTATGAATACGCTAGCCGCCGGACACTTCGCGAATAATCTCTTTGACTTGCCCCTGTGATTGTTGTCACGTGTTCACAAACAGTGGCGCAAGACAGCCTGACCTTGAACGTCTTTGAATACACGTACTACCAGTGGTGTGGGGCACCTCGACCCCGTACTTTCTTTGATGTCCGCGCCGCGATCCGCCGGCGTCACAGTACTTTAACTCCCGACTTCGTAGTTTAGCCAACTATTAGGTTAAGCAATAGAAATTAATTTCCAATAAACTGCTATGTTATTACAGGTAAAAATGAACACCTTTAGAGATGGAGCTTTGCAGAAGGTGCTTTACGAATGACAGTCAAATGTTTTATCATTGAGATACTAAGATATTTTATGAACCCAGCATATATGTGCTCTCAGAGTCGCAAAGCATTGGAGAATAATGATGTTAACTGTGTGGAAGCAACTTCAAGAGTCAGCTCATTACTTTATTCACTTAGTGTAAATACAATTACTAGAATCTGGTATGCATAAGAAACTACTAACTTGATTTTACTGATCCTTTGACACTAGCTTAAAGTTTTACAGCGTTTCACGATCCAAAGCAAACTACATATAAATGCTTGAAAACGTGGAATTAGTAAAACCAATATAGTGGTAAATCTGCTTTGTACCTGAACCTGTAACTTAGATTCAGAGTTCCTAAGGCTGCTACATCTATCTTCATTGCAATGTCAACGTATTGTTCAATGTCATGAACAAGATTTTGTAACAATTTTAAAACGTGTCTTTCACGGTAGTTCATACATAAGTATAAAAAATCCCAGGGTACAAGAGTCCTTTCCGGCCAACGCCAGCCGCTCTGTCCCCCACTTCTGCCCACCACAGGCGTCGTGATGGGGTGTAGTACTGAAAGGTGGTACATTATCACACCCCGATCCCTCCCGGCCAGTTATTGGATCTCTGCAACAAGGGCCACTACTTTTCAATAAGTAGTTGCTCAATTGGCACCTCAGGGACCTAACGAGGCTGAATGCACCCCAGTGGGAGAATATCCCCACGCCGGTACTGGGAATCGAATCCGGATCTTCCACTTGTTAAGCAGCAAATATAACATATGCACATATAGCCCCAACACGGATGGAAGGGAAGTCATTACATTAATTTAAACCAATGATAGATCTCGATATTTGGAACACATTTTGTATCTCATGTTTTTGTCTCTGACTATTTCCTACGGAGTTATTTTAGTTTTCTTGAAAACAAGCTGGCAACACTGCAGATTGTGTGGGTGTCGCTTTCCCTAGCTCAGTACATAAGCAAACACAGTAACGGTGCTTCTTGAGAACGCAAACAAATACCCTGCCTTGTCCTGTGTTTACTGCGCGAGTGCAGGCCAATCACAAGCGTTAGCTCCCAAAACATTAAAGCCAAAGCAAAAGTGCTAAACCTGTTTACATCCATAAACCAGCTCAACTCCCTGACCCTCAACCCAACGTTGTCGACTTACTCCACGTGTGAAAAAGCTGTTTTCAGTATTCCTTCACATCTTTCAAGTGATTGATTATTTCAAAACTCTGTGTGATATCACATAATTACTACCGAAGCTATGCCAGAAATAAGTTACTCTCCGCATCTTACAAGTAACAAGCTATTATTTTTGTACATTCCTGTGGAATTACGCATCCAAGTTGGATCAAAAACCATTTATTTTTTTCGAAATCGGCTGATCAAAGAACAAAATGTCAGACTTTTTTTAATGCTTCTATGAGGCACATATTAGAAGGAATGTAATGACTTTTCTTCCACCCTGTATTCAAGCTTATGCATTTCCTTCTGTAATTTCACTCCACCACCAAAATAATTGTCATTGTCACGAGTCTATTAGAATACACACGCAAGGCAGCTTTTTTTTTTTTCTCCACACCATTGTGGAGTACCTAAGAAGGAATGCTTTTAAAATAACATGCAAATAAAGTAAGCAGAAAATAATAGTGTAATGGAGAGAATTGATCCTAACAAGCCAAAGAAGAAAAATAAGTGAACATAAAATGCAGAAAGAATTAAATGTCGTGTGTGCAGTGTTAAGACCAGAATGCCCGCAAAAACGCAGGTTTTTATGAAAATGGCGATGCTGGTGGCATCATTTGGATAACAAGTTAGCATGCGACAATGAAAGACGCATGGTCTTTTTATTCAACATTTTTATCACCTTGTGTTTATATTTAATATAAATATTTGTTTGTCTTCATTGATAATGTACGGATTTAGTAATACCTGAGATAATTCTACCTTGGTGCAACAGTTCTACGCAAAAGTATGTTGCATTTACCCAAATAAGTCATGATTATAGTACCGCAAAAGTTGACCTATTAGCGCAAATGAACATTAAGGCTTATCTTATACTATAACAGGGGAGCTCAACAGCAGTCATGTTAGAGGAGGTTAAAATCGCCTCCTTATACGCGCTGGAATAGAAAGACGCATTTATCCGTGGTTATTCTGTTACAGTTGCGGCACATTCTTACAGACAGGAAATCAAAGGCGTACACATTCATATTCTACTCCTGATTAACCTACGATGTTTCTGAGGATACCTTTTTGACACGTTTTACGTTGCAGAAGGTCTTCAGTAGTTTGTGCAAAAGATGAATTGCACAGTCTCAAAAGATAAGCAAGGCGATTTTCACTTACCTAGTTGCGATGCTCACTTTCAATGAAGTTCATTTTTGAAAATGTTCGCAGATGTAAGTGGAGCCGAAGATCGCCATTAAACTAGATGTAAACAAACGTAACCTCCGACACTCACGGCAGGGCAGTGACTTAAATAACTCGCACTCTTCTCTTTCAGGACATTTTACGGTCGTGGAATTCTGCAATGCAAGTAGTTTCATATTTTGTAGATCGTGTGAAGCCTCACTACATGGAAACTTCGAAAGTGCAAAGTAATTGAATTTTGTTCCAAATGTTTTAGGTCTTCAAATTGTGCAAAATAGCTAGGGAATCTTGCAAGATATTGACACAGATTTTTTTAATGTCCTCATGTGTAAATTTGAGCACTGATGGAAGAGATTTAACTCTTTGAAACAATCTTCCTTGGGCACCCAAAAGAAGTCCCCTTACCTCTCACTCATAAGAATGTGTATTACACCTCTCACACAAGTGAGAAATGTGTGGAAGGTAAATGGACCTCTTTTCATCGTCAACTCTCGCAGCCTGCAATCTATCCATTTTCATATCCATTTCCGTTGGATCCAGTATATAACTTTTCTGTGTAGCCGGTCATCTGCTATTATATCTGATCTCCTTGTAGAGTCGTCTTCAGCCAGGCAATGTACTTCTTCCTACACCTCTCATTTCGCTTTTCTGAGGGTAGTTATAATGTCTTGTATTCCTTAGAAGCTCTCCTTTAGGGCAATACCCCAATACATGTTCTAGAATTTCAACCTGAGTAAATTCAGGGTGTCGACATTTTTTATCAGTGAGAGAGAGACCAGGTATTGATTTTATTGCTGAAATATTACCAGATATTTTAATGGAATTCACCCATTTAGATGACGATAAGCCCTTATGATTACTAATTCAAGAGTTAAATTTTGGGTCTTCCTGATACGTTTCCAACCCTTTTCCTTTTTGCGATAAAGGCACCAGTTTTCGAAAGATTGTTGATGTAGTACAGATCTCAGACAGTTTGGGAGAGAGTAGTGGCATTACAAGGTATTTGAAGCTGTGAAAGTGCTTCCTTTTCAGATTATAAATTGCGGCAGTAAAGAAGATGTAGATCATCGATGCTAAGAAGGCTCTGTTCTATGTTGTAATGTTGTATGCAAGCTTCCCACTCTGCACAGACCAATACCAAACCACGAAATTTTTTGGAGGCGTATAACATATAATTGGGACAATCACGAGGCAAACCAGTGATTTCTTTGATACTCATACAAATTAGGTGTTCCAAACGCTTTAAAAACTTTTTTGTAATTTTATTTAATGGTGTAGATTGAAGAGAATAAATATTTTTTGCCATATATATATTCAGAATATTAAGCTTCTGATCAGGTTTCACTGAATTAGAAGTAACCAACAAATTCAAATCCTTAGAGAATGTACGAATAATAGAAGACTGATCTAAGACTATTTCATCATTAAAGTTAACGCCCAAATATTTGATATCTTCTGAACCTATAGATTCCAGTACGTTTCTGGAGGACAGTCTAATACAGACACGCGTTAATTTACCCCGAACAACATTAATAATGTTACATTTATTGGGATTAACCATTAATCCTACTGTAGATAAGTGTTGCATTGCAAGATTGATTAACGTTTGAGTAGAATCTTGATTTTTAGTTATCAAAGCCAAATCATCAGCGAACCCAAGAATAGACATTTTTAACATGTGGGAACAGCTCAAAACCAAACTCTTTGGTTATTTCTGGTTCATCTAATTGTTGGATAATATGATTAATGGTCATATTAAACAGTTGAGGAGATAGTGGAGATCCTTGGGCATATTAGTATGATAAAGAGTTCTCCTCAAATGTTCATGTCCAATATTATCGTATGCTTTAGAAATATATAACAGGGCCACACAGGAATCTTTGTTGTCATATTATGTTTGTCACACCTTCCCTTTTTTGTCTAGTAGTCTCTCTCTCTCTCTCTCTCTCTCTCTCTCTCTCTCTCTCTCTCTCTCTCTCTCTCCCTCCCTCCTCAGATTCTTAGCTTAGCTACTACTTTGCGTTGCTTTTGAGTCCTTTTTGGTCTATATCTTGTTCAAATACTGCCGAAAATTTAATAAGAAGTACAAACTGCAAGAGCAGCGCATTTACATTTAAACTCTGCGCTAGACCTTTAAAAATGGCAGAATCGAAATAATTTCAGTGCCAACAGATGACTGAAGTTTTGGGGCACATTTATATACACAAACCTAAAAATCGTCAATTAATTAATATATTGGTCACTTTTCAGTCACAGGGTCCCTTATCACAGAAATGTCTAGAATTTGAATTGTCGCTATTGAGACAAAATACAAGTAACTTGCATTTGAAGAAACTGCTCTCTGAACAACTATCTTTCCAAACATTTTGTGTAAAATATTGCTATAATTAAATATTTAATAATAGACCTATTTTAAAACCATGATGTGAATATTACATTGGAACATTATTAGAAAGATAATCATCATTCTGTTACGTTTATTTCATACTTCTCGATTCTACAAAAATGGGTTATCATACATTGAATGTAAATAAATTCAACTCTAGCAACATATGGTCACTAATGCTTCGTTAGTGCTGATTTTATGTAACCTTCAGTGCTCATCAATAAATTAAAGTATTTATCTATGAATCTTTTTACTACAAATGAATTGAAAGTCCGGAAGGTAAGCAATATTTAGGGATATTCCTATAAGAATCAAATTAGTCTAAGATATTTCACTGTATAAACAAGGAAGAATGATAACTGGCTTTTCAGTTCACTCCTCCAACAAATAAGTTTGAAGATATTTCCAGTCAAAAGAAATTAATTGGAGTATGCACTGAGTAATCTCAAATGAAAATTACTTCAACACAACTCAAACAAGGCCTCAAATAGGTTGGAATGAACATGGCTTAATAAAACTAATATGAAAAACTGACGTTCCGTATGAGATTTTACTTCTGAAACAAATAACAAGGTCAAAATGCATCGATATGCGATATAAAAATGTTAAGCATTGATTATAATATACATTATTGTAGAGAAGAAGCATTTATGTACTTCAGTTCAATCAAGAAGCTCTCAAAATGCAACATTTTCCCAACAGTTGACCTGAGTAACTGTTAAATTAATTTAAATTGCAATCTATTTAATTATTTAGTTTGTCTGCAGCTTGTAATAGTTTACAACCTAACTGTTTAATTGCATTGAAAATCATATTAGTTTTATAAATATCCAAATTATTTGTACTAAAGACGCCTTGTGATAAATGTAGCATTGGCACTTTTCTTGTATTTTCGACTTCGATTTTCATGCTTTCCTACAAGAAAATTCTGGGTTGCTTTGTTTAAGGGATATAAGGAAAACTATTTGTGCATTTTATTGGGTTTTCTATGCAGGTTTACAAACTTTTATTGAAATATTTGCAATATTAAAATAAATACAACTAATTGCTGTTGAGATCTACCGCTTTTATTTTTTCTACTACGTATAGTATAAAGGGTTATTATTGTATATGTACTGTACATACCAAATAAATTATAATTGTATACATTTTTATGCCTAATTTTGCCTACCACTGTGCTTTGAGAGAAAAAAAATGCATAAATAGCTCAAAAAATACGCGAAAGAATGATTAGAAAGAGCAAATACTTAATTGCAAAAGACAGGTACAAAGAACAGCTATGTAGCTCAAATCACACTTTTATGAATTTAGTTCAGGTATTATTTAAGCATACAAGGAGATAATTTTAGAAAAAAATTCCCCACTCCCAAAACTACCTTTCATATATACTGGATGTCCCAAAAAGCACCGACAATGCCTAGTAGGTATGTTGTGCGGGATGGCAAACAAATAGAAACCCCTGTTCGGAAATGTACAGTTTGGACGCTGGAGAGCATCGAAGTTTGAGAACGAATGGTAGAGACAATTTAACATTCCTTTCGGTATCTTAATACGGATTAGGTATGCAACTCCGTAGGCATCTATGTGCTGGGATGAGCGACCTGAGCATAATAACATTGCTCCGCATGTGCTAAATTCTTCCATAAAGTCTTTGGTGCGCATCCTACTTAGTTAGTTACTTGTTTACTTTTAGTTTTCCAACACAGTAACGTTTTTTTTTTTTTGTTTTTTTTAAACAGCAGTGCGATACGTAACTGTACATAGCTGCTGAAACGCCCGCTTGAGCTGCAGCAAACTTTGATGTAACTGTGCAAAATTACCTCAATGTCCCATATTTAAGTCGATCGATTAGTAGAGGACCAGTTCCATGGCCAGTATGGTCGCCAGATCCGACACTTCTCGACTATTTTCTGTGGAGTTGTATGAAGTGTATGGTGTATGGCACTCCTGTAACGTCAGCGGAGGACCTTACGGCTCGAGTCCACCGAAGGATTGGAAACCTTCAAAGACAACCGTACGTATTAGGTCATGTGTATGAGACTTACCACCGGGGATATAGTATATGCTCTGCAATTAAGTAAGAGGCACACACTTCGGAGCCCCGCAGACAGCTTGATGTTGGGTTTATCGACAAAATGTGAACCCTCACCCATTTCACACTTCGATGGGCTACAGAATCCAAGCCGTGCATTTGAGGACAGGGGTTCCTGTTTGAAAACTGATCAGTATGCCATCCCGCACAACGTACTAAGCGTTGTCGGTGTCTTTTGGAACACACACGCAAATAAGTGTGTAATTTTGTGTTAATGGTAAACCACTACTCCAATGAGTATATTTATTACATATTTCTTTTCGACTTGTAAACCAAATTAAAGGACCATACAGGACACTGAGATTTTTCTCATACCGATTTATTAATAGACGGCATCATGGCCGAGTGGTTAGATGTCTTGTCTCTCACCAAGGTGAGCGTATGTGGGATTTGTGGTGATTAAAGCGACAAATGGGTGGGTTCTCTCTGGATTTTCCTGTTTTCCCCGCCAATCATTCCACCAACTGCTTCATAATTACCTTTCCTTTCATCCATTTCGCCCATTCTCATTCCTTAATCTCATACCAGATTTGGCTACTCTCTTGATCTGGAGATTGTCTGGTGCTCAACACTCACTTGTAAGTCTTCCATACAAGGAGGGAAAAAAGAGTGTGTGGGGTTTAAGGGCTCGCCAACAACAAGCTCATTTGGGCCCACAGGGAAACAATAAAATCTAAAACACTCTCACAGGGTTAAAATAAGGAAGATGAAAATATTAAACGATTAAAACAGCAAAATGTATAATACCACAAAAGAGAATCTCAAAAATCTAAGTGCCTAAAACTAAATAACAAGTCTGACTTCTAAAAAGATCAATAGGTTAAAAGACATTAACATAATATCTTTAAAATCAAAAAGCTGCCTGTAACTATAATGCATGTTAGACTTGTTTGTCAAAGCTAATATCGGCTACGAACCGAAGAGCCTTCGCTACAGACACTGGGTCGTCACCCAGAATGGGGGCAAGTGTAGACCTCGGGGAAACAGAAAAAGGAGGATTTATTAGCAACACAATAGTGACATATATCATGTACTATCTCTTGCACGTTGCTATAATTTATGTAATGCACTGTAAAAGGGCAAAGCATATTAACGGAGAGGGGATCACCTACTGCGACCTCCACGCAGATCTATTGCGGCTAACACCCTCAGGAGAAAGGGATGAAGTGAGAAAACTAAAGAGCACCTCAAGATCACTGGTAGATGAGCCACAGAGACGCGCAGAAGTCCCTAACAAGTACGAATACGCCTATCCCAGGGCCAGACGCCGCCAAACAGCTACCATCCTGCGGGTCCGGTATCATACAAGCCTCTCCATGGATGAGAGGACAGCGTCCGCCCAATGCCATCTAGCACCGAGAACAGTAGATACAATGCGCAAGCTTCCGTGTCATTTGTCCAACACCACTATACGCCCTGTGTATGAAAGCACACCTGAAAGATAAAAGAGTGTAATGAAGGAAGTGTTGGATAGGAAATCGTGGTGTGAAATTAACCACCCCAGCACTCGTCTAGGTAAAAACGGAAAACCACGGAAATACTCAAGTTAGAGTGCACGGTAGCAGGGGGTCGAACCAGAGATCTCCCTAATGCAAGTAATATACTTGCACACATATTTTATCTTACAGCTTTATTAAATTTGTAAATGTGCGTATCATGTCTAAAAATATCGCTGGAATAACTGAAATTTATAAAGAAGACCATTCCAACATAGTTACCTGGGAAAACTGCTCTTGAGAGAAAGTCTCCAAGAACCCAGGATATAAAAGAAAAGAAATATGGAAGAAAAGATACAGATATGAGGTGACTTCTTGCGTTTCCCCAAATGTGCCATTTTATGCTACGCAAAGTTTTACTGAGAGCCGTATCTTCTCAGAGACTTTCTTCTATTTACTTGAAAATGTAAATGAACCAATTATAGAAGGTCTCTGCAAAGTAGCGGGAAAAAGCCTCTAGCTTGTCGTCAGATGTTTTAGTATTACAGAGACGGCCGAGGGTTGAAATGTCCGTTTTACCCATATTCAGGAAAATTCTAGCATCTTTTTTGTTTTGGCTTATAACGGCATGTGGCTGTATATCTTTTAAACCTGGGAAATGTTGTGCATTTTCCTAGAAGTGAATTGTGTTGATTAGGTTCTTCACGAATTCTTCAGTTGTGGAATGTGGTAAATTGCTTGTCACTTAGGAATATACTCAGTAATTGTAGTGTAATTATTCGTTGCTTACCATCTAAGAAACAGAATCAGCGAGGTGAATGAAGAACTAAAGTTTCACATAGTTTAGACCATTAGCAAAAATGCCTACAACCGTCCACATCAATAAATAATTTTCTTACACAAATTAGAACACAGATCGCGGTAACATGTGAGGCGATGTTCCGGATTCGATACCTGTTGGGCCCTGGTTTGTCGCAGTTTTCCTGAAGTAGTAGGCCAATGATGGGGTGGCTTATTTAATGGTGCATTTTTCCTGCCTCCCGTTTCCTGCCATTCCAGGATGTTTCAGGGTCCAAGGATCAGCGAACGGGCAGAAGGTGAAGCGTATGCTTGAGGAACTGTCTGCCCAGCCTTCGTTGTGTGGTTGCCCCCAGTGGCGCCTTTCCGTGGAAGAGTTAGGCCTATCCCGCATGATGTAATAGCTGGCAACATTAGGGATCCCGGCTGTGCCTGAACCTCCCTCCATGGTTCTAGTCACCCCTTGCTTCACCACCAGGTGCACATTCGTCTTCATACGCGTTAAGTGCCGAAATGCGCTTTCAGACCAAAAAGAAAAAACAAAATAAAATAAAAATAACTGACAACCATAAGCGTAGAACCTCTCACTTGTAAAACAGAAGAATCTATCATGAGCGCGACTGCATTCACAAATTATTAAAATAGAGTTTTAGCGGACGGATCTAGCTGTTCATAGCACTTTGTCCTAATATGAGATGAATCTGCTGAGGCTATCTGCAGTACATGGCTTCCTTTGGAATGGAAATAAAGTCAGTGGTTCCATGTCGGCACCTCATAAAAGACTCAAGTCTGATAAAGAAGAGTCTTAGCAAATTAAACAGTCTATCACGACCAATCTGCAATGAAACGTTGAGAAAGTGCAGTTAAACAACGCTCATAAATAAAAACAATTTAATTTCAGGTTAGTAATATTCAAAACATCAATCAGAAGATATGCACAATTGCGGCCGAGGGTCACAATAGCAGGTGCAACACGGTTTCATGAGTGTTTTGTTCACCGTGAAATGGATGGGGGTGGTTTGTTGTCTGTGACGTCACTGCATAAAGCGCAGTAATAGTTCAACTTAAATTCTCTTTGTCTTCTTCTTCACATCATGGAGTGGGAAAGGTTCCTGTTCGGTCCTCAGCTCGCCAGCTTGCTCTTGGCCGGCCCACATCTTTTCTTCCTCTTGGTTTGATTAGTGCCCGTTTTAGGAGTCGTTTATTGTTAAAATACGTAGGTTTTCACTGCCGGCGTCGTAATTATCACTGTGCGATACTTTCTCCTAGGAGACTTCGACAGCGCTCTGAGGATGTCTACCGCAACTGTAAACGAAACGTCTGGAACACCACTCTCTAGCAGACCACGACATGTCTGGAACATATTTCATCTTATAATGCTCAGGTGATTTGGCCAGCGGATCCTAAATTTTTTTATGTTGACTACAACTCGGAGTTGGTTTAGTTCGTTTCTTATGTTTCCATGTTTATTCTTATTTAGTTTTGTGTAACATCTTACCCTTCTGAGGAACTTTATTTCCGCTTATTGTATTCTCTTAATATATCTTTTCCTCGGGGTCCATATTTCGCATCTATTTAACAAAGTTAGTACAACCCTTGTCTTACAACATTTTGTGTCGGTTTCCGTGTGCCACATATATTTTGAAAATGTTGTGTTTTAAAATTAATAACCTTATCATAATCATAAGTAGCGCCGAACCCTAAATATCTGAAACGGCTTACTTGCTCTAGAACAGTAATATTTATTACTATCTTGCTTCTAATTGGATGCTTCCTTATGAATGCCATGACTTTCGTTTTGTGCACTGTATGTTTTAATTTATATCCATTAAGTCTGGTATATAGGTTTCTTTAGATTGTGATTATGTGGTTATCTTACATAAAAGAGTATTGTGTATCGTTGGCTTAATAAAACTCATTTCCTCTTGTCCTGGCCTTAATTCTTGGAAATGCCTAGGCCTACTGATTATATAATAGTAATAAAAATCGGAATTTTCCTTTGTCAGGAAATAATTCTGTAAGTGTGCGATCTTTTAGCAGTTAATTTTTTACCTAAATGTCCCAAAGCAAGCAACCCGTTTAAATTTGTAGTAAAAAGCAGGCCAAGATGCAGACACAAAAATAGAGAAATACAACTGTTATTACAGACATATAACTGTTGTGAATAAGTGCACTGATTGGCCATCATTAAACCGATTTTCATTGCTGTTGCATGTTACACGTGCGCTGCAATTCATATCCAAGGACGAGCAAACCCTCTCTGTCTCTGTGAAGTATATTCTGCAACACCATGTCTACAGACATGGAATAAACTCCACCTATAAAATTCCTCCAGTATCTTGGTGTACCTTGTTGTCTAAGCTTGCATCTGGTGTCATAAAACATGAGCTCATGTTGTGGCCTGTTTTCACCCCAAAGTATATGTCTACCGTCGTAAAAATCCCTATAAGCAGAGTGTATAGAGTGTATTAGAGGTGTTTGCAAAGTGCTTCTGCATCTCGCATACACTTCCGTCAGAGTATAAAAACACAAGCGCCAAAACACAGAAGGTAGCAATATCTACAAGTAAAGAAGCTAGAGAACCTTGCAAATCTTCTAGACTGTCAATTTTCTTATTCGCTGTTTTGATATCAGCTGGAATTGCCCCTTGCTTTTTTAAAAAACAAATACAACAAAATGTCGTATTACACAAAACTTTCGGGATGTAATTTTTTAAAAACCTCCAAATGCGGTTGCAAAATACCCTTTTATACAATCCTAGCATTAGTAATACCTTACTATGACGGCATAAATCGTGCAAATTACGCTATTTTTAGCACCAGTACCAGAAAATGAATGATCTAATTACCATGGCAACAAGAAGTTTTTGTTGTAATGTTTAACGCCCACTTTTACTACCTACGGCACCGCAGGCGGTGAAACTGATGATACACGGAATGAAGATGAAGCACCGGTGGAATGAGATGACGGGGGAAACCGGAGAACCCGGAGGAAACCCTCTCCAGCGCCGCTTCGTCCACCACAAATCCCATATGCGGTTGCCTGGGATCGAACCCGGGCCGCTTTGGTGAGAAGCGAATGGTCTAACCACTTGACTATGGCGCGGCCAACAATAAGTAATGACGTCATCAAAGCCACAACAAATTTCTCAAATGTGCCTGTAAGAAAATCGAATTGAATTTTACCTTTTAAATCTCAGCATGACTGAGTATTTGTAATACTTACAATTAATCTATTCACCTCAGGATTAAACTATAACTCTTTCGGCACAAGCAGCCATGTCACCTTCAGTTGTTCGCTGGGTTGATTAACAGTACCAGGCATGACTAATCGTTTACCAGTTTGCAGAATCTACAGTTCACTGTAATTCATTTTATTATCCTATACATATTTATATTACTCACTGTCGTCAGAGGAATGGTATCCAATAAGCATGCGTTAATTGGTTTACATCGCTCGTTAATTCTTCCTCGTTCTGCAGAGATGCACTTACGTGCATGTATCGCTATATACTTATATGTAATCCTAACATTGTAAATACGTTGTTACTGTATTCAAAACATGGCACGCGTGCCAATAATAGAGATGATGTAGTTCTTATAGTGATGAAGCAATACACGTGTCTCAAGTTACTGTGGCTTATGAAAATTATACATCCTATGTATGTATACATACCGATATAAAGAATATAATTATATTAAACACAGAATAATTAGATCTTATAACTGCTTACCATAGTGTTCTAATAACACACACCTCAGTCTAACACCTGCTCATACAAAGGGCTGTCTTGCTTATCAGTTCAATACACCCGGTAATAAAAAGCTAAGTGTAGGGAGAGAACCCAAAAACTTGTAACATATGAAGACACTCATTTTTGTTAGCTATAAATCCCTAATTATTTCAGTATATCATCATAGAATACAGGGACCAGGCTTTTCAGCTGTTTCGGCTTCTAAAAATTGCTTACCCCTCTTGTTGGTGGTCTTGCTATATTTCTCCTCCCATTTAGCTTATAGATCAAAGTTATTCTGGTTATTTTTCCCCTCGGATACTCCTAATCGACATTCTACTTGTTTATTCTTAGATTATCGTACAGCATGCACTTTCGCATAGCAAGCTGGGTAAAAGCATTATTTTATATAACTTAACGGTAGTTCCTTTCTAATTGTATTTATAATGCACATACTGTTCTAACACAGAAGTGATTATATCTGTTTAATTTTACTTCCAGATTAATATTCTTTTCCATGTTATTTATATCCTAGGTAATTGAGTGCATTAATCTGTCCTAGTATCTTATTTTAAGAACTCTTTCGGCGTTTTCCTTGGTCACCAGGCGAATGTTGGCTTGGTTATTTTCCTTTTCCCATTCCTCTATTTCATTTTACCATCATCGGAAGTGTCGGCAAAGGGTGAGTGTGGCTTAGCTCTGTGGTGGAGTTTGTGCTCTGTAACTGCTATTCTCGGAGTAGGTTCCTCTCCGGTTACACTCCACCTTTGTATCTACCTACCTCCACCCCTTGATTTATAGTTGCGGCCTCTTTTCCATCCAGTGTAGCTCTTCTTTAATTTTATCTTCTCTACCAGCTCTGAATGGTTCATGTTTCTTTCCACTTTTGTGCACTAAACGTGTTATGCACAATTCAGTTTAAAAGCTACTTTATTCAAATTTTCAACAGAAACTCAGAGAGAATGAAACTGAGAAACAAGCATATGGCTTTTGTTACGCGGTTAAATGGTGCATAGTATGACCAATCAATTACTACAAAAAGTGTATTTAAAGGTGTAAACATTTCTTCAGAAGTCAGCAACAGAATTAAAGAATTCGATTTTAAGTTTTGTATATCAGTATTTAAATAATTTGATACTTCTTTTACTTTCTCTACTACGTGTAGTAAGTAGGGGAAGCGTTGCATTCGACCCAAAAATTCGATATCAAGATTTCATCGGAAATATATTTTTTGAAGCCCTCTGCATTTAGAGAAGCAGTTTCAGTACAACTCAAAAGCGAAAGGTCGGTTAAAAACCAAAGTTGGCATTTAAGTTTAAGATCTTTTAAGAATGCAACGCGAAGATTTTCAAGAACATTCCTTCACACTAAATTACCCTTTACATGGAAATTTTTTAGAAAACTTTGATTTTCCGAAAATGGCTATGACGATTTCAATTAAAATTCCACGTGTTTTAGATATGTTTATGGAAAATTTAATGTATATTTTGAATTTTCTGCCAATAGCCTATGTAGTCATGTTTATTGTTGATGGCTTTTGCATAACCGGTAAATTATAAGACATAGCCAAAATCCTACTATACTAAAATATATGCATTTCTTTAAAGCACACAAGTTATGGTCTATAAGCATTTTTTGTTGAGTTAACCATTTCGGAGGTATTTCTTGTTATTTATGTGAGTTTTGCAGTACTTGCAAGTTTTCTCAAATGGAAGGTCGTTATTCACTTTCTATCTCTTCACCGTCCAGAGAATGGAATTTCAAAGCGTTCATATAGCAACCGGCTTTAAAAGATTTGACTATCGCTCAAAGCCAACTGTATTCCCATATTATTCTTGCACCGACAAGAAAATTAGCGATGAGGTAAGTTCTGCAAATGTTTATCTCAACTCATATGAAGATTGTAATAATAGTACAAGAGAGGAGAAAGTCATAGTAATAGTAAAACATTTTTGTAAATAAATTTTAAATGCAGAAATAAAAATTAGCGCATACCTGTTCTAAGGACAATATGAAACCATTTTTGAAAAACTGTAAATAAAACTCCAAGATTTATATATAAATTGCACCTATGGATAACCTTTAGTTATGTTTATAATTTATTTCCTGGCATGGTACGACCTGGTAGCATTAAAGTAATGAAGACATTAAGTTACAGAAAACTAACAAATTAAACGTCTTGGTGTTTAAAACCAACTAGACCTCCTTGAGTTCATGGAGTTATCTCACTCATTATAAAATACAGTTTCTGGAAAGTTTGCATCACTAGCAACTTAGTCCGTTGTCCAGAAATGAGATTACCCTATGGGAGCGTGTATCCCTACGCCTTGCTTGTAATAAGGCTATGAGAGGCTCGTAACAGTAAACCTTAAACGACGTCGTCAGCATCGCTTTGCTCATAACAGAGTTCAAACTGGTACACAATCTAATTTTCTTCAGCATCTGCCCTTCTACCACATGACCAGTTTACCCTTTAGCCCCAGCCAAACACTCACCTACACGTGGGGAAGACTCCCCTTAAGGTTCGGCGGGCCCTTTGAAGTGCACTCCTCTTGTCCGGCATGGCGGAACCACATCACATGCTAGCTGACGTACACCTTGACAACGGGGTTCGTTTCGATTACGAGCGAGGGTCAGTCAAAACCACCACGTCTTCTGATTCCACCCTCCTTCTGCCTTTACGAACAACAAGGGTGTAAACCGCATAATGAAAACGTGTCTGTTTACCTCAGAAATTTACCATCTGATATTTATCTTCCAGACAATAAGATGAGTTGTAGAACAGTTGCCTGTACAGCTTTCTGCCTTAGTTCATTTTATTAGAGTACCAATTGGTGAAATTTGGTAAAAAATGATACATTACAATTTGGACTATTTAACTTATTATTATATGGCTTCAAGGAAGCTTACATGCAAATATTGAATGCAAACTAAAAGATATTATTTTAATTTTATTGCATTTATAGTATGTTTTATTTGCTGCATTACATAGCGTCCTGTGTTAGTGACAAAATGACAAAATCAGCCCTGTTACTTTTCTATCACTTTATTGTTTTCAATTTTGCCATAAATGCATAGTTTTCTCGTAATCGCTAACACAGTCTAACGACGAATGCGACGACACCCACACGGACAGCTGTCTCACACTCACGGACACGCTGGCCGACTGATCTCCGTAACTCAATTCTAAATTTCACTCCAACTATTCTTCGCAGGCTTCCTATATTGATGAAGACGTCACATGAACCTTTTTCGATTTCAGTACACACACACACACACACACACACACACACACACACACACACACACACACACACACACACCGGAAATAACCCAGCTAGAAGTCTCGAGAACCTTCCCGGAACACTCTTTATTTCTGCCACCTTGATTGTTACAGCCACGTACACACAGCAGTCGCGTGAGACAGCCCGGCCTTGAAAGTCTCAGCTAGCTCGCCGGCACGGCACGTGATGTGAAGTAGCTTGGCCCGTCCGTCCTTTGTTGAGCACCGAGACAGATGTCACATTATGTTAGTGGGTTGTTAGCCTATAGCACAACTTTATGTACCATGTGGAGAGTCAAAATATACGATGTTTCACGTATTTAGTCACTTGCTCACTTTTATTTGTTGGCCATTGTCCAATGCTTGCATCTAGCGACTTTCTTGCGCCTTTTAACACCTCACATTCAAACAAAATGTAGTCGATTGTTTCTACATCACTATTGCAGATGTACGTTGCCTTATAAATAACACATAAAGGAAGTCGCGTTTGTGAATTTGAGGTTTTTTCTGACCTTTCTAGCATTGTATCGATAATAATTTCTATGTGTGTCCATGCACGTACATTATTCAGCTTGTAAATGATGTGTTTACGTAAAAATTAGACTGTCTTATAAAATATCATGCGTTAAGCTCACATAACTTTCTCTACACTTGCACTAATTATTCTTGCAAACTCTTGCTCCCTATCTCCATGTTAGTCTAGGTAAATATTTGCAGCAATTATTGTTGATCTTGTTGTAGTGCAAGGGAAAAATGGGAATACAGTAGGCTTCGAGTGATAGTCAAATCTTTTAAAACTTTCAAATCCCTTTCTCTTTGCTCGGCCAATAGGTAAAAACGACCTTCCATTTGAGAAAAGTTTAAGCATTGCAAAACTCGCACAAATAACAAGGAATATCTTCGAAATGGTTCACTCCACAAAAACTGCATTTGGATATAACGTGTGTTTTACAAGATCTACATTTTTGTGTAGCAAGATTTGGTCTATCATTTATGGTTTACCAGGTATGTAAAAGTCATCAAGGGTAAGCAGAACTACAAAGGCTATCGGCAGAAAATTCAAAATATAGAGTTCATTTGTTGTAAAAATATTTTAAACATATGGCACTTTAATCAAAGTCGTTAGAGCCATTTCTGAGAGATCAATGTAAAGGGTAGTTTAGGCCGTAGGAACTTCTTTTTTTTCAAATCTTTGAGTTGAATCATTGAAAAGTATTAAACTTAAATACCAACTATTCGTTTTTGAGTTGCGCTGTCGACAGGCATGCGCGCGCGCACACACACACGCACACATCTTCTTCTAAAATAAGTTTTTTGGATTCATGGGTCTAAAAACGGTGAAATCTGAAAGTAAAAATGCATCCACAGAATGTTGGTCAACTTTTAAGAATACATATTCCGGTGCGTTCTGTATCAAACACTTTCTATGATGCCATTTTGAGTTATTAGAGCGAAACTTGGGAAATTTTTCTCGAGCTCATTAAGGCATGGGCTCGTGAGCTGGAGGACCGCGGTTCAAATCCAGCCGGGGCCTTCCTGTCTCATTTGTAAGGTTCTTCTCAGTCCTCATATCTTAAAACTGAGTTTCTGAATAATCGTTTCATTTCGTGTATCATCAATATCCAGCGCCTGTAGTGACCCAAAAAGAAGAAGAGAGCAAACTATTGTTCCACAAGATGAGCAGTTAGTCACTTCCCTTGAAGAAACCACTTGTTTTATCAGGACAAACGACTCACAGCGATACAGCAATGGAAACCCGATATCTTGAAGGGAGAGTGCTTTAGTGCCCATACTTGAGCAAAAAGAGGGCAAAAGGCAGGCAAGGTTAGGTGGACTTGTCAGTGTAACTTCGCGGCCTTTCCGTTTATATGCTTGGTGAGTTTGCTGTTCTCACTTTGCTGCTATAAACTGGAATGAAAACAAAGAGATCAGGTTACACCACAGGAATGCTCCAAGCTACTGGTTATAGAACAGACCCTTCATTTTATATCCTTGTCCTTTTTTCTTCCCAAGCCTGTGGTTGCGGTGTATGGCGGACCGATACTTTTTACTCTGCTATCAGCAAAGTCCGGACGCACGCTTAACTATGGTATGGCCATCCAAGTGGACTGCCCCTAATGGGTTGCCTGAAACCGTTTACAGGCCGTAGTTAATGTGCTGAGGAAAAGTTATAGCACTGGTGTTATTTTGTAACTTTCTGCAGGAATATGAGAGCGCAGCGACAAGTATCCACCCCACAAGTTCCGAGAAAAACCTGTATCTACCCCTTGTTAAGTCACTCAATTTCATTTGTCCTTAAGCTTTAACAATCGGCCAGAAAGCTAATTTGATTACGAGGTACATATGTTTATTCATCTACTGCAAATACTCGTACTTTGGGAAATTGTAAGCCCAGAATATCTAACTTAGAAAAAACAGCAATAGATAATTCGTGCTGATATTTGTTTGTTTTATCTCCACAAAAATATGTCAATTTTATATCACATAAATGTTACAATTTATTTCGGAGCCAAATTTCATGCTGCCTCCAAATCTATTGTGCAGGGTAATGTGCAGCAAGGTCGACATTGACTATAAGTATAAATCTTGTGAAAAACAAAGGAAAACAATCGCTGCTAGGCTCCTTAAACAAGGGGAACAAATAGTTAATCTTTTACAAGAGAGTTGTCATCTAAGCGTCCTGAGTAATTGTGTTGTATTTCCTTCAAACGATTTTTGAGTATTCAAATTTTAAAACTAAATAAAACTAAAAAAAAATCTAGATGTTTAGAATCATAGAATTTAATAATTGCCTTGTTTTGAGCTAAGGCTAGCAAAACACTGTTACGTGACAGAGTTCTGCGTTATAAATAATCAAGTAAACGACATGCATAAAAAAGAGTGGTTTTTAAGACTGCAGTCTTGGAGCATTTGGCAGAGGATGGTAAAATTCACATTTAAAGTCGAATAATAATTAGGAAACTAAAAGAGGCGTCGCACTGAAATTTAGAACTATGTAATTCTAATATTTATATAGGACTGCACTAAGAAGACATTTACAGATTTTAATAGATTTCTTTTAATTCTGGTTTTTGTCTATTAGTTTGGTTTATTTCTTTATGATTGTTCTCTTACCAACATTTTTATTTTATATTGAGCTTTATACCTGGCTTTTTCCGTAATTATAAGGGTGTTAATGAACATGCAGTTAAGCGCCCTAAACCGTCAGTATTATCACCATAATCATCATTACATTTTCAGGTAAATTGGTTGAAAACACTATAAAATCAGTTTTTTTTTTTTTTTTTTTTTTTTTTTTTTTTTTTTTTTTTTTTTTTTGTCTA
Source organism: Tenodera sinensis (assembly GCA_030765045.1). NCBI lineage: Eukaryota > Metazoa > Arthropoda > Insecta > Mantodea > Mantidae > Tenodera > Tenodera sinensis. The sequence continues at coordinate 100,071,039 of CM060966.1, read as the reverse complement.
GCTCCCTTCAGTATCAATAAATCTGGACAGCAGTATAATTGTTGAGATTTTATATAAATAGTGCCGTCCTAATTTATATTCTTGTAGCTATTGATAATTATCAATTGACCTTTCCGTAGCATTTTGTGTTTTATTATTAGTGTCTTAGCTACAGAAGCTTTTTTGCTTTGAAATATCACATCATTAATGCAAGCATTTTCTCCCTGCTTTGTTCTGAGTGTTGAACTCTGGCCTTCTCTTCTGCCTCTGCTCACTGAAAGTAAATAGTCGCACAGAACTAGAATTTTAAACATATTCCACCATGTTTTATGTTGGGTTGTATCCCAGTAGCACACCATGTGATGTTTCCATGATGTCAGAGTGCAGAAGCCAGATGAAAGACACTGATAACTCCGGAGTTTGCTGCAACAGAGAAGTGACTCCCCTTCTCAAGACGTTGCTGTTTGCAAGTCCCCTTCACTTCCTTGCTTTTACACTCGCTGCACGCAACTATAAGTTACATCTGCCTGTGAGAGAGGGTTACGATTCCTGTCAACAGCAGTGTGCCACGTAGCGTTTAAAAAAATACATGGTCTCCTGGACAGAAGTAATAATGCCCACTTTCCTTGGGGGCCTAATGCATGAAGGTGACGCTGAAACATTCTAGAATACCATGCTTCTAAACTCATAGGTATTCATATATTGTGACAAAATGACAAAATTAGTCCGGTTAAATTCCTGTCTTCTAAACTTCATCACAAATGCACAGTTTTGTTCTCGTCGTTAACACATTCTGCGGTTTTTCAGCCTGTGAAAACTCAACGTTTATTTCCCGTAACCTCGCTCAGACCTTTCAGTATCTTTATTCTTTTTCTCTACCTCTCATAGAATCACTACGACGACGCAATCACTTGACGCCCGAGGTACCTTTCGCGATGACACGCACACACGCACTGCTGTTTTACACTCCCTTACACACAAACTCAAGAATGTAATCATAATCGCTCCAGCTGCTTGTTTCTGGCTTCCTTATATAGTGGGGATGACGCCACACGGACCGTTCCCAAGCTTCTACACACACGCAGTGACCAGATCTTTCTCGAAAATTCTGGAGAAAGCCCCTTTTTATAGCCTCTTCCATTGTTGTTAGTCAGTTACACAGTTGCGCGAGGCAGCCTTACCTTAAACGTCTTTGCCAGCTCGCCGAACCTGCATGTGGCGTGAAGCAGCCCGGCCTTGATAGTCCTTTGTTTTGCGCCGAACCCGGCGTCACACACTACATTTGACCTGTATCTTCAATTGCTATGGAAGTTAATTGCCGTGTAAATTGTTCGATTAGCTCCAATAATTTGTTATTTTCATCATTTAAAGGTATTGGTTTAAACTAAAAATGAATTTGACAACAGGCTAGGAACGATTAGAATTTTAAGACTCGTTAGTGCCTAGATAATGTAAGGATTGCCTAAGAAATGCATATGGCGAAGAAGCGCCATGTAATGCAACAATGCATAATTAGTACAGAGAATTCAAGAGAGATCTGTTTTTTGTTAGTGATGAATTTGGTGAAGGACGCCCAAAAAATGCCGTTACTGATGAAAAATTGTGTCTATTCAAGCAATGGTTGAATAAATCGAGGAAAATCCTAGGTATTAATTTATTTGGGGGACATACACATTGGAATAACTAAAATTCAACACTTAGACTGAGAAAACTTTGTTGTCAAAAGTACTACATAAAAGAATCCCGATCAGGAACAACGTACTGATCGGTGCATAGAAAGTGTACAAAAATGCCAAGGTTACACTTCAAATTTAAGTTGAAATATCTTTATTGGTGATGAATCTTGGATTTATTATTATGATCTCAAAGGAAAAGTCAATCGGTTCACTGCGTCTTTCAAAGAGAACCCAAGCCTACAAATGCGAAGTAATGGTAGCAAGATGGTTGTTAAACAGACCATTTTATTACTACACCATTAGAAAATATACAAATCTCTGCTGCCGACTGGTGCTAAAGTATTTGTCTGCCGTAAATTTTTAAAGGAGTTCGTGAAAATCGTCCAAAACTAAAATTAATTTTAAATCATGGCAAGGCATCATCGCATACAGCAAAACCAACAACCGAGTATCCGAATGCCCTAAAGGTGAGCACCAAGGACCCCTCACCATACAGCCCTGACCCAGCATCTTGTGATTTCCCTTTGTTTACAGAAGTTCAAAATTAAATGTATGAAATCAGATGAAGCAGTGGAACATTATAAAAACCTTTCTGTAGTGTCTCAGGAAAAGTGGCCATTTTGCTTTAAGGACTGCTTTGATCGAATGGAAAAACATATTTATGACAAAGGGAAGTATTTTGTAGAAGTTTTAAAAACATATATGAGTTTACTGTTTTTAAACAAATATTCTTGATTGATTGTCCAAAACATTTCAGAGTACCCTTCTTAATATTAACGATTTATTAAAACTCGTTTTTCCGGCTGACGCCGCCTGAGTTGGCTTTCTGCGCTGCACGATGGAAATAATTGTAATAAAAGTGGCTCTAGTTTTTTATTCTACCTTTGCAATATATATTTACGATTTAAGTGTTAAACTTTTGTTTCATTTTGCGATTAGTGATTCCGCAAAATAAAATGACCCAATGAACTTGGTACTACCTAAAATTGATGTCATTGTAACTCCTCATAAGTGATTCTGAATCCTAACCAATCTTGGAATTCCAATTCATTGAAATCGATAATATTATATACATCCTGTACGATTAGAGTGTTGTTTGGTTAGCAAATGAAACTCGAACCTAATTCGGGCATGCCAAGTCAACTATTTTCATTATCTGTCCCTCAGTGTGGTTTGCACGTGAAGTAGGTCACCACGTATTTGACTGACTTCGACTACCTATGTCAGGTCGTCCTCTCCTTGGCATTGTAATGAACACTGTAAAGCGACACGGAGTTGTTTCCACAGTCACTCAAATTTTTTGGAGTTACCTTGAGAACTTTACAAAATTAAAATTTTCAAACTAATTCCTCGATATTCGCTTAATCACATTTTGTGCTTATGTCTAAGTCTGCCCCAACTCTTCGCTTTGCTAAAACAACATGAAATTTATTTTATGTTTATTTCTAAACCTACAAATTCAATTTACCTGGCTGATCCAAATGAATATTCGTAAAATATAATTAAATTCGATTTAAGAAATCTATTCCCAAAATCCACTACCTTTTTCTTACGACAAAAACGATGTTAAAAGTAATAGATGCAGCTGTTAAACGTTAGGTTTGCCACAAATATTGAAAGTTATCCGAAGTGGCAATTCCCATACAAAATTAGCAATTTCTATTTTTTCGATTTTTTCGATTTTTTCCAAGTGTTCCTTCTTTTTATGCCATCGCAGTATTGAAATGAACAAAGCAAAAGAGACATTCAAATCGGTTGAGGCAATTTCAAGTTTTTGTGAGACTACGCAGGAGCATAGCGCCAATGGATGTGGGTGATCTGTTGCATACCCTGCCAGTTTTCCTTAATTAACTTCTTTCTATTATCTATATGCATACTAATCCAATTGACGTAATGTTTGCTGAAGAGTATGCTTCTAAATACAATCTGCAATGAATTAGTATTCTTAGTATAACGCACAAAGCACTGAAAAAGAGCAGCTGGAGTTTGCACTTGTCTCACACCTGTCACTTCAAATGATGTGTGCGCGCAGTGGATGTAACGTAGAAAAGTGAATCTCGCTTGTTAATGTTAAGAGGTTTAAAGCTAAGTGTTCCAGTATTTTTTTTTTTTTTTTTTTTTTTTGGCAATGAAGGTTAATTTCATATGTTTAACTTCTTCTGTACGTGTCAGTGTACAATAAACAGTATTTTGAACAGTAATGTGTGTGAATGTGTAAGAAAAAATACGCCAGAAGCCAAAGGCAGGGTATGCGCACTGCTCATGTGCTTCCATGCTACGTCACTAACAGGCGGACACGCGGGCCGGTGGACTGGCGGAACGGCAGACTGGCAGACCGGCAGGTACTGTATGCCCACGACAAGAAGGCTAGAGGGGAATGAAGAGCAGAGGGGGCTTCAATTGTATATCTGCTCCGGTAGCAGATCTGTTTACTAGGAAATGAGTGCATGAGAATGCATATGAGTCACCCACGTTGCCAGATCTATTGCGCTTTCCAGTATTACAGGTGCAGAGATTGTTTAGTATTATGCATTATTTGGCTCTCGCTGCTAACACGCGCTACGGCACTACAGTTATATACTCGTATTTTGTTAGTTTTATTCTTGGCTTAATATTTACACATGGCTGCAGTTCGAAAGAAGGGACGAAGTATTCACAGTGAAGCAAGGGAGGTAATTAGAAAAGTGATAGAAGTGTGTGACGAAGAAGCGAAATCAGGACAATTGAAATGTTTATTATCACAAAGAAATTTACATGTGGCAAATTATTGTGGGATATCGGAACATAGTGTAACAAGAATAAGAAGAGAAGGTGTTAAAGCTGGTGAAAAATCACTTCATACTCCGGGGAAAAAGAGACCAAAGGCCGAGGAATGCAAATTTCATTGTGATTACTTTGATAGAATAGTAATTAAAAACGTAATTCGAGACTTTTATTTGGTTAAAAAACAAGTGCCCACTGTACTGAAGCTGCTTGCAGCAATTAGGGAAAAAATAAATTTTCCTTGGGGAAGAGAAACTCTGCGGAAGCTATTGCACGATATGGGTTTCAAATGGAAGCGATGTGGAAGCAAGAGAAAAATACTTATTGAATGTCCAGATATAGTTAACTGGAGAGCTAAATACCTAAGAGCTATAAATGGATACAGAAATGGTGGGAGAAATATCATTTACATTGATGAGTCCTGGGTGGACAATAATTTGACATTTGGGAAGTGCTGGCAGAGTGATGATATCTATGGGATTACGACAAACACTAGCTCTTCGAACCGCCTGATTCTTGTAAATGCAGGCAGCAAGGAAGGTTTCATACCCGGAGCTTCTTTGATATTCAAAGCTGGACTTGCTAGCTGCGATTATCATGGCCAAATGAATGGAGAAAATTTCCAGAAATGGTTGGAGGAGAAACTGTTACCTAATATACCCTGCAATAGTTTCATCGTGCTTGATAATGCTCCATACCACAGTGTACAAGAAAATAAGCCTCCGTCGAAATATGCTGTAAAGCAAGAAATGGTACAATGGTTGGAGAACAACATTTCATATTCTGCTGCAATGCGAAAGACCGACTTGTTTGATTTAATTCAAATACATAAACCAAAGGAAAAAAATGTACCATATCGACAGAATAATAGAAATACATGGGCATACGGTTCTTAGATTACCTCGTTATATGTGCGAGTTGAACGCTATAGAATTGGCATGGGCAGCAATAAGACGACATGTAAGAGAGAGAGCATAATGTAACCGGCGATCTACATTTAAGAAATCTACAGCAAGTGTGTGGAAGTGCAGTGAACTCTGTTACAACAGCTGATTGGGAGGGCTATGTTAGGCACGTTAAGAAACTTGAGGATGAGTTCAGGCAAAAGGATGGGCTAGTGGAAGATGCAATAGACAATTTTATTATATCACTAGGAGGTCTGACGAAGATCCAGAGAGCGGTAGTGACAGCAGTGAAGGTGACGACTTCTCCGACTCGGATCTTGCACGACAACTGGACTTCTAGGTGAGTTATGTGACAACACTGTGTATTTTAAACGAACCTATACTCTGTTCATCAAGAGATTAGAGGAGATATAAACAAAGCACCGGTTTGTGTCACTCCGCGGCCACGTGCTTTCACAATGATGCAACACAGTTACCTACCGCTACGCGTAGTTATAATATGCATTTTACACTACTAAAAGGATATATTTACTTGATTCAAATAACATGTAGCACATGGAAATTAACTGCTACTTACGTCATCTCTGTCCACAATAACACTTTTTCATTTTCTGCTCACAATCTCGAAACCAATCTCCAGAAGCAGCTTGTGGAGGGAGGTTAATTTTAAATCTGGAAGATCGGGTTCAGAGTTAACTGCCAACAGCACTTTGTTTAAGGTGGGGATTCATTGACTGACGAACTTTTCGACGGATTGCAGATCTCACACTCACAAATTCGTTGCAAACTACATTCACCATTTATCTGGCACGCGGAAGCTTTTGGCTGGGATCTTCACCAACTAATGATTTCTCTTTGCGTGTACTGTAAATACTTGCAACTAACACACCGGTAAACTCGAATGTTAATTTTATCACGTCTTCGATAGCAAGTTCGGGATATTTCTCGCAGAACTTGTTAAACACGTTCAATATTGTCTTTTCACCACTTCGCAACGCTTTGCCGCGCTTATGTTTTACAGCACTCACTTGTTTTGCCATGTTACTGTCATACTGAATAATGCGCGCGCAGAATGAATTAGGCTGGTTACAGATTCACTTAACTGCGTATTCTTACACTTTAGCTATGCTTAGTACACTTAGTTCATGCTTTAGCAAACATTAAGTGACATTTTAGACCTTAGTAACAGTATTTCTTCAAGGGACTATTTACATGGCGAAAGCGTCAAGAGGGCGCGCTGTGGTCAAAACGCACGTGGCTTTGTTTACGTCTCCTCTAATCTCTAGATGAACAGAGTATAGCATCCTTATCATACTCGGAAACTAGACATAAACACCCTGCGGGAAGCAAAACATGATTACGTTACACATTCCTAAGCCTCGCCTTCTTGTGCTGGGCATACAGTAGGTAGACAGGTGGGCAGGTAGGTAGGCAGGCAGGCAGGTAGGTTGGTTGGTGGGTAGGTAGGTAGATGGGTAGGTAGGCAGGTACGCAGGCAGGTAGGTAGACAGGCAGGCAGGCAGGTAAGCAGGTAGGTAGGTAGATATTAGACAATCTGAGTATTAAATTATAAAATCTAGTTGAAATTGGTGGAAATAGCAGTATGCATTGGACATGTAGAACGGTGAGCTCTAGTCGCAGTTGTATGACCTTCGTTTTTCTGTCCTTCATAATATTAGTGCTGGCAACATGATAGTATAACAAAATGGCCATGGGACAAATCCTACTCGTGGCAGCACATTGTGACAAGTTATACTTTCACTTACTTTTTCTATCACTTTATTTCCCTTAAAATTGAATCACAAAGCGCAGTCCCCTTTGTTATTTTTAACACAATCTGCAGCTCACAACTGTTCTGTCCTCTAGTAAACTTCACACGTATTTCGCTGTCTTTCAGTTCTACTGCCTCAGAAAGTGCTTCCGACGATTCATTCACACTCACTCAAACAGGCTTAACTAAAAGCAGTTATACATAATAAACAACCATGACGCGATGATTAAATGTCTACAACTGTCTCTGAGTATTTTTAAACTCTCTCTCTCTCTAAACACTGATTGTACACGCGCGCGCGCGCACACACACACACACACACACTTAAAACTAATTACTGTCTTGTACAACGCTTAACTACTTGCTTCTCGCAAGTCTGCATTCGCTTATATGGTCAGGAATGAAGTAGCGCAAATGTTTCTCGAAATTCACCTTTTCTCGAAATTCTTATAAATAAGCCGGTAATTTAAACTTTGTCAAACAACCTGGAAACTTTGACCTGCGTGCTCATAGTCGCCTATGTTATGACCGCTCCATTGTTGTCGGGCCACGTATTTACATGCAGTGGTGTGAGATAGCTTAACCTTAAATCCCTTCGAGGCCCGCGACCGCTGTCACAATAATTTACACAGAATACATAATCCTGAATACAATCATATCTGGCATTATCTACGACCCAAAAATATGGGTCATGAGCACCACTTACATAACCCCAGATCAATAACAGGATATCCACGAATGGACAAAAATCCAATATTGAAATTGGATATTGAAGAGCTTAACACTATAATTACAATACACAAAGGAAATTCGAAACTACATGCAGAAAGAATACCAACGAATACCTAACGCCATCTTCAATTATCGACCCCAAGGAAGACAAAACCCAAGAAGACCTTAATGGAGATGGCTAGAACAGAAATTTAGAGCCAGAATATGTTGACATAATTTGTGGTGTTTGTTCATTTTCCAATGTATTAATATAAAATACAAAAATATACGGGTTTTATTTGGTATCATTAAATAAAATATGTTGCATGGAATGCCTAATTATTTCCTTGACTACTTTGGCAACAATTCATTTATTCTCTTTGCTATTTATGAAACTTCTTTCTTCTGGTTCTGGTAAATACAATCCGAGCCACACAAATAATCTACCATTAGATTAATAATACGTTAAAATTCGCATTCCACTAGTGTTAAAACGTGTACCGAGCTTTAAAGATATTTATCTAAAGTTGCTTAAAATAATGAATTAAAATGAGGATATTTCTATTACCCATGAAATACAACCGTACGCATTAAGAAATATTTGTATTGGTCTTAATATTGTGCGTTTTACGAATTGAATACCTCGAAAATGTGTACGTTTAAGCATAAAATAAGTAACTGTTGGGAACAGTAGCAAATCCTACATTTTCTTCCATTCATTACGTCCTTTTGCTTTGTAAATCTGGGAATTAATTAAACATGAAGGATGCAAAGTCATAACTGTTTGTAAGTGATAGCTTTGCAAAAGTTTCTAACATTAGGAAACATTTTAGGCACCACTACATGCATTCATAAATTATTTTGCATTATCCTGTATGTAATCCATATTCAGCTGAGAATATTTATAACAATCGCACCACTTTCTACTCACTCTTCTACAAATTATTCCTACGAGAGTTTATTGCTCTATCCACTTCTTGCTAGTACAGTGGAAACCTCTTACACATTTACATTTTCTTTTCAGATACCTACTCGTATAAGAAGAATACAGGAAGCCAGAAAGACAGTAACATATTTTCAAAGCCGATTGCTACATGATAGCTTTAAAATTCCATTTTCTTTGCACAAACGAAAAAAAAATGCACATGGTTTGCATTTAAGAGAGAATTTAATATTTCAAAATTTAAATGCCTTACAAAGAATATCTAGGTAATATTTAGATAACGCCATTATCATTTTGATTAATGTTTGAAGTGGTTAACGATATCTACATTTTTCTAGTAAGGTTTTATCTATCTCCTATAGTTTAAAGATTATAGAGCTGCAATTTAAAATGCAGATGAGTTTGCAGGTTATTTTCAGGAAATTCAAGATCTACTTACATTTTACTTGACATGCAAATATCATAAATACATGGTATTTTAACTGAAATCGTTACAAACTTTTGGAAACAATAATAAATAGCGTAAGTTATCTCCGTGTAAAGAGAAAACCCCCAGATTGGCATCAAATCCTATCTATTGCAGTGGTTAAGTGTATGTACCTTTAGCTCATAAGTACCAGATCAATGTGCAATAATAGCATGTTGTGATAGAACATGCATTTGAGAAAATGTTTCTTTACTAAATGCAAATAATGTGCGAGTACTTTAATTATTTAACGTACATATAACAGCTACGAGGAGATAATTATGAAATTGGACTGAATAGTCTCTATTGCAACATTTTCTGTGGATTACCGAAACCAAGTATCCCAATTCTCAGGGATGTACTGGGTGGCTCGGGCGGATACGAAGCTGTCGTTTGGGTAGCCTGCTGAAAGGGGCTTTATGTGTTCGGAAGTGGGTGTTGCCTTGCACGTGCAACAAATACCTTCCTGGTGGACTGAAACTTGGCAAGTGTTTACTTGCACTCCGTTATTGTAACTTTTTCTTCATTTATGTTACCATGTAGCGGCCACGATGTGAAGCGCGGGTTCAAACCCGGGCCAGACCTATAGTTTTTTAATGTGCTTAAAAGTGACAGCGCCATGTCAGTAGATCTACTGCAATGTAACAACTCCTGCGGGACAAATTCCGTGACACCGGCGCTGGTGATATGATCCTGGCAATTGACAATAAGTTGCATAAAAATCCAGAAAGTAGTTCACATCTTTCTTATTTATCCATAACCACAAGTAAACACAAATTCAGCAGCTCTCTATTTAATTCATCAGCCAAGGAAGCCCCATAAAGCTCTTGAACTTTTCAGTACAGAAAAAAAATAAGACCTTTAGTTCAGATACATTCGACATTCCAAATAACAGAAGATAATCTCATACTCTACTGCTTAAGGTTGTGAAAAATCGCCACAAAGCCTTTGTTCGCAAACGAACTCCGACAATAGCAAGAGAACGTAACCACAAAGGCAAACACAGCAGTGTGTACTTTCATCTTTCACAGATCGCGCCACAAGCCAAGACGATGAAGAATCCCAACCCTAATTCACCCACAAGCCAATGTATACAGTTACTGTTATGCTTAGTCTGGTTTCACATCAGATGAACTTACATTAAGGATAAAGGAACGCCGGCCGTTTTCACAGATCTGCTTTTTAAATCCCCTTAAAACTATGTAAATTATTTATTATGCAGTTAGTAACCAAAATATACAAAATATATGGTAGTATAAGGAGCTTTCCGAGGAAATGGGTACCGTGGTAACCTGAGGGGTTCACAGTTGGGAGGTTCTGGATTCAATTCCCTGCAACCACCTAACGTGACCTTAGGTTCTTGGTAGTTTTCTCTGATTGGTGGGCAAGCACCTACATGGTTTCTCATCTACCACGATTTCGTTTCCATCCCGTTCATTCCAATCCTCCTCACGTTTCAGGTGTTAAAGTAAACTGAGTTTTATTTATGGACACTCTTTAACTGCAATGATTCTCTGGGTCCCATTCTATACTGAGCCTAAAATATAGCTTAATTCTACTCCGTTACTGTAACTTTTTCTTCATTTATGTTATCATGTAGCGGCCACTTGGCAAGTGTTTTTTAATGTGCTTAAAAGTGACAGTCAGTAGATCTACTGCAATGTAACAACTCCTGCGGGACAAATTCCGTGACAACGGTGCTGGCGATATCATCCTGGCAATTGACAATGTACTCAAAAGCCTTGTTATCAAAGAGATTGACGTCCTTATGCTTGCCATAAATCTAGAACACTGAAGTCCCAGTTTTATTTCCCTTCCGAAGGAAGACGTGCTAAGGATTTTTACACCTGAAAAAAATCCATCGTCCTCCACCAGTTTCGAACCTTGACATTGAGAACAAGAGGATAGTAAGTTACCCTTACACTTAGGAGACGACATCCTTCAGATGTGCTTCGAGGCATCGCGGAATATGGCAGTGTGGACAGGTGGCTCGAATGATGCCTAAGGACACCGAGAAGTGAATTTCAACGAAAATATCGATTTTTTCTTTTGTATTCTAAATGGAGGGTAGTACGCCCTTTAATTTGATCATTTATATATGGCATGTACACGCCCCCATTTTCCATACCTTAACCTCAATTTCCTGTAACTCATTTTTTAGCACTTCTTGTGCACTTTTCTCAGTCTATCAAGGATATTGACTTGAAATTTTTACTGTGGCGTCCTTACATATGCAACATCTTTTTCCCCTCCTTATTTTTATGATATGTATATTTCCTTAGATCCACATATCAAATTATCCATCAACTACCACAGAAAAAATAAGATGGTTGTAGAGTCAAAGCTTATAGAGAAAACTGCACAAGAAGAATGAGGCAGAAATCTTTTTGTTAGAAAACATGGTCAAACCTGTACCACTTTTGCACAAAATCTTTTAAATTGAAGCTAAATATTAAACACTTATTAAATGTAGAAACATTGGTTCTCTAAACACCCCAAATTTCACTTCAATGAAGCTAATTTTGGCAGCAAAACCTGAAATTGAAATAATCATATAACTTGAGTATGGCAAAAGCAAATTCAGTTCCTTGTGTCCTTAAGGGTATACCGAAGTGAAAAATGTGATTTTCTAAGGAATGGAAGATAGAGACAACTAAAGAAATGTGTGTACCAAATTTTATTCCAATGTGTAATCACATTTCTGACATATTAATTAATTTATATCAATTTTATTGCATATGATCAAAATCTATCTCCTCCAAGAGATGTTGAACTACAAAGTTGATTTTTTTAAACTTATGTCTCTTATTGCCTTTGTATGTAACAAACTAAAAAATGGATATCTTCATTCAATGAATAGTTTTTCTTAAAAATTTTTCATAAAAAGCAGCTCATTTTTAATTATTTTTTAAAACAGATTATAACCAATATCAAAATTCTAATCAGACATTTTACTACCCATATTCTGTATTACATTGGACAATAAGTTTAGATTGCTAGCTAAATTCTTGTGGAAGAGGATACATTTCAAATATGAGAAAATAAAGAATAAAAAATGTTAATGAGAAGAATGAGTTTAAAGTTTAGCACATACCTCGTCATTTACCTCTATGCAAGTATATTTTTCCCCGTCTATTTTATTCATTGATTTGCATAAGGTTAACCCACTGCCCTTTCTTTTTGTCATTCTAAAACTTGAAGCCGAAATAATGTTACACGAAATAATAAGAAAGTAATCAAAATTAACAATTAAAAAATGAGAAATAATAGTAAGATAAAAATATTCAGAATATATGTTAAAGTACAAATATATATTAAGAGTTGGTTAACTGTTTTGGTGAAAGGTATCTTTAGTGCAAGGGCAGTTGTTAGTGTATATGCTTTGAACCAGGTCGTTAGCCTAATCGAGTTTGCCCGTCTCAGCTTGCAAAAGTCATTAGCGACAGTGCCTATGTGACCTAGACAGCGTCACTCTGGTTAAAATTCCAGGTAATGCTAGGCTCACCGACTGGATATGACGCGCTAGTGAGATAGACTCATTACCGAAAAAAGTGAAAGGTTTGTCGCATCTAGGGAAGGTAATCACTTAGACACACACTCAGCGACGGGACGCTCAGCAACAAGGCACGCTGCATGAGAGCTGCGATTTATTGCAGCGCGGTCAAAAGTATTTGCCCGCCACGTGCAAAATTGTAAACTTGCACATTCTCCAGTCGACGAATTTAACCAGCAGTATTGTCGTTATTCTTTTAGTACTCGGACGGCAATTTCTCTACAATTCAAGAAGTTAGTAAACTTGATTTATATTACAAACTGGTGTTGTCGTCATTTACAAATATCCGCGCATACCCCTAGTTAAAGAGTAAGATTGCTTGAGCTAGGCCTGGGAAACAACGAGAGGAGATACTGCATATACACTGGCGCCCAGAACATCGGATCTTCAGCAGAACGGTAAGTTGCCAACTTACCGCAGTGAGGGCACGGTTGTTGCTTCAAATTGACGACAGATACGTGGTGCATAACATATTTGCTTCAAACTGTAGAGTAATTAAATATGTTTTTTAAAATATACCTAACGTAAGGGTGTTCACAAACGTATGGTTTGTGCATAGAAATAAAAACAAATGGTCTGCTGCCACAACTTACGGTTTATTTTCGCCAGAAATAAAATAATGGATACTACACACAATGAATATATCCAGAATTACACTCAAATAACTTCGTAAACATACTAAATTATTACAAAAGTAAAAACAAATGCACACTATGAGAAATGGAAAGTACGGCCATTTAAAAGCAGAGGGTTATTTTACCAGTGCACCACTTAAAAATGGCGTCCAAAATGTGTTTCCTGCCTCCCTAGGGGATTAAACTCTCGCAGATATATTCTTCAAGGCATGGCGCATTTGTTCTTTGCAATAAAAATCTAAACAGCGATTTTTTTTTCTAATATATAAGTTCACTGTTTCCTTAAATACAGATCGAAGGTAATAGTGGTCTGCTTAGTTGACGGTAGTTCATGATTCTCTCCAGTTCAGCAGTTGAGTAAGAGGATCTTTGAGTCTATAGTTGTTTTTTTTTTTTTTTTTTGGGGGGGGGCACCGGATTTTTGTGCGTCTCTGTGATTTATCTGCTTGCTCCACGTAGCCTCCTGTGACTACTTTATTTCATTCCTTCCTTCTACGGGGTGATAGAGCAATAGGTGCGAAGAATCCTTCTCAGTTGTATGACCTATGATTTTAATGCCAGCCTTGGGATAGTTGTCTTAAGATTGATTATAGCAAAAACTCTTATCATGTTGGAAAAAAATAGCCTAACCTATTACAAATGGAGTTCTGGAAATTACAAAAAGGAATAGCGTTCTAATCTGTTGAAAACTAAAGAAAACATCATATTACAAACCTACACTACTTTCTCTGTTCATAAGACTTTCACTTATCTTCCTTTATTCCCATATGAATAAAGCAAGCCTTCGTTTGTTTCCTATGTTGCTATATTTTGCTGGAAATGCAAAAATTAGTGTAACCACATTATCTGGCAAAGGCATTGTATGAAAGAAGCATTTTTAGTTTTCACTTCTAAAATGCACAGAAGTGAGGGTTACCAAATTATGACATTCATGTTGTTTCTGTTCGCCTCTTGAACTAAATAGGTATTTTAAATTCATTGCAGTGAAAATGTATTGCTTCTCTAATAGGTGCTAGAAAATACATAATTTACATTGAAAATTGCATTGTTTTGAAGTTTGGTTATTATCACACAAATAATAATGCATTAGACTGATAATCGGAAATATGAAATTGAAGTGATTCGTAAGAAAATATATTACATTCAATAATTCCATTGGATGGAGCAGACATTTATAGAGTTAGTTATACTGCTAACCACTGCAAACACAATATGGTGAATAGTTAAGCGCAAACAATGTTGATGTCTCAACATTCAGTGAAATGCAAAAACACTATGTATAAATTATCTGCCTCTATTCTTCGATTAATTATTCTGCCTTAAAGAAAATGAGCGACTACAAACTGTGAAACAAGTGGACTTAAAGGTTAGAGGTAGAGGTAGAGTATAGAACCGAGTCAACTGTGTTAGCCTATTGTATATCAGAGCCCGGGAGGAAGGGATAAATGAGAGTGCTCCACGGGCGTGTAGGAACCCGGGGGTGCAGCGCGAGCCAGTGTGAAGGCTCCTAACGTGTGCTGGCAATACCAAGGTTCGCCAAGCAGCCATCACCTTCATGGGCTTCGAACGCGGTTCACTTCAGACTACAACGCCACACATCCGTCGGGAATAGCAGTTACAGTTCGCAAAGCCTACACACAACAGCGCTAAACTCGCCCATCGCCACACATCCGAATCTAAAAGAGCGGATTGAAATTAAGGTGAAATGAAATGGAGAGGCGGGTGATTTGGGGGATGTAATTATCCCAGCATTCGCCTAGTGCCAAGGGAAAGCTAAAATGTAAAAAGAAAAGTCGTTCATGGGAATTAAATCCACCACCTCCCGAGTGAGAGACTCACACGTCACAGCGGAGCCATCTCGTTCTGTAGTTAATGGGGACTTGACTAATAATTTGACGCTTCTAACCACATTACATTAGTTACTAGAAGTGTTCACCTAAATGTTATTTCAAAATTAACAACATGGTCTTATTGGAAAGCACGAATTCTAATGGCTTCATTGCCAGATGCAAGGTACTAGAAAACAACAACAACATGGTCTTAGATAAACACGGGAATCGCATTCCGTAATAAGTCGCAGGTTCAAGCTGTTGCGAAGGAGAATAAAAAGAAGAATTGCAAACTTTCAAAAAAACTGAATCAGATGGATTTGCACTTAAAAGTGAACAAATAAACTCAGTTTCTTTTTTCTTTTCCACCGAAACAAAATTATAAAAATTCAGGCCTTAACTGCAAATTTACAGGAAATACAAGATACACTTTACTTAATTCGTAGAGGATATCAAACATAAAGCGTTTTAGCTAAAAATTAACTGCTAGGGGGGGGGGGGGGCTTTCCAAATAAATAAATAAAAAATAATGAAAGCTAAAAGTTAAGAAAAATAATTTAGAACATTTTCGGCATAGCTATCACGTGGTTTCTTGGTCTCCTCATTTTCTTTTCTGAACAATCCTGTTCATTCTATTTTATTCTCACTCTCTGTTCCCCTCTCGTTGAGTTACTCTCTCTAACACACACATACGCACCACATGCGCTGGAAGTGCCAGGCAGTTAATGCGCATAATCTTCAGATGAAAAACTGGTATATATATATATATATATATATATATATATATATATATATATATATATATATATATATATATATATATATATTAAAATGTGTACTAGACAAAGAAGTTCATAAATGCTTATTAATTTTAAGTAAAACCAACACCGCAGGTCAGCATTATGAATGCGCGACCAATTTAGCTAGCCTTATAGGTTTTCCAGGACATATAAACCACACGACAAAAGTTCAACTGGAATTTGAGGTCCGGAAAGCTAAAGCTTCAAGCCCTGTTTAATGCTTATTAAGTTCAGTAATTGAAATTGCTAACTCTATACTTTTACTTATCCTATATGAACAGCAAAAGAGAAACTCAAATGTTGCAATTAAAGAAGTTAAAGCATCTGATAACTGTCCAAATAGCACTAGCCCCGACAAGAGCCGTTATAATCGTACAGTTCTCTATCTGCGCCTCCCTCGTATTATGCGTGAAGATATTTGTTAACGTATAAGAGCCCTTGAGCGTTTAAGAAGGCAGGCCGAAAACGTGTTGGGAGTGGTGTAGGTTTCTTCAAGTCCAGCACTACAACAAACAAAAGGGAGGGTTTTGTTTCTTTGAAGGAAGGAAGGAAAAGGGTGGTCCTAGGGTGTAGTCTCGAGCGGAAGGGTAGAAGTCATGACAAATGCGAAGGCGATAATGCATTATGCATGGCACACGCAGGTCACTACGCCGGGCTTTTACTGCTGCAACGTTTGTTCCGCGGCTTCTCCTCATGTTAATTTCATTGTTTACCTGACGTTGTGGCTGTTCAGGTGATGTTTATGGCTGCTTCACTGCAGGAACATGTTCGATCTTTACGGGAAAATAGCAGTTTCATGATTCTACATTCTTCTTTCCCCAGTATTTCCCCACTCTTCAGCTAGGTACAACTTTGTCCAAAACTAGGGCAGATTCTGTCTGGCTAAGCTAGAAGTTTCAATTCGTTTGTTTTCAGCTCAAGAGTTTTTAAGCTATTACGGTGAATTATTGTAAAAATCTCACATGTAAACTATTCCACGGATAGGAATATTTGGATTATTGCGGTAGAAAGGGTAAAGGGTACAAACACAGAGGGGATACCTCGCTCACTTCGACCTACACAGATCTATTGTCGCTACCACCCCAGGAGGCAGAGGTGAAATGAGGGAACCGAAGTCAAAGTCGCAGCTAGACACGCCACAGAGACGCGCGGAAGTCCCTAACAAGTGCTGAGGTCCTTCATCCCGGGAGCTATCACACCACGGGTACAGTGTCGCACTGAGCTTCTCTTACTAGACAAAAATGTAGATCTTGCTAAAGCACACAATTTATGTCTAAAAAATGTTTTTGTAGAGTGAACTACTTTGGATGTATTTCTGTGAGTTTTGGAGATTTTATACTTTTTACAAATGGAACATCGTTGTTCATTTTTTATGTTAATCGTGCAAAGGCAACGGAATTTTAAATTTTAAAGGATTTGACCATCGCTCGAGGTGTACTGTATTCCCATATTCTCCTTGTACCTACAAAAAGAGAAAGTCATATGAGTGCAACAAATCAGATTTTTTAGTTTTAATTTCTGGGGAAGAGCAATAAATATTTTAGTCATTTGAACCATGAGATACGCGCTCGTCTAGTCCCTAGGCGGCCCGGGTTCGATCCCAGGAACCCGCATGTGGTATTCATAGTGGACGAAGCGGCGTCAGGGCAGGGTTTTCTCCGGGTGCTCCGGTTTCCCCCGCCACTAATTCCACCAATTGCTCCATTATCACCTTTCCAGTCATCCATTTCACCTGCATTTCATATCATTCCCTTCCTCACTCTCACCTGATGTTTGGCTGACCACCCGCTTCCAGGTCTTCACTCTGTCCGGTCCATAAGTTCCTGTGCTCCCCGACAGGCGTCTGACCCTAGGCACTGGCTTGTAAGTCCTAGGGGGTGTAAGTCCTACATAAGAGGAGGGTAATCAGGAAAAGAAGAAGAACCATGAGATAAAGCAAAATACCTTATATGGTCGATATCATATTATAAACAAAAATTAATTCTTGTTCATGATCATATGGAAGTTCATGCCGCTAAATACGTATTTTAGATCTTTTTCTTAACTTTATCGCAAAGGATAGTATAGAATACGTGGTAAAATATTTCGCTTACGTATGTAGGTATTTTTTAATGTGCATTAGTCTCCGCGGTGTGTCTTAGTTATGTTGACACAGCTTTATTTATTATTATAAGCAAGAGAAATGGACGCGAGATAATTAATTATAAATGATAGGACAATTGGAGCACAATGTCAGTTTACTTTGCGTTGTGTTACTTTATAACTTGCTGCAGCTGGCGTGTTACTATGTATGTTATTACTGTATTATTAGTGTAACAAATTATGATTTCAGTTTCTACGAAACAATTTTATTCGTCATAGATGTCAGCTTCTCTCAACTTCTACTCTGCCAACTAAACTTGGCTGTCTGTTTTGACTGAACTGAACTCAACTGGGTGCTAAGAGATGCCTTATATAGTCCCCGCAACAAAACGGAGTATGGGGCGACTTCTCAACCTGCCGCCAAGAAAATTTCCAGAACTGCTGGCAGTGTGCGTAAAGAGTGTTTGCTTGGACCATAACTGTGCGGGCCATTTGTCCTAAAGGCCATTACTGGCAGGACAATTTGTTCTAAAGAACCACAAATAATCTAGGTAAAGGTGTCCACATGCACTCGCACCAGCGCAACTCTCAGTAAATTTGCGCACATGTTCATATTGTTTAATTACTTAAAAATATTTTAAACGCCCATTCTTATCAATTAAACTATGCAAATTCGCTTTTTATCGTACAATACAAAATAGATTCAGCCATCAACAGGTTTTCCTGGTTCAGCACACCTGTGCTAAGCGACTTCCAGGAAAACTGGTCTTACAGGGCTTTAAGCCTGTTACCTGGCGCTTGCCACTAAATATCTGGCTGTAACTTCGGTGCCCTTTCTGACGATTTTAACCGCACACATGTCCGTGCCTTTTTTGCATGCGACGATTTTAATATTTCCCGATTATTTAATTCTGCCATGTGAAGCGCTATCATTTCCATAATTATGGCGTTCACAATTTCGGCTTCAAACTCAATTTGTATGTGAGTGTGTGGTGCTCGATGAGATATAAATGTTACAATTTCTGTTTTGTATGGATTTACAGAAAATTTGTTACCTTACAATCAATATGGCTGGTGCAAGGTGTAGAAGCCTACAATAAACATGCACACAGAAATTGACTAAATAGATGTGTGTATGTTTACATAGTGCATTTACCGATAAAGAAACTTTCTTATAAATACTTAGAAAAGGAAAAGGAAAATAAAAATAAAACATTCACCAGTCGACTCGAAGCAAATGAACCATATATAATAATGGGAAATGGCAGCTACGTTTGAGGGTATATTTATTAACAATACAACATTTAAATTAACTCAATAAGTCTATCACCCCCTTTTCATCGTTATTAGAAGATCTATTTGTAATTCACCGAAAAAATTGAAACAATTTCACTTGCAAAGCCTTGAAGTAGATAGATGTTGAATTCCATTTGTCACGCTGCAGTTTTGCAGCCAAATTGCTCCTCGGGATTTGGCAGAAGAAAATGGGAATCATCAATATCCTTCAGTATTGTCATTTGAACAATTTGGTGCAGAGGTATACAATATTATTGAAGAAAACACAACTACCAGTATACAGTACATAGTAGGGAGATCGCTTGCACTGGAACCAAAATGGCTGATGCGGATATCCAATCCTTAAAGCCTTAATTAGTTGGATTGGATTTGGTTTAAGGGCGCTCAACTTCTAGGTCATCAGCGCCCTGCCTTAATTAGACCTAATATGACACATTACATGTTATTATGATCAGCATAATTATTATTATTGCTGTTGGTGTTATTTTATCATTACTTTACGATATTTTAGTAGTTTGTTGATTAAATTCAGAATCTGAGCCAAAGAAACAAGCTACACTACCACAGTTCACACGTCAATAATGTCACGCACAGCAATTACCTTTTGGGATCCAATATGGCGATGATATGGTTTTGATAAAACACTCCGCTGTAAATATTTAAGCGAATTGGACTGAAAAACACAAGACTTAATTAAGCAAGTGGAATATGCACAACGTAATTATGTATTATTCAGCGGCTGGTCCAGCCAAGCCATTAGCATTGGAGCCCGAGGTGGGCTGCAGTCCCTTGGTGTGGAAATCCGCTTCGGGATAGCTAGGCGGTGGAAGTTTCGCACGGCCAAATAAAACTATCCATTGATTTTTACGCGCAACTAATGGTCAAGGGATTTCCATGGCGTTTGGCTTTTAAACATCGTGCGTTCATTATACGACTGCGAAAATTAAATTCGAAAGTGTGCACCGAAAGTAAAGTGAATAGGAAGATTACTGTCACATTGTGCGTGCTGTGGTTGAACATATTAAATGCATATGTTACAAAGCTTTATTAATACATCGGGGTAATAAACTGAGTGTGCGCTGAACACTTAATAAGCAGCACTTGGTTCACTCGAAAGCAAAACCTGGACCTGTTGTCCATTTACATGTTCAGCTTCTAAAACTCTCGCTCGGCTACATCTGTATCGACTACAGTCGTAGTACTTTCATTTGTCAATAATTTCACATCGCGTGTTTAAATTCAGGATTCAGGAAGTAGGTAAGAACTTCAACGTTAATCAAACTCAGCAAATAAAGATTTTATTGGCAGCTAAAACGTCTATAGTATACTTAACTATTGAAAAATTCAAGCATTAAAGAACAAAGAAAAATCAAGTGCCATGGAGACAGTCGGAAACGAAATGCATCTGCTACAAGGTGTTCCTTTGAATGCTTTAGGCACATCAATTTATCAAACACATTGCAATTTGAGCTTTAGGAAGTAACAGAGGTAATTTCAAAATGTCCATGTGGAGAACTTTCATCCAGACCTTAATCGTTGCATGTAATGTATTTTGTATTGTGCTAGAACGCCAATACTTCAGGCTCCCTCCCATTTGCCTTGACCAGAACAGGAGAGCGTTTAAAATTTTTTCACTAAAAGATTACCTTTTAATTGTAATTAGACTTATATATCTTCAATTTTCTTCTTTGTAAATAATGGTATATTTGTCATTTTGTAGACTTAAGCTTAATGCAGTTAGTGTGTTTTAATTATCCGGTTGAATAAGGTGCTATATGTTATTTCCATATAAATTTAGGAATAAATCGCCAAAAAAGAGGCTCCCCCTTCAGAACAGTAATACAAACGCTGAAATTTTAAGTAAAATTAGATTGCTTGATTTTTACCTTGAAACGCGTTTTGGTATAAAAAACCAACTTTTTTTTTTCCATACTTGCAATTGCATTGAAATGTCTTTTGTTAACTTAATATTATTTTTGCATTAAAAGTTGCACCAAAATTAAGCAGGTGAAATACAACAATGCAGAAAATAGTGACAATTTATTTGTAAACTTTTAAAATATCAATACAAAATTTGGATAAAGTTTAGCGATAGCAAAGAAGATTATCTGATAAAAATTAAACATGAATAGAGAACAAATTATACTGCACAATATTTTAATACATTTTAATATCAGAATAGGTTACATCTCAAAATATGCAGCCGTGGTTCCCTTTGTCACTGTCCAAAAATATTAAGATTTTAAAAATAGTAACTGATGCATTAGATCCGTCATTTCAGCATTTGTAGAACAGTTATTAGTTATTATTTATGCCAACAAAAGTGCTTGAAAGGTAGAACCGAAACTGAAAAATCCCAGCTGTGGCATTGGATTTTTTCGGTTCTGGTTCTACCTCTCAGTTATTAGTTCTTCATGTAACTACTAATGTTATAATTTATCTCCAACCCTCCAGCCTAGCGTAAATACCAGAAGTGCCATTGACTTATAAGTAAAATCATCTGGACGTTCCCTCCTCCCTGCATTCAGAACATTCTAGACTATTCCGGGAATTAGTGAGGAGACAAGTGAGTGATCAAGTATGTTCCTGGTGCAGAAAAAGAGACGTCCTCTGATAAGTGCTTTGAGGACTGCTATGACGTACAGTGACTGCTTCTACTACAGGATGCGTTGGAGAAGTTTTGTGTTCGACACTCCAGCGAGTGATCCGTCCAGAAGAAGAGGCTATGTCGTGTACGTTTATTGCTCACTACTTGCAATACTGGAACTATAGAACCAGATAACACATTAAGTGTCAATGAGAACCTGTGATGTGAGTGATGTGATAGTGAAAACTGGGCAATGTCATATGATCGAAGATTTGTTCTGTGGAGCTCTGTCAATTAGCAAGCAGAAGAATATTTAAGTGTAGGTTAGCTGATGGAAAGCAAACGGAAGTACAGCAATACGTGAATATTCTTATAGTTCAAAGCAAAATATGTCTCAGTTTACGGAACTAATAAAAACTTCTAAAATAGAAACCTTAACCCAAAGATGATTATTCAAAGAAGATGAGAGCTCATCACAAGCATAGGCTTAGGGTTTCTTGGCTGCAGACAATACAGCAGTGAATATTTTAGAGCCTCCACCCTGTAATACCAATAATCCAATTATTTGTTTGGCTTCCTCAGTCAAGAGATGTTTTAGGGGGAAGAACACCACCGTCATCAAGTGAAAGCGATACTGTCTTATGCTCTGTGAGGGAGAACGCCCTTGGCACCAGGAGTGTGTGGAAGAGGAGTGGCTGTAGAGGGAATGGGCGTTAAGCCATTATGGCATCTTAACATCGTTATGGACAACTCCCATATAGGACCCGTTATCCCCAGGTAAAGTCACCTAGCTGTGAGAAGGGTTTCGACTGGCGATGATTTATGTATCTCCACAAGATAATTTATGTAAAGGAGCTTTTGGGTCTCTCCTTTGATGTTGCCAAGGGAACCAAAGGCATTGTAGGCGGATTAGGAAAGAATCATTAAGGACGTTTGTTTAGAAGAACGTTCTGGTTCCTTAATTGGACGTTAGCTAGGCATTCTTAGACTGTTAAACCCCCGGGAAGGTCAGTGAGGAAAAAGTATGCGGCCATTACATCACCTATTCTAATGAAGTGTGCTCTGATCGTCTTAAGAAGCTTACTGACCTTAAAACCAAGTTCAAGAACACTTGCTGTGAGTGGAAATTTTTCCGTCTTTGGAGAAAAATACCTTAGAGTACGCTGACATCATCTGTGTAATATCACGTACAAAACTTCCACATACATATATTTTTAAAGTAAATAACAAAAATTTATATGAGAAAGGTCGTCATCATCATCATCATCATCATCATCATCATCATCTTCACTCCGTGGATTAGACACATTGTCTGTTCCGTTTTTCACAGTAAGTCTCTCCGCTGTCCGGCTTACTGTGAAAATTACGAGTAATATAAGTTGTCCTTAGTACAGATTACCCCAGTCTGTTGCCAAGTATATGAGAAAGGTACGGAAGTAAAATTAAGAATGTACCTGTGGGCTAGTGATTAATGAGAGCCACTAATTCCTGCGACTTTTTCTGCAGCTTTTCCTCAGATCTCCTTATATACTGGGGATGACGTCACATAAACCTTTCTGGAGTTACACACACGCGCGTGCAGCAGAAGTGACTCAGCTATTAGTCCCAGTGAACGTTCTCGAAACACCTTTTGTTTCTTTACGCTTCGACTCTTGACAGTCACGTACACAGAGCGGTCGCGCGAGGCAGCCTGTCCCGCCTTGAGGTGTGCAGTAGCTTGGCACCGTCCGTCATTTGTTGTGCGTTGAGGCCGACGTCACAATACGTTTATTTTGAACATTTTTGGCAAAGGTACCCTGTACTTGAGTGCAGTACCGCTCCAAAAAATACTTGACTAGATGAGCAAACCTCGGTCTTTTATCATCTAAGTGGAATAGTTGAACTCAGGTACTATTGAAACCGTCAGATGCAGACTTAAAACCACAGATAAAAAGGGCACATATAAATAAAAATTTTCTGTTACCCTTTCCGTAGGATTGTCGGTTTTGCCTAAAAATGTGCTATTCAATATTCTTTTATACTATGCATTATTTATCCGACAAGGAGAAAAGCAGCTGAAAAGTGCTTTCAGATCTTCCGGGCAACCAAGTGGCATCACTCAATTTAAAACCCCTTCTAGGCAAGGATTTGTCGTGATTAAAGTAAGGGACATTCAACAATTACATTCATATAAGTACATAGAATATAACGCACTATGTGTGTGAGTAAACATAGTCATATGCCTGCTACTCATAAAGCTTTAATAATACCAGTGTTAATAAATCAGAAACTTCAGCTGATGTATTTTTATGAATCATTATGAAAATTACCCTTGTTAGTAGTGCTGTATGACTATTACTCTCTCATACAGCTCTAAATGTCCTGCAGGTAACACATTGATCCACTTAAGTTTAAAAACATGTCGAAAACACTGATGTACGCCCGTGAATATGTTATACAGCGCTACAGACATTAAGTTCTGGGCTAGACGCAGTGCAGCTAAATGGATAAATAAATGCCTACGGTATACTGGATAATTAGTACCACATATAGTCTCGTGTCAGTTATTCTCTCGCGTTAGCAAGATACAGTTGTGTGGTCACAGTGTGCTACTTCATTGAATGCATGTCTCGGATCCACAACTTATTTGAGCAATGAGTGAGCACCAAGTTCTACCAAAAATGCAAGAAATTGGCTACCAAAAGTTTTTGATGTTAAAGCGAGTTTACACTGACGGCTTCTTAAGCCGCAGTGATGTGCCTAAGTGGCACAAACGTTTTCAGCAACAGAGAAACACAATAATGAATCCACTGGTCGGCCACAAACGATCTAAATTGAACCAGTTGCAATGTTGGTGTGTGCTAGCCACTCCCAATTAGTAAACAATTTCCCAGAAACAGAAGACATCAAACTATTGGGTGCTACTAAATTTTGTCTGATCATCTGAGCATTTTTCTTTTTACCCAAGGATACAAACGTAAGACCAACATTATGCAATACATCACCAGTAGTACTGACGAGAAGAACTATGCAATAAGACAATCTTTTCAAATGTCCAGCTTGATTAACCTGAATTAGACGCTTGTAAGAAGACTTTTTACAAGAGTAGAGAAAGTCATATGAGTGCAACACAACAGGGTTTAAGAAAATGTAATGGAACAAAACTGTTTGGAAAAGAGACCTTACTCCCCTCCCCACCAGATAAACTCAAAACACCCAGTTCTTCTTTTCAAAGAGTTTACAGCAATTCTGCTACAAATACAATAATAACAGATAACTTTTTTACGAGAAAATTTCAAGCATACGTTATATAACAGTGCATGAAGGGCTAGTATTCTCGCGCATGGATAGATAATGCAAATGTAACGCTCCAACAGGCTTCACCCTCAGGAGAAATCCCACGGGGTGTGTTTGGTGTAGGGGGACCTATAACACTGAGTGCACCTCAGGGCTGTGATATCGATTGAAGCAGAATTTGTTGGACAAGCTCCTCGTTTTCTGGAAGGAATCTCAATTCTGATTCTCGATAATACCACATGCTCATTAATATGCTAAACTTAATCAAAACTTGCGTCCTTGCTACAAGCCCAAAGAAACTTGCAAGAAAATAAAGGCTGATCTTTGCTAGCCTTCTTAGCCGCAAGCTTTCCTTGATGCTGAGAATCCTCTGGTGAATATTGACAAAATATCCATTTTCACTAGACGAATTTACGCTTAAGAGCAGAGATAATTCAAAATAAGTAACATATAATGTGTGTGTGTGCGTGTGTGTGTGTGTGTGTGTGTGTGTGTGTGTGTGTGTGTGTGTGTGTGTGTGTGAAAACCAAGGGGAAAAATCGAAACTGATGTAAGTTTTAAAACTGAGGATGCAAAGCAAGATTTTCAGGGAATCCCTTCCCTTTGTAGTAGTGGTGGTGGTTGCAGCAGCAACAGTGGTAGCAGTAGTAGTATCCACTTAATATTGCGTATATTGCATAAAACAGTCGTATGGACTTGAGGACCGTACTGCTCAATAGAAAAATATTAGTTTTGGTAATTCACACACAATGAAATGAAAATGAAAATAGCCTACAACGCCTCGTGAAGGGCAAAGGCCTCCTATCAAAAGGGAAAGCTCATTTATTCTACCGTGGCGAGCTACTCCCAGTTAAGTGTTGCACATGCTAATTGTCCACCATTCACTATTTAGTCTCTACACAGAAATGTCTCTTAAGGATTTCCAGTCACATCTTCCTCTCGATATTCGCGACTACTGCTGCCCTGCGCGCTCCTTGAAGAGGTCTGTCCATCTGAGTCTCGGTCTTTCTTGTAGTCGTTTACCTATAAGCGGGTCCCACATAGTAGCCCTCTATGTATAACTGTTTTCTTGCAGTCTCGCCACGTGGCCTCTCCATTTCCATTTTAATCTTAAGGCTAATTATACCAGGTCTTTCGTCTGTGATAACTGGTTTAAGCTCACAGTAGTGATTCTATCAGAGATACACCCAGGAATTTACTTCGTCTGTTTAGTGTTTTGTCTATGAGTATGAATTTAAGATCCCAAAATACCTTCCAGGCTAGAGAGAGTTTCCTTTGTGTTTCCTTCTCCTGAAACGATATTAGTTCTCCCAGGTATGTAAGTATACTGGTTTATGTATGTGAGGGGTATTTATACACATACGACGAAAAACCTGTCCAACCTTTTATGTTATCAGAATCAGCCAAATGAATGCTCTATGACGTCAGAGAAAATGTTTGTTCATGCTCCTTGCGCAAAAAAGGAACGCAATGGGGGGGGATAGGGCAAATCAGAAGTTAAAAAGCGATGATACTATAAATGTTTTAAGAACAGGCAATGCTTATTTCTACTTCTCTGTTCTAGTTTGGAAAGGTGATGATTCCTCACCTGCACCTATTCATAATCACACAATGAGTTGACATAACTGGAGACAAGTCTGCTTATTGGTCCGGCACTTGTCACAAACCATGGTAGTACCTACAAGATAACTGTACCCCAATACAATGAAGTCAGGACGTCATGAATTTCCCTTTGAATTTAAGAAATGCGTGTGATTAGGGAAGCCCTGTTAATTTGTTCCGTTTTCTGGGGTATGGCATTTTACCAGTGTCTTAATTTTGTTCGAGAATTCGTAGTTAGCGCAAATCTAATCCATTTCTTATATGATAATAAACATTCAATCATTAAATTCATATATTGATATATGTGCATTAAAAGAAAAGATGAAATGTTTGTGTTTGAAAATGATATTTATTCCCTCATAAGATACTATGTGGACACATGTAATCGTGGCTTAAGCTCAAATGATTTCACAGCGTGTTTAACTATACAACACCCGCCGTTAAATTTTGTGTCTGCCATAGCATACACAGTGTAGATATTCGCTTACATTGCGTGTGTGTAGTACATTATTGACTCCCTAAGCTTGGATGGCCTCCACTACCCCTACGCCAATTAAGAGTAAGAAATATTTCTGGAGTTAGAGCCTTTCGAGTAGACTTGCGAAAATTTATATGAAAAAGTCTGATAATACAATTTGTATATGGTGTTATATGTTCAAAATAGCCTCTGTTCATAACTGACATGCCACTGAATTATTTTAACCTCATTTGCAAATTTGAAATTCTTATTTTATTTATCCTTTATCACAACTCGCAATTGCATTTGCACATGTCAACGCAAGAGAAACAAACAAAAGAAAAACTAAGTTTTTGTTAAAATTGCTACACTTTAAATAACTAAAATATGTCACACGAAACATTATACTCGTAATAATGGCAGCATACACAGAAATTTAACAATAATAGTTATAAAACTGGCATTGCGGAAATATTTCATATTTGCTTTAGAGATTAGCAACCATAACTAGCTGTTTTAAACAAAAATTAAAAACTGACGAAGATTTTACAATTTAGGATTTACTTTCTTATGCAAACATGAATGAACTTATTAAGCAGAAAAAACGGGACTGGCCGTTTATCAAACACAGCTTTTGTCATAATTTCAATTTGTGGATATCATGCATGTTTTACTAAGTTAGTAATTATGTTTAAAAGGTAATTTGAAAGGAAAAAAAGGAATTTATACAGTATTATAATTTTACTGTTTGCTTTTGTACTTCATCCATATGCATGCGTGGCTAGATGCATGTTTAATCTCATAAAATAATTAATTTGCAGGCGTGAACCTGCTTTCTAAAGAGGCAGGCAGGAGTTTCTATTCATGGACGCTCTCTAACTGGTATGCTTCTCGCCGTCCTTTAAGTCGCTTAATTTTGCTCAGAGGCATCTATATCTAACTTGAGGTTCCATTATGTGTCATAAATAAAAGACAAAAAACCACCGGCTTTAAAAGGAAGTCATACTAAGAATTTTTACGCCCACAAAAATCACTCGCCTTGCGCCAGGTTTGAACCCGCAACAAGACCTCTTGGGAAACCTATGATAAACATATTCCTTTCCGTCGTTTTTTCACTAGTTTGAAATGTCATAGCCAGCTGTTTGTGAGGCACAGAGAATAAAGAAAGACAGAAACGTGTGTCTATGTTCGAATAGACAGAACAGCTCTGAGTTTTAAGATCACGAAGAACTGTAGATCGCGTTGACGACGATAAAAGATAACTGTGTCTGGTGCTTCAGTTTTAGAAGGAAACAATCTAATGTGTTTTACTCACGGAACTTTCTCTACTTTTGTACTAGCTGTTCTGACAAATTCTAATGCGTAGATCTTGTTCATGTTAGTGGAGATAAAAATTTGCAGAAATGATCTTGTTGATTTTCTTGTACGAATATGGTAATACAGTAGCCTTTGAGAAATAGCAAAATCTTTTCGTTCTCTTTGCACAGTCAAGAGACAACAAAGTGAATAACGACCTTTCATTAGTGATTAGAGAATACTTAAGTATTACAAACCTCTGACATATAACAAGGAACATCTCCGAAATGCATTTGAACATAACTTGTGTGTTTTAATGAGACCTACATTGTCTGTAGAGGAAGATTTGGTCTATCTCTATGCAAAAGTTATCAGGAGTAAACAAGACCAAATAAACTATAGCCAGAAAATTCAAAATATACGTTTTATTTGCTATAAAAATATCTTAAACATAGAGCATCTAATCAAAATCGTTAGAGCCATCTTGGGAAAATAAAAATTTTCCATGAAACGGTAGTTCAGGAGGGAAGCACTTAACTTGAAAATCTTTGTGTTTCATCCTTGAAAGATATTAAATTTAAGTAACAGCTTTGGTTTTTATCCGACCTTTCGTTTTTGAGTTATGCTGTTCACAAAAGCAGACACACACACATGGATCTTTTTCTGAAAAATTATCTTTTGGCGTTCAAAAGGCCTCAAAATATGTATTTCCAGTAAAGTCTCGAAGTCAAAATTTTGGGTCATATACAATGCTTCCCGTACTTACTATACGCAGTAGAGAAAGTAATAAGTGACACAAAAAGCAATTGGAGTTTGTTGGCATTTGTCACAATGTACTTTGTAAGATCGGAATAACTAAAGGAAACAATTTCTTATCATCAGTTACATACCAGCAAAGTATCACAGCCCTTATAGTTTTATTTTCTAACTATTTAAACATGCATTCGTGGTATAACTGCAGTCTCTAGAGCTACTAAAACGTAGTCTATGTAAATACACTGCTGTTTCAGCAATCAACAACGCACTTCATTAAGTTATAATCAACACCCCTGGCAAAATATTAAATAACGACCCCAGTGAAACACCAGTGCGTTAATATATAAAATTTGATTTCCTAATGTGTTTACAAAGGGGCTTTATTAACATTATGGAAGCTTGATGCAGGATTAATACCCATCACTAAATCCCTCCTATTACAGTAAGCCCACTACGGCATTAGCTCAGAAGCTGCGCGCTGCTGCAGTTTGAATCTGTTGCCTCACTGCCTGCATTAGCATTATTGCCACATACGCGTTTTCAATTGTGAATTATTTTATCAAATATCGTATGGTGCTATGGCGAGATGGGTTTAAGGTAGATATCACGACTCCTGTTTTAATGCTTATTTGAATTTCACGCTAAAAAGTGAGATATCCCTAGGGATGGTTTTCTGCTAAAGTACAGAGCTCATTACTGTAGAGTGGTGCTCTGGTGCTGTGTCCACATAAGGACAGGGGCTGCTTTGGGACTATCTTCTTTCTCTGTGTTGCAATCTCTGAACCTCAAACAGAATGTTGTAATTATGAAGTTGGAGTGTATCATTACTTCCATGTCGTTTACGCTTTTGTCACAAAGCCTTTTAGAGATTGCCTAATTTTTATTTTAGGTAACAATTTTGCATTTAACCAGTCAAAAATAATTAATCATGAAAGGAATTAACCTTATGGGGACTGAACTATAACACTAGTTTCTGTAATATTTACTAAATACAAAGTGAATCTTAGTGAAAAGACCCGTGGTAACGTGTGAGGTTTGCATTCCGAGGTCGTAGGTTTATCTCCCGCGGTTAACCTTCCTGACACATGGTTTTTCGGGGGGGGGGGGGATTTCCAGATCTTCAGGGAAGGAAAATTGTCTTGACTTGACCTAAATCCTTTAGTTCTACGGAACATAGGGCTCTCGTGAAGATCCTCCATTTTGTTCTCTGTGTGTTGCAACACTTTTTACTTCACTGCATGTTTTCCTCTTTGCTGCTATCTCTTCTTTTATGGTCCTTTTCGAGATTTTCATAGGTCTTCCTTACCTCCATATACCTTGAGGGTTCCAGTCATGTACTTCCCTTTCTATTGTTCCAGTTGGTTTTCTTAGTGCATGGTGTATCCTTCTCCATTTTCTCGTTCTAATTTGACCTCAATGGATTTTGGTTTTGTACTTTGCTTTAAAATTGTATTTGACATATTTTCTGGCCACTGTATGTGTAGAAACTTTGTAAGTTTTCCACGTTTCGAATGCAAATAGGAGGACAGATTTTACGTTATTATTAAAAAAACGTATCTTAGTATTTTTTGACATTTTTTATTGCTTCACATCTTGAATAATCGCTGCATTTGCTTTTTTAATTCTCTGGTTAATATCTTCATATATTCCTACATTTGATATCACTATGCTTCCTAGATCAGTAAATTTAGATACTTTTTCTGTTTCGTTATTCGTTATGTATAATTTTTCCTTTTTAATCCACTTATTTTCATTTATTTAGTTTTATTTGTGTTGGTGTTTAGGCCAGTTTCATTAATTTATGTTTCATGTCTGTGTATCTCTGTGCTAGTAAACAGATATCACCAGCAAAATCAAAGTCTTCCAATTTGCTATTCAACCCCCATTGAATTCAGGGAAGAATAATTGCATTCCACGAATTTCTCGCCCCTCCAATTCACTTCACCTTCATTTCAATCCGGTCTTTCAGGGTTGGAAGAGTTGGCAATTGGCGAGCTTGGTGCTGCTGTGTGGGGACTTTGCGAGCTGCAACTGTTGTTCTCGGCGGATGGTTGGCGTTGTGGTCGTCTGGCCGGTGGCAGCTTGGCGAACCCTGGTGTCGGGATGAAGAAAGTACAGAACTCATCCTTTTTGTGCACTTGATTCTTCAAATAATTTGTAATGCGTAGGTAATAAACTTCCAGATCTGATGCACATTTGTTCCTCTGCTGTTGGATGTTTAACGCCAGTTACACTTTCTTCGTCTATTACCGTATCACCATACATTTCGTTTAATTGACTCTATTTTCTGTAGGTTTCAACATCTGAGCATTTAAAAATGCACCTCGTAGTTGGCGGGGCTTGGTGACAATAACCTATTTGTCTGAAACTCACACGACACTGACTAAAAGATGCCGAGGAACGCACTCGAGCTCGGATGGAATCGAAACAGCATTTGGCGCAACGGGAATGAGCAAACGGATTTTACTTCCTGAACGATCCTCCTATTATATTCTCTGGAAGGGTGTAATTAGTATAGAAATTCGTTCCACCTTCCTCACCAAGATAATGCCGAGGATGTCAAGCGATATTACTATATAATCTATTCAACATAGCCTTTAATGCTGATGCATTACTGCATACTAAATGTTGAAAATGTTGGACAGATACTCTTTTAATTCGTCTAGACTCTAGAGTATGGAGATTTTCGGCATCAGTTTTATCTTTAAGCGCTACTCCGCATGAGTTAGATCTGCAGAGCTAGTGAACCGGTGAATTATGCTCTCACCAAAGCATGTAGGTAAGTAAGGGTATGAGCTTCGTGCACTTCTTTCCCCCACAGTCCCTATCTCGTTTACTTTTTCCTCCATTAGGGCTGTTGTCTGGCTATGTTTAATGTAACACGGAGCCATCTGTCCATTTGTTCTTAGCAACGTATAACTTGTGGACTTGTTAGGAAACACGAGAGCAGGAATTTTATCTATAAATTCAAGCTGACAATCTGAAGTAAAATTTCACACAGGAAACACGCGCTGTTTTATTAGTATAAACTTCGATAAATAGTATAAAGAATTCACAATAAGGCATCAGATAACGTTATTTCGCTTAAGATTACACCAAATAACGCAAGACTGAACTGCAAAAGGTACGCGTGAGCTAGGCTACCACAGAGTGAGATTAATTTAACTCGTGAACTGATACGAGTTGCGCTCTGCGCCCAGCACTATTTTTCAAGATAAATAATATAAAAGAAAACACAAATATTCATATTTACATGAATTAGTTTGAACACATTATGTCAGATTTGGTTTACTCTGGTGGTGTACCAACCTTGAAGAAACATGGTGATAGTTTAGAAAGTATAAAGAATGGCAGTGTTAAGGTTAATGGTGCTGAAAAGTGTAGCCTTTTAAAACCAGGTGTTCGTAGTGATATGTGTGATGACAGCAATGTAATGCCTAACTCCTCTATGACAAGAAATGGGTTATTGGGTGGAGTGCAAGAGCCTGCTATTTCTAATCAAAATGAATCAGTGGCAAATGTAACAACAGAAACATGGACTGAAGTAATAAAAAAAAACTAGGAAACCAGCAAGACAGAAACAAATAATAGTTGGGAACAAAAGTGTGAATAAGGACAGTGGTATAAAGACAGTACCCAAGAAAGCTTATCTTTTTGTGTCTAGGTTAGACCCAGCAACTACATTGGAGATGTTAGAAATATATGTAAAAGGTATTTTCAGTGAAGCAGTGTGTTAATCTATCAAATCTAAATACCCTGAATGTTATTCCTCTTTTAAGGTTACCATTGATAGTGATAATCTGGATAAAGCGTTGGACACTAAATTATGGCCAATGGGCACTCTTGTTACAAGGTATTTTTAAAAAGAGTAGTAAATGTCACAAAGACAACCTAGCACCTTGTGTTGGTACCTTTAAGAAATTAAATGGCAGGTTATCTTTTTATAATCAAGGTCTGCTAAGAATGATATAGAAAGAGATGTCAATAATTATGGTAGTCAACTAAAAATAATTCATGTAAATGTTCAGTGCTTAGGAAATAAAACAGATGTAATGGAAGTATTTATACAGCAATATGACCCAGATATTTTGTGTGTGTGTGAGCACTGACTTAATGATAATGAATTAGAGATACATACTCCATCTGAGTTTGTGCTTGGGAGTAAGTTCTGTAGAAAAATTTATAAGAATGGAGGAAGTTGTATTTTGGTAAAAAAAGGTATTAAATATGAGGTGATGGATTCATCTTATTTTTGTATAGAGAGATGCTGTGAAGTGTGTGCCATTTTTTTGAGTGATATTAATGCTATAGTTGTATCTTTGTACAGACCACCAATTGGCAATATTGAGGTTTTTTTAACTTTGTTTGAGGAGTTATTAAATAATATAGGAAAATGCAAGGTTAAATTAATACTTGCCACTGACTTAAATTTGGATTTAAGAATGACTTCAGGAAAAGAATTGCAATTTTATAATATTATTAAATCTTATGGTATACATTGCACTAGCTTGGAACCGACTAGGTTACTATCATGTCTCGATTATATTTTTACTGACTATCAAGATTTTAGGTATCAAATTGAGGTTATTTATCCATGTGTAGCTGATCATTCTGCTTTATTGATGGTGTTAAAAGGTAATACTGTTTTTAAGAAAAATATAAGCAACAAATTAATCAGGAAATTTAGTGATTACAATTATCAATCATTCTTTTACCTCATTACAGCAGTCAATTTTAACTTTGTGTATAATTTTGTCATTGATATTAATACATCTTTTAGATATTTTATCAATTTATTAAGTGAATGTTTTAATATATCTTTTCCCCTGAAATCAGTGAAGAGAGAGCAGACATATAAAATAAAGTGGTATACAGAAGAGCTTAAAGACCTTAAAAATCAGATTTTGCTTTATCATGGCTTATATAAAAATACAAAGTTAGATATTTTCAGACAGAGTTATGTAAAACTTAATAAAATATGTAAAAGTAAACTGAAGCTGGCAAAAAGTAATGCTTACCGTGATTTTATCAATCAATCTGATAATAAGTGTAAAGCTATATGGAAACTTATTAATAGAGAACGAAATGTCAAAATGAATTCCAACTCGGACATAATACCTGATGACTTTAATAATTACTGTGTGCAGTCAGTAAGGGATATCACATCAGTTGTACAGTATAACTTTGATAAAGCTATGCTTTACTGTAAGAAGATTAAATTACAAAATAATAATATTACAGAGAAAGATGTAATAGAAGCAGCAAACAGCTTATCCCAATCCAACAGTTGTGATGTTTATGGGTTTTCAAATCAGTTTATTAAGAAAGTAATTCCAGTGATCTCATTACCTTTGATGGTTATGTTTAACAGATGTCTCCAACAAGGAATATTCCCTGATTGTTTGAAAATTGCAAAAGTTAGTCCTCTGTATAAAAAAGGTGATGTAACAAATTTGAAAAATTATCGCCCTCTGTCATTAGTTCCCATAATTTCAAAGGTTTTTGAGTACATATTACATAAGCAGTTAGTATTATATTTTGAAAATAATAATTTATTGGCAGCTACACAATTTGGTTTTAGGAAAAAGAAGTCTACTATTTTAGCATTACAAGATGTGGTAAATTATACTTTAGAGGCCTTTGAGACCAAAGCAATTGTGTCACTTATCTTATGTGATCTTACTAAAGCTTTTGATAGTGTAATATCAGAATTACATTTTTCAATAGGCTTTCGCTGTGTTTGCAACGCTATCTCGTGGGTAAAGGAATCATTTAGGTTAAACACATCACGGATGAATGGTGCTTGTAATGACGGTTTGGAAATTTGTACACATTGCATAAGCTAAAGATATCTTGTTTTATTCACTATTCATTCAGAGCCTTGAAATACTTTGAAGAAGCGCAAAATCGTTGGGTCCACAATGAATAAAATGCAACGTTTATTACTTAGCGATTGTGATCTTAAGCTCCGCGTGTTTCTGAACTTTTATGTGTACATAGTACATAGTTTTCCGTATATTTTCTGTTCCCCAAATGTGTAATTTAACATGCTCCGTTTATTACATTTACGTTCGTTAAAACGTAGTGCAATAATCGCACAAAACGTCGTATTGCTTGTATCAATCCACTACACTTATGGGGCTCTGGAATTATATTTTCATGATCTAATGGCCATCAACCTACAATTTATGTTGGTTTATTTTATTTCATTTCCAGACTGTGAGGAATATACAACTATGCTTGTATAATGTTATATGCGTGCTGAAAACTGCTCTTCTGTCATAAATTCGGTTCGATGCCTTCTTTCTGTTAAAATCAGGGATGTCGTAGCTTTTGATAACCTGTATCTTTGTTGGAACTCTTCCTCGTTCTACTCCTCAAAATTATCTTTGTGCATTCTGAATCTCTTCGCTCTTCTATTAAATAAATACTGAGCCAGCATTTCATCTTCAGAATCGCTGTCATACAATTGTGGTTGAGGGTGCGAATTTTTGTGTGTGAAACAGGAGTAGTTAACGCACTAACCGCTACTTCAGGTTGCAGTTGTGCACCTCCAGAAATAACTCTCGGTTAGTCCTTAACCGAAGGTCGTAATACTGACATCTGGTTGTAACTTCAAGTTAACCTTAACCAGAGATCATTATACGGGCCGTAAGTGAGTTACACGTATAAGAGTGTTAATGCAAGTTAAAGACAAAACAACTTTGGAAGCTTTCGATCTCTCTCAGGACAGAACTTTAGGTGATAGACAAATAGTCCTTATCTCCACATTTACCAAAAGGAATACCAGATATAATACACATAGAAAAGAAAATAAGTTCGGACAAAAGTTCCTGGCTCATGTTCAACAAATAGGAAATGTATATGCATCCTGTTATGTAGGAGCTAGTGTAAGAATATTTTGAGATTTATTGTGCAAGAATATACGAGTTTGTGCAAGTAATGATCCAAATTTCATGAAAATACGCTTCAAATGTGCAAAATTACGAAAGAGATACAAAGCCTTGTTCCTGACAGCAAGCTGCAATATTAAAAACAATTCGAATGTATCTGTCGACAAGTGCAACTATAAACGTTATTCTGTGCCAAATCGACCTTAATGTGCATAGTTTGTTAAACAATTTATTGTTAATTACTGTAAAACCAAAATAAATGCAGTCCAGTACCTGCTCCTTTGATATAAAAGCTGTGTTTGTTTTAATACACAAAGGGGAAAAGGCCGTTTTGACATCAATATTACTGCCGCTGTTATATTCGAACATTTGCAACTGTTTCATTAGTTTTATTTCCACGAGTTTATCTTTATGGCAGCGCCAGATGGGATACATGTTTGGAAGAACATTCAAAATTAAGCTGTGGTTCATCGGCTCATAAAATGTGTTCTTTTAACTGGTATTTTAAAACAATATTTTATGCTCAAATCTACGGTTTGTTGGCAATTCAATTTTCCGATTCAATTTCTCGTTTATTAAGTCGATGAGCATGCAATATGATGTCACAGATATCACGGCTGGCGAGCTTATTTACAATATAACATAAACACAATAAAGATAACAGGGCAGTGAAATAATAACCAGAAATGCAATGCTGAAACTACATTTTGATACACAAATAATATTTGAGAGAACAGTATAAATTAATATACTCGTAAAAACGCTTCATTAAATCAATACCTACTCCCGCTGTTAACGTAAAAGATTAACATTATAAAAGTCGAGGAGGATAGGTAAATACCTTCTGCCAACTGTCAAGACCTTATTCTTTCGCGGACGACTGAAGGAACATACAAAGCCATAAGCATTTGGAGTTCTTCAGGACCTTATGCTGCTTTATACTCCACAGTAAGAGCAGGAAATAAACACCAGAAACACTCTCCATTGAAGTTGCTAACAACTATCTGTAAGAATAAGAACTTGTCATTTTCCATGCGGAAAAATGTTTCTTCAAAATAAGATTTAAGATTCTTTTCTTTCAAACACTGAGTAAATGATTTTACCTTCCGAATAATCAAGTTAGAGCTAGATTTTGTTTTCAAAATGGGACATGCAGAACATACAACATTGTGGAAGGTGAACTATACAAATTTCGAACTCTCCAGACCTTGGCAGGCATAATCACACAGCTATTTCCGGAAGGTTGATGGTGGTGGACGTCGTCGTCGTGGTGCACGTCGTCGTGGTGGACGTCGTCGTGGTGGTGGACGTCGTCGTGGTGGTGACGTCATCGTGGTGGTGGACGCCGTCGTGGTGGTGGACGTCGTCGTGGTGGTGGACGTCGTCGTGGTGGTGGACGTCGGCGCGGTGGTGGTGGACGTTGTGGTGGAGGTTGTAACTGTCAGCAGCGTCGCCGATAAGATGCGCTGCCGTGGAGCTTGCGCTCTGGAAATATAGTGCTCGGTTAAGGAAAGGCGCAGCGTTCGGCTGGCCGTCCACCAGGGGGACTGATTGATCATCCGGATCTGGCTCAGTGGTGTGCTCTCTGTGGTGACCTGGAACTCAATCGGACTGAAGAACTGCCTGCTTCTGTTAGAGACCCACTGTTGTAGTTCTGCCTGTGATGCGCTCTGGCCACCTCTAGGGCACTCTCATATCATCCTGCCTCCCGGGGTCTGAGCACAACCATTGGCTGACGTACCGAAATCCCTTCCGTAACAGACAAGACGAAGTGAGCATTAACAATTTTGGTTAATACAATAAATATTTAAATACAAATCTATTAGTCGCTAAAGCTTTATTTCATCTATCATTAGTTTAAATTAGTCGTTAATCTGTAAATTATTCCTCAGGAACGAGTTTAAAATACCAAAGGTTCTTTGACATGTAAAATTTCAGAAGTATGATGCAGTGCAATATTTCCTCTGCTTACTGTGTACAGATAAGAAATATCGAATGCATTAACGTAAGGTACAGCAATGCAAATCAAAATTAAGAGCCCTTAAATTTCTCACTATCGCGATACTACGAGTACTTTCTTATCGGGTTATAAAACTACAATTCCTTTCACATAGAGTGATTTGAGTTACAATAACACAAGTACATAAGTATATACGTCCTTGCATCAAAGCTTTCAGGTTCCCTCAGAGAGGAACACCGATTTTCTGGTCAAGTAGATTTAAACAATTACTGAACTCTTAGGAAACACGTGTGAAAGGAAATTACCAGAAGTATCCTTTTAGTAAATATTGTGACGCCGGCCAACGGCAACGACAATTTGAAAGGCTTGGGACCGGGCTGCCTCAAAGCACTGGCGGTGCGTGCAACAAAGACGTTCAAGGTCAGTCTGCCTCGCGCCACTATTATGAAAAGAATCACAGCGGCAAAAACAAAACGGGGGATTTCGAGATTATTTGAGAAGTGTCCGGCCTATTTGTGCAAGTTCGAGAAAGGTCCACCTTACGTCAACCTCGCTATATAAGGAAACGAGGGACGAGAGGGTTAGTAATTAGTTGTTAAAGACATGAGTCAGTCAAATTTTAGTGTGTGTGTGTGCGTGTGTGTGTGTGTATGCGCGCGCGCGCGCGTGTGTGTCAACTGTATTCAGTGTCTCGGTCTCGCTGAGGGACAACCTGAGGCTGTGCAAATTTTTAATTTTTTTATTATTTTTTTATTTTATTTTATTTATTTTTTGGATGAATCTCAAGAACAGCCAGAACTCCTACGGAAGTAGCCAGACTTGGTCCTTAGAGCCAATGTAGGTAGAATCAACCTTTTGAGTGCCTATCAAATGCAGTCAGTGTTGGTTATTCTGCCCTTGCGTTCAGTTGGCTACATTCTGAGCTACACAGTTCTCCTATTTCATAGTCGGGCGTAAACATCTCCTGACGCTTTTAATCTTTAGTGGAAACTGATACAAGAGGTTACTACGATTACACCGGGCGTGAAATCCTTTAATGTGAATTAGGTGAACCACATTTTGAAGTAATCGAGCAAATTGACCACACGGCTAACATTCGAATGGTTCGGGGTTAAATTCCCGTTGATTGCCCTCCTGCAGCTTGAGTTTTTCGTAGTTTTCTCTGGTTGGTAAACAAATGCTACGTTGGTTTTTCTCGGCTACAAATTCCTCTCCTTTATTCAGTTTCATTTAGTTTTCTACAACAAACATCAGAGAGCTGTCGAACTGATGAACGTTCATCATCCGTTTTGGCTAGCTCCGGCGGTTTGTCGGGTTTTCCAGACAGAAAATGTTAGAGGGACTTCGGTGTGTCTTCCTATGACCCCTTTTTATTCCTTCGCTGTATCCAGTCCTCCTTGGGAGTAGTGGACATAATAGATTTCTGTAGGTCAAAGTGGGATGGGTGTCCTCGTACATTTCGACGTAACACATTTGTTATGAATTCACCTGTATTGATGGGAGGGAGAGAGAAGAATAGAGGAGTGCAGCGTATTCCGATTCTCCTATGAACCAAACAAAAATCACTGCAAAATTAGAACTCTCACTCAAAAAATATTCCTATCTCTGCAAAGCAAGAAGAAATAGAGGATTTTAAAATCGGAATTTTACCGTCCCACGGATTGTCTTGGAGAATAACAACTCCAGTGTGAAACAATATACTTTAGACACTGTCTTTCATTTTCGCTGAAGGTAAAGCGTAGAGAAGAAGCTATTCAAGCTTCAAGAAAATTAATTCTAAAATTACCTTCAACGGTCTTGAGTGAAATGGCTGGTGGAATACGATACGCGTCGCAGAACCGCTTGCCAGTCAAAGCAAAGTGTAATCTCTTCACGCCTGCTTCCCAAGTCTTCTTTGTTAAACGCGAAGCTGACAAGCATTGTATTGCAGTTGCTGCCTGGTCGAGTCCTTCCTTTGTTCACAGATCAATGTTCAGTAATACGGCAAAATCTGTCTACAATAATTTCTCTCATAGATCATGGATTCTCCTCAAGAACAGAAGCTTGGGATATTGATACAACTCCTTTTAAAGCTTCCAGATATCTACTGAAGAAAAATGAGTAGGATTATATTCCTTGTCTCCTGTGAGTTTCTTACAACAGTACATTCAATACATTTCAGCACGCTGTTTCATAATATTCCGCCATTATGTAACTTTTCACAATTTTTTTGAAGAATTGGATCACGTTACATAAGGCAATGGGTAAAAACATTCCAGAGAGGTAATTTGTAACATCACACAGGAATCGCTACCCGCTGCTTACGCAGAATAGTATGACTATATACACAAGTGGTCCCAAGCACACCGGGAGAGCGTCGAAGTTTGA
The DNA here is from genome assembly GCA_030765045.1 of Tenodera sinensis. Lineage (NCBI taxonomy): Eukaryota > Metazoa > Arthropoda > Insecta > Mantodea > Mantidae > Tenodera > Tenodera sinensis. The sequence continues at coordinate 100,030,436 of CM060966.1, read as the reverse complement.
AAATGAACGGTCGTGCCAATTTGTGAAGGTTCGTTTTGGTATCTAATATGGAAGATATGCATCACTTGTATGGCGGATAAACGACCTGAGCCTAATAATATACTTACAATGCGCTACATTCCCCCATATGTAGTCCTTATTGTGCATCCTACTGCGTTATTTTTGTAGTTTCCAGCACAGTAACGTTTTAACAGCAGAGACACATACCAGTACGCAGTTGCGGAAATGGCCGACATGAGCTTCAGCACACTTTGATAGTTGAAAATATTCACTAAAAACGCTTAACAGAATGTCACCTATGAAGTCGCCATACTTCGAACATTCAATAGCAAAATTCACTGAAATGCATCTTGAACGCACGCACTTGAACGCCAGCCTCCAACAGCTTGATTCCAACTGCCAACTGCTCTGTCGTGACAACGTTCCGGCCATCCTTAGGATCCATTTGCGTCATCCATAGTCCCCGGGGGTGCCCTGTCAGGGGTATAGGCACAAAACATCGCCATTTGGTCGGGGTGTTAAGTCACTCTCCGCAAGTTGTCATAGAGTCATAGTCATTCCCTCTATATATACCTCTATAATAGCCAAAAGAAGCTTGTTGGCTAGCTAAACAGGGTTCAAAATATGTCATACTTATGCCAGCATATCTATTTTTTATATTTCAATCAAAACCGTTACTCACTTTGAGGAGTTAAATTATAATGAACACACATCCATATACATCATGCCCATATACATCCTGTTGAAATCCTTCATTTTGCATAGATGTCCGTTTACGTATCATATATACTTTTAGTAATCGCTTTCACACTAATGGTGAATCTATACACAGAATTAAGATACTTGGACCTTATTTCAGAGTCGATGTAACAGTGAAGCTTCACTGATGCTTGAACCAGATAATAGTGTTTAATTCGCATTTGGACATTTTGTCATGGTAGCATAGAGACAAGGAGATCGGCAAGATGTACAGGAGATCCTTGATTGGTGTCTCGGTTGTGACAATGAACATTTTAATTCTGATTTCACTTACGTCTATCTTCGGTTTCCTTTTAAGTTATGATATTCCCTCACATTTGTATTGCTATTTTTTTTTTAATTTCCTTTTTAGTCAGGATACAAAACGTAAGTTTTGAGAAATGTTGAAATTTCTGTATCATATTTCTGAATCAATGCGTTATGTAATGGTGCAAAGCACAACGCATTTGTAATTGGTAATTTAGGTGTTCTAAATGTCGTGAAACTGTCTCTACAAAGTGAGGGTAGGATTCTTTCACCCCACGCCATTAGCACTCTCAGTTAACGGTACCGTTTAGGTGAATGACTTTTAAACAAAAGGGTAAATTTCCAGGTAAGCGGATAGAACAGTAGAAAGCGGACACACAACTCACTTGGACGTCGCTGAAGACGGGTGTGTGAAGACTGGGCAGAACAAACAACATTTTTCGGCGTGCTACTGCAAACAACTTCTTGTATAGATGTAAACCCAGTAGCAAGTGTAGTTTTTAAGAAAAAAGAAATTCAAATATACAGTCGTGTGTTTTCCTGAAAGAAACATATCCAGGACGTTCCCACCCCCTGATATAGATAAGAGTCTACATGCAAGAGCGGCCCAAGGAAAACCTCGACTTCACCCTTCGATTGGTGCTGAGGGGGTGACTCAGTAACAACGGGCAGCATCATAAATCGGCGCCCGCCAACAGCCTCTGTCGTCAGTACGCGGTCAAATGTTTCAATTAATTCTTTGCTTTAATTTTATCCCCTACGTCAAAATACCTGTTTCCAAATTTCGATAGTATAATTAATGTAACTTACTTCCCATTAATTGTTTTCTTTATATTTACTGTGCTTTCATATATAGGTGCAATATGAAAATAAATATAAATAATATCACGAGTGTTTGTCAAATTATCGATACACGTTTTATCTATGAAGTGACGAGAGAATTTATCCAGAGAATTTGAGTATCACGAGTTGCATTTATTAAGACTATTTCACGAATTAAAGGATACTATAGCCTATGAAATGTAATGTAATCGCTAACTCCTTAAAATAAAAATGAACAGGTATTCATCAGCGTCCATTTGTACTCCTACAGGATTAAATACCAGTGACCTAATTTACTGCCTACGTACGCAGTTTATATTGTAACAAATACGGCAAAATACGTAGTCCGTTTACTTTTCTAACACTTAATTTCTTCTAAATTTAACTACAAATGCCGAATTTCCTGCCCGTTGTTAACAGTTTAGCCTTCTCTACTGTTACAATTCACAGTTGTTCTTCGATAATCTTTCTCAGTCTTTCAATGTCTTTCTACTGTTTCAAGGTCTCTTATATATTTACTATTACGATAGAATCACTCGCCAACACATACATACTCGCTGACAGGCTGGCCGATTCACTCTCGTGGCTAAAGCAATCTGTACACGACGACTTAAAACTACACTGACACTCAAACTCTGACACCAAAAAACTGACTGAACTGCTCACTGTCTGCCCTATTTATACTGGAGCCGGCGTGACGTAACCTCCTTCAAGTTCTTTCCAGTACAATGATTCAGGAAAGAAGCTTCAAAAGCTTGCTGGATACTAGGGTGTTATTACGCTGTTCGATCTCAAACCAACAGTCGCTATTTGCCCTATAGCCTCGGACCTCCTTTATGTTTGCAGCCATTATTACGGTAACGCAGATGCATAGCCGTTGCCGTATCCAAGTTCACCCGGCCTCCTCTTGTCCGTATATTGTTGAACGAAATGTGGATAGTAGGACTAAAGTCCAGGTCAGGGGAAATGGTTGCAAATATCACAACATTAAATAGATTTTCAGTTGTATTCTGTGGTTTCTCTTTTCGGATTATTTCATCTATTTCAGTATTAGATGCTTCCCGGAAGTGAGAGTTAGCCATTTAGAACATTTGAAATTAACGGCTCTGTTGCATCAATCTGGCCCAGACCGGTGCTTTTTAAATGTGCGTAAAAACGACAGCTCCATGTCAGTAGATTTACTGGCATGTACAGAACTCCTGCGCGACGAAATTCCGACACACCGGCGACACGGATGTGATCCGGGCAACTGACAGCGTCGTTAAACAAAAACAAAAAAAAAAATTAGTTTAATCTGTTGCGTCAAATTATGTAAGCCGTTGCGCATCTGTAGAACAATACAACTCGGTTTTCTAACCTGATCACAACATAAGAAAATCAGAGGAGATTATAATTATGTTTGATAATTTTTTTGAAAATTACAAAAACATTCTTCCGCCACAAAGACATACATAAATATACCTGGAGTGCTAGAGGTAGATGTACAATCATAGATTATGTCATCGTAAATGAAAAAGTATCAAAATTAGTGGAAGATACACGAGTATTTAGAGGATATGATGTAGGTACAGAGCACTTCCTATTAATTTCAAGAATATCAATACCATCTAGGTGGAAAAAAATTAAAAGACACATAAATGAACCAAAACAAACCTATAAAGTTCACCTTCTTCAAGAAGAAAGTATATTACAACTATATCAGAAGCGTCTTGATCAATATGTTGATGAAAACCCAATAAATAATAATATAAATTTAGAATGGGAAGAAATTAAACGTATAACTATAAAGGCTGCATCAGAAGTATTGGGCAAGAGGACTAAAAGGCATAAAAATAGAGGACTTAAAGTTTGGAATGAAGAAATTGCGAACATAATAAATGAAAAAAAAAGAGCATATCTACAGTTCCTAAATAATCAAACACCAGAGAACCGAACAGAATATAAGAGGTTAAATGCTATAGCCAAACGTAAAATAATGGAAATAAAGCGACAAAGTTGGGATAAATATGTGAACAACTTACAACATGACCTTCATGGACGACAAGAAAAAGTATATATGGACGACAAGAAAAAGTATATAAAGTCCTAAAACAGTTAAATGAGAATGAAAAAGATAAACTGCAACATAACCCAATTAAGACTGAAGAATGGAACAAATATTATAAGAAATTATGGACTGATTCAGACGAAGATAAATTAGTAACAACATGTTAATGAATATGTAGATTTAATAAGTATGGATGAACTAAAAGAAACTTTTAAAAATTCCAGGAACTGATGATTTGAATATAGAACTATTTAAATATGCCTCGGTTAAATTCCAGACTAGACTTTTGAATTTCATCAATATATGTTGGAGAAATGGGCATTTACCAGAGGAATGGAATATTGCATTGATATGTCCGATTTTTGAAAAGGGAGACCGAACTGAATGTGATAATTATAGAGCAATCAATCTTTTGAACTCAGGTTACAAGATCTATGCAAAAATCATAACACAAAGAATTGCTCCAATCTCAGAAACTAAATTGCATGATTCACAAAATGGATTTAGAAAAGGGCGTTCCTGCAATGATTGTTATCTTTACAATAACACAGATTATGGAGAAACGACGAGAATATAATCTACCAACTCTAATATAGACTATGTAAAAGCTTTTGCTAAAGTAAAAAGAAATCTGCTATGGGAAATAATGATTAAAAATAGATTTCCTCAACATTTAGTAAGAACAGTACAAAGTATGTATATAAATACAAAATTCAAATTGGAGAAATCCATAGAAAAAGATAACCTAGTACAGATTAAATTAGGACTAATTGTCCATTGTCACCTACCCTAATTAATATAATTATATATTACATTACATTACATTACATTACATTACATTACATTACATTACATTACATTACATTACATTACATTACATTACATTACATTACATTACATTACATTACATTACATTACATTACATTACATTACATTACATTACATTACATTACATTACATTACATTACATTACATTACATTACATTACATTACATTACATTACATTACATTACATTACATTACATTACATTACATTACATTACATTACATTACATTACATTACATTACATTACATTACATTACATTACATTACATTACATTACATTACATTACATTACATTACATTACATTACATTACATTACATTACATTACATTACATTACATTACATTACATTACATTACATTACATTACATTACATTACATTACATTACATTACATTACATTACATTACATTACATTACATTACATTACATTACATTACATTACATTACATTACATTACATTACATTACATTACATTACATTACATTACATTACATTACATTACATTACATTACATTACATTACATTACATTACATTACATTACATTACATTACATTACATTACATTACATTACATTACATTACATTACATTACATTACATTACATTACATTACATTACATTACATTACATTACATTACATTACATTACATTACATTACATTACATTACATTACATTACATTACATTACATTACATTACATTACATTACATTACATTACATTACATTACATTACATTACATTACATTACATTACATTACATTACATTACATTACATTACATTACATTACATTACATTACATTACATTACATTACATTACATTACATTACATTACATTACATTACATTACATTACATTACATTACATTACATTACATTACATTACATTACATTACATTACATTACATTACATTACATTACATTACATTACATTACATTACATTACATTACATTACATTACATTACATTACATTACATTACATTACATTACATTACATTACATTACATTACATTACATTACATTACATTACATTACATTACATTACATTACATTACATTACATTACATTACATTACATTACATTACATTACATTACATTACATTACATTACATTACATTACATTACATTACATTACATTACATTACATTACATTACATTACATTACATTACATTACATTACATTACATTACATTACATTACATTACATTACATTACATTACATTACATTACATTACATTACATTACATTACATTACATTACATTACATTACATTACATTACATTACATTACATTACATTACATTACATTACATTACATTACATTACATTACATTACATTACATTACATTACATTACATTACATTACATTACATTACATTACATTACATTACATTACATTACATTACATTACATTACATTACATTACATTACATTACATTACATTACATTACATTACATTACATTACATTACATTACATTACATTACATTACATTACATTACATTACATTACATTACATTACATTACATTACATTACATTACATTACATTACATTACATTACATTACATTACATTACATTACATTACATTACATTACATTACATTACATTACATTACATTACATTACATTACATTACATTACATTACATTACATTACATTACATTACATTACATTACATTACATTACATTACATTACATTACATTACATTACATTACATTACATTACATTACATTACATTACATTACATTACATTACATTACATTACATTACATTACATTACATTACATTACATTACATTACATTACATTACATTACATTACATTACATTACATTACATTACATTACATTACATTACATTACATTACATTACATTACATTACATTACATTACATTACATTACATTACATTACATTACATTACATTACATTACATTACATTACATTACATTACATTACATTACATTACATTACATTACATTACATTACATTACATTACATTACATTACATTACATTACATTACATTACATTACATTACATTACATTACATTACATTACATTACATTACATTACATTACATTACATTACATTACATTACATTACATTACATTACATTACATTACATTACATTACATTACATTACATTACATTACATTACATTACATTACATTACATTACATTACATTACATTACATTACATTACATTACATTACATTACATTACATTACATTACATTACATTACATTACATTACATTACATTACATTACATTACATTACATTACATTACATTACATTACATTACATTACATTACATTACATTACATTACATTACATTACATTACATTACATTACATTACATTACATTACATTACATTACATTACATTACATTACATTACATTACATTACATTACATTACATTACATTACATTACATTACATTACATTACATTACATTACATTACATTACATTACATTACATTACATTACATTACATTACATTACATTACATTACATTACATTACATTACATTACATTACATTACATTACATTACATTACATTACATTACATTACATTACATTACATTACATTACATTACATTACATTACATTACATTACATTACATTACATTACATTACATTACATTACATTACATTACATTACATTACATTACATTACATTACATTACATTACATTACATTACATTACATTACATTACATTACATTACATTACATTACATTACATTACATTACATTACATTACATTACATTACATTACATTACATTACATTACATTACATTACATTACATTACATTACATTACATTACATTACATTACATTACATTACATTACATTACATTACATTACATTACATTACATTACATTACATTACATTACATTACATTACATTACATTACATTACATTACATTACATTACATTACATTACATTACATTACATTACATTACATTACATTACATTACATTACATTACATTACATTACATTACATTACATTACATTACATTACATTACATTACATTACATTACATTACATTACATTACATTACATTACATTACATTACATTACATTACATTACATTACATTACATTACATTACATTACATTACATTACATTACATTACATTACATTACATTACATTACATTACATTACATTACATTACATTACATTACATTACATTACATTACATTACATTACATTACATTACATTACATTACATTACATTACATTACATTACATTACATTACATTACATTACATTACATTACATTACATTACATTACATTACATTACATTACATTACATTACATTACATTACATTACATTACATTACATTACATTACATTACATTACATTACATTACATTACATTACATTACATTACATTACATTACATTACATTACATTACATTACATTACATTACATTACATTACATTACATTACATTACATTACATTACATTACATTACATTACATTACATTACATTACATTACATTACATTACATTACATTACATTACATTACATTACATTACATTACATTACATTACATTACATTACATTACATTACATTACATTACATTACATTACATTACATTACATTACATTACATTACATTACATTACATTACATTACATTACATTACATTACATTACATTACATTACATTACATTACATTACATTACATTACATTACATTACATTACATTACATTACATTACATTACATTACATTACATTACATTACATTACATTACATTACATTACATTACATTACATTACATTACATTACATTACATTACATTACATTACATTACATTACATTACATTACATTACATTACATTACATTACATTACATTACATTACATTACATTACATTACATTACATTACATTACATTACATTACATTACATTACATTACATTACATTACATTACATTACATTACATTACATTACATTACATTACATTACATTACATTACATTACATTACATTACATTACATTACATTACATTACATTACATTACATTACATTACATTACATTACATTACATTACATTACATTACATTACATTACATTACATTACATTACATTACATTACATTACATTACATTACATTACATTACATTACATTACATTACATTACATTACATTACATTACATTACATTACATTACATTACATTACATTACATTACATTACATTACATTACATTACATTACATTACATTACATTACATTACATTACATTACATTACATTACATTACATTACATTACATTACATTACATTACATTACATTACATTACATTACATTACATTACATTACATTACATTACATTACATTACATTACATTACATTACATTACATTACATTACATTACATTACATTACATTACATTACATTACATTACATTACATTACATTACATTACATTACATTACATTACATTACATTACATTACATTACATTACATTACATTACATTACATTACATTACATTACATTACATTACATTACATTACATTACATTACATTACATTACATTACATTACATTACATTACATTACATTACATTACATTACATTACATTACATTACATTACATTACATTACATTACATTACATTACATTACATTACATTACATTACATTACATTACATTACATTACATTACATTACATTACATTACATTACATTACATTACATTACATTACATTACATTACATTACATTACATTACATTACATTACATTACATTACATTACATTACATTACATTACATTACATTACATTACATTACATTACATTACATTACATTACATTACATTACATTACATTACATTACATTACATTACATTACATTACATTACATTACATTACATTACATTACATTACATTACATTACATTACATTACATTACATTACATTACATTACATTACATTACATTACATTACATTACATTACATTACATTACATTACATTACATTACATTACATTACATTACATTACATTACATTACATTACATTACATTACATTACATTACATTACATTACATTACATTACATTACATTACATTACATTACATTACATTACATTACATTACATTACATTACATTACATTACATTACATTACATTACATTACATTACATTACATTACATTACATTACATTACATTACATTACATTACATTACATTACATTACATTACATTACATTACATTACATTACATTACATTACATTACATTACATTACATTACATTACATTACATTACATTACATTACATTACATTATATTACATTATATTATATTATATTATATTATATATTATATTATATTATATTATATTATATTATATTATATTATATTATATTATATTATATTATATTATATTATATTAATGACGCAGTTTTACGATGGCAAACTATGCTCAGAACACATTTTAAAATAAAGGGGAGAAATGTTGACACACTGCTGTTCGCTGATGACCAGATTTTAATTGCGGAGACGGAAGATAAATTACAAAGAGCCATACATGAATTAAATAATATTACAAGAGAATATAATCTTCAAATTTCATATGAAAAAACAAAAATAATGGCTTTTATAGGAACAAACCATTTAAGAGCAAAAATTTGCATAAATGATAAACCAATCCAACAACAAAGTGATTTTAATTATCTTGGCTATATTGTGTCATATACCAGCAATAGAGATATACAAAACAAGATAAACAAATTCCAAACAGTAAAAGCACAATAAAAAGAACTTTTAAAAATTGTACCTAATCGTCAAACTTCGTTAAAAGTATAAAATAATGGCGATACCAACCCTGCTTTATGGGTGTGAAAACTGGGTCTTGACTATCTCACAGCACAAGAAAGTGGAGGCTGCTGAGATGAAATTTTTGAGACAGGTGGCAGGTTATAGACTCATAGACAAGAAAAGAAACGAGGATATTAGAAGAGAATTGGAAATTCAGAGTCTAAATGAAACAATCATTGCATACAGGCAAAAATGGCAAGATCATGTGCAGAGAATGACCGAGTATAAACAAGTATAAACCTGTAGGTAGAAGAAATGTTGGCAGGACAGGAATGAGATTGTCCGATCAATTTCCTTGAAGTCGGAACGAGCCACAAGGCTTATACCGTGATGATGATGATGATGATGATGATAAATTTTTCACGAATGAAGGCTGTCATTGACTGAAATTTGAAATTGTTATGCACGCGATTGATTTCAATTAAGTTACATATGAGTAGAATAGTCCAAGATTTCCCAAGTGTACATACCAGCTGGAAATAGTCCGTTGCCTCTAACATGAGGAGATATAAGGCAAACGAGAAAATAATTTTACAAAGGCTTGAATCATCAAAGAATTATGATAAAATTAAATGTTAGGGACGCTTCCACCTAAAAAGCTGTAATTTTAATTCTATACGAATAAAGCAAATCCAGATAACACACGTGAGCGAACGCTTTCAAATTAAAGAGAACAGTCTGGAACTGATAGAGCTTTGGAGCGCGATAAAAATGTCTATGGCATGCTGAATTAAATTGCTGGTTATTAATGTAGTGAAGCCTTTTAAAGTTACACCGCTTTTACTAACTGCAAAAATGCGTGGAAAAATATTAATAGAGCAAGGATAGAGGAAAAAATTATGGATAAGTACCAACAGTTGTTAAACAATTACGGAATAAACAGATTTAAATTATTTTCCGCAACATTAGGAATACTGCAACATACTTAAATGAAAGGGAAGTATCTATCAGATGCTTTAGGGTACTTCAGTATGTGAATTCCGTGGCCCGACTAATCTGACCGATTTTTTGTTCTCGTGGTTTTCCTTAGTCACCAGGTAAACGTCGGATTGGATAGTTAATTTCACGACCCAAGTTCCGCCTTAAGACTAGAACAATAGCAGGTATAAATGAAAACTCGATGATAATAATGATTGCTGTGCCATATATCCACACATAATGTAAGCACCCTAATGCTATCTGCTTGTCACAGAGGCAGATGTACGGTTGTCCTGCACTGCTCCCTTTGTGGACTTGAGACAAAACTGGATGGTATGGACAGAGATAGGACCTTTTAGACCAACTGTCCCCCTCACACCGTTGTACTAGTATCTCCTAACAGATCCGACGTGTAGTTACAGCGACGTGAAAGAAATACAGAAGGGGAGCTAAATACTGCTTCGTATTCACGTACAACAATTATTTTTGTTTAATAATTATTTTTAAATGTACATTAATAAACTTAGGTCACTGTATAATGTATATATTACTCCTATTTCATTAACCTTTGCCAGAAGATAAAGAATTTAAGGTAAAAAGATGTGGCACAAGGATTTTCACCCCACAGCATACTGCCCTCTGGCAGTAATGTGGAAATGTGTAATTTTTGACCTTTCTAAAGGTGGCCCTAGTAAGTTTCTATTAAAATAATATAGGTTAAGATATTTTTGGTATGAATGAAAAAATGAAACGTGTATATTTAATTTTCTTAGAATAGCCCCAAAGTCCTGTACATTCTGCAGGAGTTTTTCATAAGTAATAAAACATAAAAGCAGGCAAACTAACATGCAACAATGTAAATTACTTTAATAAACACAGTTTATTCAAATATTTTTATCGAAATATTCGTTTTATTCATTTATTTTCCAATAGTAGATACATTCCATGTAAAGTGCGTGGAATTATTAAGCTAGTATAATACAAGATATCTTGACGACTTGAGTACAACGTATTCTCCTTATAGCTATAACGAAATGTACAAACGAACCAATTCTGCAGCGTTTAGCTCGATTAATACGGAAGGGATAGAAAAATAAACATGTATACTTCCGTGGAAAAGGGATAAAAATGAACAATTGTAGATAAAGAAGCAGCATCAATGTAAAGCATTGGACTTTTTTTCAGTTTTTGAGAAAAGCATCCAAATTGGCTCCCAAAAGTTAATAAAATGCAGATAAATACTCGTAAGACATGGAAGCGTATCAGAAATGAGTCTTCTAGTTTGATGATTCAAGTTAAAGGTCATGACTTTAAATAGAGATGCTTTAATTTCCATGAATAAACTTTTTACAAATTGAAGATACGTACGAGCATAAGCTTCATGAACCGTTGAAGATGTCAATTTACTCGTTCTTGAGAAGAACATTCCTATGTGTTAAAAATGAGCTTACGGAAAATAGTATATCAACACACTAACATGTATATAAGATGTAGAATAATTCAAGTAGGATAATGAATCCAACAGAAGAAATTCTAAATAAAACATATTTGCAAAATCGTAGATTTATATTGTGTCGTCGGGCTCGGTGCGTGACAAAGGACGGACGGGGCCAAGCTGCTTCAGAACACATGCGGGCAAAGCGTTAAGGGTCAGGCTGCCTCGCATGACAGTTGTCAACAATAAGCGGCAGAAACAAGAGGTTCGAAAAAGTTCGCGAAAGTTCTAGTGTGTACTTTCCGATGGTGCGCGTGTTTGTAAGGGGGAAATCGAGAATGGTCCGTGTGACATCATCCATAGGGACACCGGAGAAGAGCGAGTTTTCAGAGTCACAGTGTTAGACACGAGTTGATCAGTGAATCAGTGAGTTCAAGACAGGAGTGTGGGGAGTGATAATATCGTCGCAATTAGTGCATGAGAGGCAGAGGAAGTGAAGAAAGACTCCAAAGTTATGAGAAGTAAAAGTTGTGATTTGTGATAGCCCGAAGTACTGTAGACTGCGTTAACGACGAGAAGAAAACTGTATTTGTGGTAATATTTTAGAAAATAATAAAGTGATAGAAAAGTAATCGGAGTGATTTTGTACCAATATATTTTATAGTTATTGTTAAATATGACTTTGTGTGCTCCCTGCACATCTAACCGAATAATGTGTTTTTATCGTTCAGGTTACCTGAATCAGCGTGCACTCTCAGACACTTAAAATATCAGACTCATGGAAAGTATCAATTTTGGGGATTTTAGACTACTGGTTCACGTAGATTTGATCTACAGAAACCGGTGAATGCTCTGGTGCTTACTACACCGCCCTGCCTGATATGTTACAGATGAAGTTATTATAAAGGTAAATTATTGTTTGTACCCTAACATTCCGAGACAAGGGCCACGTAAATCGAGGCAGAAATAAAGCATGCTCTGCTTGACACAAATAAGACACAATGTTGTAGTTTAAATAACAAAGTTCATCCCATATTTCACCGCCCTTCCTCTCTCGGTTGCCACGACCTTCAAGAAGCCAGCAGAGTGGAGTAGCCATAGGGGGTTATCGGGTATCTTGCTCTGGTAGTAGTCCCATATGAGGGTGTGTCATCTTGTATGTTGCATGCATAGTCTCGCAGACGGGGGTCCTCTTCTGATGGTACACACTGGACCAGTAACTTATTGTATGGCCCATAACAATCTTCACGAAGTTTAACTGTTCACTCTGAGATTTTCCCTAGAGATTTCAGAGTACCTTTGTTCTCTTTCTACGCTCACTTGAATTATAGCACATTTTTTCAAGATTTATTTTGCCGCATATTTCCGACCAATGTGAATTTAAACGAAAAAGAATAAATAGCGATTAAGTCAAACTCGTATTTATCACTTTACGATACTCTGATTTATTTGTTTCGTTTATTCACTAGGGAAACATGTAGCATAAAAACAATAGTACCTCATAATTAGTATCACTTCTAAGTTGCAAAAACTGATAAAAACGGGAATAACTTCCAAAATTGAACGCACATAACAATTACAAAATAATGATATTAACCAATACTGAACTGCATTAGTATTTATGATGATAAAAGTAATAAAACATAATGTTAATTTAATCAACGCTAAGCATAATAGAGAGAAAAAATGTTGCTGTATTAACTAATAGAATTAATTCCTTCCTGAAAATGATTTAACTGTGGAATTTTTTAATTTCAAAGGGTAGTACTGTTGCAGTTCTGGGCATTTATTTATCATTATCTTGGACTAAGTATGCTATTACTTCGAGTTGTTAAACTTTTAGGTTCGGTTAAGCACACGAGGTCACAGTTTAGTTTTATACTTATGTGAATTTATTCCAATTTTTGTGTTGTAGTAAAAAATAATACGTTGGATAGACATTAAGAGTATTGATTTCAGAGAAAAGAATTTAGAACTTTGATTAGAAATATGTTACAGATTCTGTATGAGTGATAGAAAACTTTCGCGAATTTTGTTGAAAACCATGAGATGTATTTTGTTTTAATGATTTTATGTTAATGGAAACCTTATTTTTATTAAATACATATCTATAAAATTATCTCTTAATCTGCACGGTTTCAAAAAGCGAGAAAACTAAGGTAAGGTTAGAGAAACGGAAGGGACCCGCATCCGGGACAGGGCATCGTAAGTAGGCCATCCGAACCCCATGGTCCATTGTCTGGTCCGGTCTATAGGTTCCTCTGCTCCCTAACCCTAGGCACTGGCTACAAGCACTGGCTAGGGCGTGTGAGTCCTACATAAGAGGAGGGTAATCAGATAAAGAAGAAGTAATGTAGAAACATTAGTGTTTATGACTGCATGAAGTGCGTGGTAAGTGAAATGAAAATGGCGTGAATGAGAAGCCTAAGCTTCTATAAATACTGGAACGATGATAATATCCTTAAGGAAACGCACACTGGTTTCACTCGCGTAACCCACGTAAGCATGTGCATAAAAGTAAGCGCATACATAGAAAAATAAATATAAACCTAACCTAACTTACCGAGAATCAGAAACCTAAGCTCATCTAAATAGTCCATCATGAGCATTGTTAAGGGAACGCACGCACGCTCGCTAGGCTTGCGTGTTTTGGAGTAACTGGAAGGCAAACTGAGAGATGAAAAAATAGTAGTACAAAATGTAGCCATTTTAGCGGGTTTCAGTTCCCCTTGGGTTAACATTGAAGGAAAATGGCGTGCTTTATTCAGATTGTAACATGATTGCCTATTAAACAAATATTGGTTAAAAAGATAACGTTGAAGCATTACCGTCGTCGGAAATGCTGTAATGTCGTCGAACACATACTATAAAAGGTATTTTAATGGCTTTTGCGTTATAGTTACCCTTGAGTTAGTTCATCGGACTCAATAAATATGTGTCAGAGTTACCAATGTACATAATTTGAGTTAATTTGTGCGTTTATTACCTAGTTTCTGTATCACAATTTTTTGTTATTGTTACAGCGTAACAATACTATTTTTGTCTGTATTGCTTTCCAATATATTAACCTTAAAATACTGAGCAATTTAATTATTGTGTTTTTATTGTTATATTTCCTTTACAGGTTCGATTTTATATTAACCTTATTAACCGTATTTCCAGTACAATTATTGCCAATAAAGAACCGTTTCGCTGAAAAAGAATAATTTGTGTCAAGTATTTGGAATATTTGAAGCTGTCCAGCTTCTTGACGAATGGGTATAATTGGTTTATTATTTCAGGAACTGTCGCACACTTGTATGTGCTGTAATGTCTTTTTTATTTCAATTTAAATGTATTTAGTCAGAATTTAATGTTAACGTGACTTGCCAAAACTCTCTTAGAAATTAAACTTTGCATGACATTTTAACATTGAATTGTGAATAAGTTTATTGGAATTAAGGCAAAAAATCCATTACAGCACGTTCACACAATGTTTGTTTAACAGTGAAATAATGAACCATTTGTGTCCATTCATCAAGAAGCTAGAGGGCTCCAAATATTTTACACAAATTATTGTTTTCGGCGGAATGGTTCTTTGTTGACAATAATTGTATTGGATACATTTATTACACTCATGTAGTATGCCTGGTTAAGGTAGGCCGAAGCAGTATTTTCCACTCTATACAAACGCTACAGAAAGCTCAATACAGATAGAAACTACAATGCTAAAAATCACCACTCTTAACTATAATGTAACTTTTATCAACTCACTTTGGTCATTTGTTAGTTTGTTTTATGTGTTTCTGTTCTTCTCCTTCACATACCGCCATAGGCAGTTTTCTCATCCCTTCGTTGTTCCCTCAGGTGTACCAAGCTTAGGAAACCTTTCTCACACCCATAACTCAAAATGTTTGAAGCGTTTTTTATTACCTCTGCTCATTTTCCAGTGTCGTGTTAGTCCAGGTATATAAAAAGCATGTCTCGGGAGTTGTTATGGCAAGAAAAATAGCGCCATTCGCATAATAACGTTGTCCAAGCACAGCGCGTGTTATGAGACGCGAATGAAATTGGATACACTGTTCACAAATCAAAGGCTGGGAAAAATATATAAATAGGAAATGGCGCAGAGAGCTAAATTAATTACGTGGAAAGTTTTTATGTGGTCCTCTCGACGCCAGTCCTCGGCTATAAACTCCCAGTATCGTAACTTGCAAGGTTGAAAGGTATGCAGCCAAATAACACAAACGGGTTCTTAATGCTTGTTCAATTATGCATAAAATGTTGTCTGCTTGATAAGTCAGGCAAGTCTTTGCGCTCACACAGCATATATTTGTTCGAAATTTCCAACTGTATAACCACATGTCTTTGTCCAAGACAACACATAAGGTATTAATGTCATATCGGCACGTTGGC
Source organism: Tenodera sinensis (assembly GCA_030765045.1). Taxonomy (NCBI): domain Eukaryota; kingdom Metazoa; phylum Arthropoda; class Insecta; order Mantodea; family Mantidae; genus Tenodera; species Tenodera sinensis. Next base: position 100,013,155 of record CM060966.1, on the reverse strand, counting down.
CATGAGAGCTTAATGGTTAGAGCAGCCGGATGGTAACCGGTAGATCCGTGGTTCAAGTCCCGGTCTTGGAATTCAATTTTTCAGTCTCACTCTACCACTCTACCAGTCCTACACAACGTTAATTACATCAGATTTATTTATTGCAAAGGATAGGGACAGAGAAAGTTGGCAACAATGAAAAATTGTCTGCTAGTGATTGCAGCAAATGCACTCACACATGCGAAACTTTTTCAAAAAATTCTTTCGGGGGACTTCAAAACGTGGATTTTCAGTGAAATCATTGGGCGGAATGCAGTATCTTATCTACGTATTATACACGTGGTAAAGAAATATGCGTTATATTGGTATTATATAAATAAAAGGGAAGTAAACCTGTTAAATAAAGAAAGTTAAGGAATTCGCTGCAGGAAAATGAATGAGCATTTTTAACTCCACGTATTTTATAGTGCACTTAGAACTGTAAATTCATTCTGGTATCCGTTTAGCTACTGGAGATTTCCGCATTAGTCGTATTGTCTGTATGATAATTCCTGGGAACCTCCAATGTCTATTCGGCGCTCAATTTTATTATGTTCCTACGTGGCCAGGTTGGAGCTCACCCTGGTCACCCTTCCTTTAAATCTGCATTGTGCCTGGAACTCACCCAGCATTATCTTCGGAATACGAGTATGTCCCGTCCAAACGGTATTCGGTTTAGGGAACTACTCGCCACACATGAGCTCCAAATGCCTGCTGTAGAGCGGTTTTCTTTCCTCTGCTCTCCCCCTTGGCATAAGGTTACCTAAAATTGAGTCGGTGAAATTTGCACTTAATGACAGTTACAGTCCAGAACAATTTAGTGACAGTGGCACCCCAATTCTGGAAACTATCAAAGCTTGGGTCCAGCGTAAATTAGGAGGCGTTAATTGGGGGTAGTGGGGGAAATCACCCCAGCTGGTTTGTTAGTCAACTTACATCTGATTTTATGGAGTTCACAGAAAACAGCAAGGAAATCTGGGCAGTTCATTATCGAATGCACATCCAATGCACGATAAGCTGTCATATTCATACATGTAACATAAAAGATCTCAATTTTGCAGGCAAAAACGAAAACAAAAATCAGCAATAAAATCTAATCAAATAATTATAAATGAAGCACTGATAAAGTTTGAGGAAAATGCGTTTCTTTAAAGTAGTGGCATATGTACAAAAAATACATTAAATATGTTTTCACTGTGGAAGTACGAAGCATGCCAGAAGTAAATAATTTATGTACAGAAATTCGACTTACTGGAACAAGAAATATACCCCTAATAAAAAAAAATATTAAAATTATCATTTCCACTGGAAATATCGATTTCTAATACAGTTTAAAGATAAAAGGAAAATAAAGAAAGAAAGAGAACATGGGAAACGCAAGGAGACCACCCCCGCGCGGTGTTCTCTGGTAACGACATAATGTCGGCTAAGTGTTTTGATTAACAAATAATATCCAGAATCTTTTTTTTTTTTTTACCTAGCAATGTAAAAAGATCAAATTCAGAGTGATTGAGTGTCCCTGGTTGAGTGTTGTCTTTGGGCAGGTTTCAAGGTAATTAGGAGGAACCAGGTTCTACCCAGGGATACAGGAGTTTGAGTGCAAGTGTCACTAAATTAAGTGCAACTGTCACCAAGTGCAAGTGTCCCAAACTGATTAAAATTAGGGCCAGCATACTAGGCACTGAGCGTATGAAGTGACTTTCTCTGCACTTGAACCTTCCCTTTTCGTTGCCATCTGAACCACAGACAAGTATATAGTTACTTCCACTTTGTACCTAAGTATTTTGAATATACTATTCAATTTCTATGGTTGTAAACAGTAGAGAAAAATATTTTTAGTTTGCCTGCACGAGTTTGGTTGTTTCTAATACTTTATCACTTCACAATATATTTTCCACATGGATGAAAGTACTAAGTTTTATATCCAATAGATATGTATAACAGCAGTAACATGTTTCACTGATTTTTCTCGAAATAGTTCGCGTCTTCTACATTGCAACGTGTTCAATGACTCATTTTGTTCCAGCAAGTTGTGTGTTTTGGACAGCATAGTGGAAACCCGAATAATTAAAAGTCGGTTGAATTATTGTAGTTTTATATTATTTACCTATCTTCATAACGAATATATTGCTTATATATATTGCTTATATAGTAGTTTCTAAACCTTTAGTGTTGCAACAAAGTAATAACAAGGGAAATCATAGCTATGAAAAATAATTTGCTGCATACCAATCCAATAAATAACTTCTGTTTACACGTACTCAGTGAGCATCTTTGCAGGTCGATGGGAAACTCAGTTTGAAAGAGTAATGTACGGCAGATTATGTACTAACTTTAAATAAAACACTAAGATAATAAAAACTTGGGACTCATTTCGTATAGCATTTTCTGTTTGCTGACCGACTCATGTCTGTAACCCTAACTCTGCCGTCCCCCCCCCCTCCCTGTATAGCGGGGATGACATCACACGAATCTCTCTCGATTTCCACAAACACGCGACGATGGCGTAGTCAGGTATTTCTCGAAGGCTCTGGAGACTTTTTGTATTATCGTTGGATTGCTGTTAGCCACGTGTTCGCTCGCGTAAGTGGTGTAGGAAAGCTTGACCTTCGCCTTTGTTTGCTCGTCGACCAGTATGAGGTGTGAAGTAGCATAGTCCTGACCGTCCTTTATTGTGCGCCGCGCCCGGCGTCAGACTATGAACGTTCATGTCTTTGTCAAATTCAGAACCAATTTTACATCCGTAATTGAGGTATGTGCCCTAAAATGTTGACATTTTTTATCTAAAGAGGATTACTCGATTTAAAAATCATAAACCTGGCTTCCTTTTTAAATATTTGGCAACGCTAAATAACGATTAAATTTATTAGTTTTCGTATCTGTGTTTTACTAATGCCCCCCTTTAGCGAAATCTGTTTAAAGCTTTTTGGCAATTTAGCTAAGGTAAAACATGCCATTTATTAAGCGGTTTTCATTTTGAGTATAGATTTTAGTCCAAATCCAAATTCTTCCCCCATTTAAATTACTTATGAAGTGCATGGTGACAGGAAAGGATTGTGAACTAATTAAACTCGTCCAGCTGGAAAACTACAGCAAACTGTTTCCGCCCATATCGAAAATACATACCAGGAAATTAGTCTCTTAACGATGATGGTTTGTAAATGTGAGCGGATACCAGTTATTTCATTTCTGTTGGTTGTGATTGCGTTCCACGTTCTACCCCAGTGACGTACTATTGTCTCTACTCTTGGTGCTCATCCCTGTCACATACATTATAAATATTTACTTTAGCCAGTGCTTCTGTTCCGCTGTGTCTGTCAGTTTTGTGAGGGCAAACAACATAAAAGTTGCATTTAATTACACATGTAACACGCACAAGAGTTATTCATTACGCTACTATAGCAGGTTACGTTGGTTATACCGGCAACCATTACAGGCCGTTAGTGTCAAAAGAGATGACATCTGCCCATCTGCTTGCTTATTATTGCCTTTGTTTATAGAGACAAGCTGTGCATGGCTAGTATTGCAGGTGCTTCTTGCATTGATAAAATCACAGATGTGTAACGACATGGGTCCATATATACCTATACACAAGAGGGTGGGTCTCAACAATACTTGTACTGGTTAAAAGGAATCTGGATGAGGTTGTGTTCAGGTTAATATTTTTGGAGAGCATCCAACAGCAGAGCTACAGACAAGCTTTCAGATGCTGCTACAAAGGAAAATTAGCTACTATTCTTCTTCTAAAACGAGCTGGTGTATAAAGCATAGGATAAGTATATTAACTTTTAGATAGGTATTCTATAGTTTTATGATATCCATTTTGTGTTCGCTTTGTTCTGTATCTATCTATAACAGGAAGTATTGTATTTTATCCAGGAATTCGATATCGAAATTTTAGCGGAAGCTTTTTTATTGAACATGTCCTTTTGTGTCTGCATATGTGTTTCTGTGGGCAGACTAACTTACAGATCTCACTGGAAATGTATGTTTTGGGACCTACTGAGTACAAAAAAGAATGTTTAGAAAATAGTCTGCATGTGTGTCCGTGTGTGTGTGTTTGTGTGCATATATGCATGTGCGCATGCATGTACTTATATAATACACACACAAGGTTCATTCCATAAATCCTGGCATCTATGGAATGACATCTGATAATGTGACAACAGGGGAAACCCATTCTGTGCATTGAATTTTAAGACAGTTTTGATATAAATGCCAACAGAAAATAAGGATAGAGGACAGGAATTAACGGCACAGGTTGAAATGAACTTTCTTTAAATTCATTGTGCACGAGTATAAAAGGAACGAACATCATGATATTAACATCCTTGGCACCATTTCGACGCACTGGCTGTCCAAATAGCCCAACGAGGCACCCACACAGAGTTGCCAATGATGGGGAAGGCATTGAATGCCATGTACATTGCCATCCACGTGTGTCACTAGGAACAACTAAGTTAACAATTTACTCATTAAATAAAAGTTATCTTCTTTTGAATTCTTCTTGGGTTTCTGGCATTCAAACTTTTTTTAAATTTCATTTCTGCTCCCCACAAAACAACATTACGCGTTCAGCACTCTGGTTTTGGACTGTCTTCTTTAACTGCTGTAAATATTTCGAGAAAAGCATTCAACCATTTGCCCCAAAGAAAATCCTTTTATCAAATTCTTCTTATTGTTCCACAATTCTCAGAGATAGTTTGGGGGGAGTGGAGTACCCTTTATCACCTAACTTTCTTTAATTGGTAACACTTAAAGTAACCCACTAATTTAATATAACGTACCTTGCAGTGTGATACCATAGACAAGCAAGAACTGTGATAAACTTCTGGAGTGGTGCGATATTCACATTATAAAACCATACGAAATGAATGTACGGAGTGGGCCAAAATTCGCGATCGGATATTTTCTAAGTTTGTGTAACAATAATAAACTTTGAGAAGTGACGTAAAAACGTTATTTATATACTGATTGCTGCACTAATAAGGAATGGAAATATGAAAAGATAAACATAACTGGGTAGTCAGCGTGGTCAACCATTTATTTGCTTGTATCAGCCGTTGCTTACAACACAGCGTTTCACATTGTCCAACTAATAACCCGCAAAAAATCTGACTTGTCGCTGTAATATAGCAATGCCCTCGCTCTACCGGAAAACCGACAAACTAATGCAACAAAAAGCATATGAAGGGGAAACATATTCCTCTCAACCTATGAATAATTTTTAATTTGTTTTGTTTTCGGAAAGTGAGTTATTTCAATATAAACATTACCCGATCGCGACTTTTGGCCCACCCCAGTACTTCCATATTTCTTACGGCAAGGCGGAGCAAGAAACACTTGAGTAACTTATTAAGATCATGTGAGCTGTTGCAGAAGTACCAACTTACTTGCGAGTTATATGTGATTGTTTTATCATCATGATTATCAAATCATCAGCTCATTGCAGAAGTACTGGGAGTAAAGAAACGGAATCCCTTGGGATTTTGATTGTAGTAACGAAAGGGGGAAACCTCGTCCCACCACGACCACGACATGGATTCCTATTGCGGGTTATCATCCCCACAGGAGGAAGGGATGAGAAGAAGGCTTGTCAGAGGGCGGAGCCAGCGAAGTCCAGAGACACACTGAAATCCCTAACAATTATAAGGATTGACACCTGGCGCAAGAACGAAGTGTTCCTCCACCAGGGAGAGGGCGACGAGGCTACCCTTGAGGCCCGGGCAGCATCCAAGGAAAAACCAAAGTCACAGTGGTCGGTCGGCGGAAATCAAATCCGGGATCTCCGAATGCGAGTCGTACTCACTGCCACGCCGCTAACTCGCTCGGTACGGAAACCCTTACATTTACATCCTAAGTAGATAGTAAAGTGGTTTAAGAACTTAAATTAACTAAATTTATTTGTACAACAGCAATAAAAGCTTTTTGATTGATTACTGTTGCAATAATCACAAATTTTATTTTTTTTTAAAATTATAACACACTACATTTCCTGCTTTACGTTTTTCGCCGCAATGCCTGCCCAAGACTTAAATTCTCTACGTGTGGCGGAATTCCGCTGCGGTTGGCAACACTACCTGAGCATAAAGGACTGTCTTACTGTGCTATACGTTATGGAATGCTTATCATAATCAACAGAAAGCTGCAAAGAGTTGTGATCTTCTTTGCTTTCTCATTACATCCATATTAATTTGAAAGACGATAGCTCTGTTTATTCAGTTTCCGTTCTTTATTATAGCGTTCCATTTGGAAAGATATAAAACAAAATGATTGTAATTTGAGAATCACTTGTATTTTCTATACTGTGTAAGTTTCAAGAAGGATGATAATTTTGATATGATCAGACTACAAAGCCCCCATCATCATGGACAACATATAATTTTTACCCGGGTCTAAGCTCTCTGTATGAGTGCAGGAAAGAACGTGCTTTGTATACTTTTCAGCATTAGTTATGTATCCCATGGGATGTAGAAACCCATGTTGTTTGATACGGTAATCAGAGTAAAAGTACAAATAGTCCACATTCTATAGCGGATTTTGGATTAGCCATACAGGGAAAGAACGTGCTAATGCCTCTCGCTACCGGAAATGAATGTGCTTTATCCACTATGTTTTCTTCCTTTGCTCCAATTATAGGCTACCTTTAACATCAAAGGTCGTATGGGTGGTTTTGTCTTTTGAAAAACTGCTTTTTGGGCAATGATGTTCACTGCTTTTTACTATTGAAGTAACCTGTGGGGTTATTTGCATTGTGTTTTCTTTGTAAATGTTAAATTCACATACACGTTTACATTCCCATTCCTATCCTCCAGCCGAGAATCAAACCCGGGACTTCCGGGTTTGGAAGGCAGCATGCTGACCACGAGAATACACAGGCAGTAAGCACTGGTCAGCATGGTGAAATAATGACCAAATTGGTATTTCTTCCTTTCCATAATACCAATTCCCTCTTTAAACTTACATGTCTAGCCTCCCTGCTTTGTCCACCACGAATACCACATGTGGGTCCCTGGAATTGAATCCGGCCTGCCTAAGCGATAGGCGAACGGTCTAACCGATCGGCCACGGCGCCGTCCGTTTGTCCATTTAAATGTTTGTGTCCTTGTGTATTGCAAACATGTTAAAACAAAAAAGCAGAGCACTATCCATTATTGCGCATTGTTACTAGTAATGAAAAATTGTTCTGTTAGTTCGAGAAAACTAGCGCTACTTAAAGCTACTGCTTGCCAAGCGGAAACGCTGGTTTCAATTCCCGGTAGCGGCGTGGCGATTTGCTCCCATTGAGAGACCTGATCCGGGGTCACTCAGCCTCATTAGGGATCAGCTGAAGAGCTACTTCTTTGAGAAGCGTGGATAATTGACGGTTCGTTGTTTTTGTGTGTAGTCACCAGCTCTGCAGTATTTCTTTAAATATTTTGTTGTTTAACGATGTGCCAATTGCCAGCGTCATATCAGCCTCGCTGGTGTGGCGGAATTTCGTCCCGCAGGAGTTCTTTTGCATGCCAGTAAATCTGACATTGAGCTGTCGCTTTTAAGCACACTTTAAAATCATCGATTTTAGCCGGATTTGAACCCGCTATGTGGAGATCAGTAGGCCAGCGTCTAAGTGAACCACCCAGCGGTTAGTTCTGCAGTAATTGTTTTTAATGTTGAGAATCCAGTAGTACGTGTTCCTCGGTCGGGTTTCAAAGTTAGGGACGTTTCTCTGCGTGGTGCAGTGTGCTTCATCTTCGTGTTTACAGTCTATTGCTACATGATCTGATTGTTTACATATGAAGCATTAAGATGAGCCTGCTGACAGGTAGAGCTGCCGCAACGAAAGCTTGTCATTCTGCAGGATACCCAGAATATTATTTTCGCAAACGCGCCTATACCCTGTTGCAGGGGGATAGTATACCTATTACAGGCTGGAGTATCTAACAACATCTCGAGGTGTACATATGAATGAGCAGAGGGGGAGTAGTCAGTGGAACCGGCAGGTACAATGCGGGGAGTAGAACTGGCACGTGGGCTTCAATCGAACGAGGTAACTCGTGTTCATCCGAGTCTTGTGCAGCTCTCGTTGGTAAGCTTTCATTGCATTACAACCATCGTCATATTCGACGTGCATGGACTCTGAGATTGCTTTCTAGAACTTAGAATATGAGCTAAACCTGGTTCAGATATTCCCGCTCTGAGAAACGTTATCGTCGATTCCGAATGAATGTTAAGAGTCTGCAATTCACTCTCACACACATTTTATATTATTATTATTAATTATTATTATTATTATTATTATTATTATTATTATTATTATTATTATTATTATTATTATTATTATTATTATTATTATTATTATTATTATTATTATTATTATTATTATTATTATTATTATTATTATTATTATTATTATTATTATTATTATTATTATTATTATTATTATTATTATTATTATTATTATTATTATTATTATTATTATTATTATTATTATTATTATCATCATCATTATTATTATCATCATTATCATCATTATTACCATAATTATTATCATTATTATTATCATTATTATCATTATCATTATTATTATTATCATTATTATTATCATTATTATTATTATCATTATTATCATCATTATTATCATTATTATCATCATTATTATCATCATTATTATCATCATTATTATTATCATTATTATCATCATTATTATCATTATCATTATTATTATGATCATCATCATTATTATTATTACATATTACTATTATTATTACCATTACCATTATTATTATTATTTGGTATATTATCAAAAATAGTGTTATTTCTTAAGATATGTCTGCAATATTTAGCTTGGTTTTGCTGTTAGTTGGTGCGTCTTTTTTTTTGCTAGATAAAGGCGAGTATGGTTTATGGCGATTCTAGACATAAGTATATTTATAGCTTTAACTAACTTACCATTAGCAGTGTATTGCTACAAGGAGACTCCACCGATAGAATCCAGAATGATGTCATGTTCTTTCGTCGTTTAGTGAAACACTAACGTAGCTTCTATATGGTTGGCTTACATGTAAAGATAGTTTGAAATTTGGATCTTTTTTAAATTTTCGTTTCCCATTCTTGGAAGTTGCTGAACTTACCAACTTTTGTATTTAATTGACTTTTGGTGTCGGGTGTTCATAGACACACAGACGTCCGCGTGTAGTCTCACTGACTCACTCATTCACTCACTCTCTCACTCACTGAGTCACTCACACTCTCGCACACAGACCTTTCTCTAAAACTGTTTTTTCGTATTCAAAGAGTTTCAAAAGATTTATTTCCGGTGAAACCTTGATATTGAATTTTTGGGTGGAATATAATACTTTTTCTATTTAATTCAAGTACGTAGTGCTCTTGTACCGTTACCCATTCCAGAGATATTGCTTGTTGTTGGTTGATTTATTTATTTATTTGCCATAGATATTTATAGTTTCAAGTTACTATTCGTTTCTCTTGTGGGCATGCAAGAGAACGGAATTTCAAAGCCTTCACATAGCGACACATGTTTTTAAGAATTTGATTATTGCCTTATCGTGTGCATCGTTAACCCTGTTAGAAAATGTCTAAAGGTTTAACGAATGCTTACCTCGATTAACAAGAAGCAGAAGAAAAAACTTTTGTAAGAGCAGTTTGTAAAATAATGTGAAGCAAAAATCATATGAATGCAGCGGATCAAATATTTTCTACAGCTTAGAACACGAAGCCACATTCAACCCCAAGCCCCCGTTATTATTTAAATACCATACCTATTGTAGAAAAATTCTGCTGCAGGTCTTCCTGTACCACGGATATTCAAGAAAACTCACCTGTTTTAGAGCTGCTGACTGGAGCAGTTACCCTAATAATATATGGGGCAATAGGAAAAGAAAAGAAAGAATGACTTTGTGGTCAAAGCTATTTTGAAGAGTGACATACACACTTTGTGTTCTGGAATGATTTTGCTCTTCCCTACGTTGTCTTCTTTTTAGAGTATAATATAACCTTGCCTTCTTCCCGTTCGTTTTCTTGGCCTTGGGGCAATTCCTGTCGACTTTTGGTTCAAGATATCCCCTCACTACCCACGCATAATAAGGAGGGAAGACGAAGGACAGAGACAGAGAGAAAACTGTTGCTCCTGCTGTTCCTATACATGAGGTGTGTAATCTCATTTTCTCAGAAGGTATGGGCTAGAAGATCAGTGTCGGTATTCTAATACAGCAGCTGAGACATTCAGTGGAGCCTCATGAATGTTTTGGAAGCCATTGTAAGATCTTTAGACCACAATGCTTATCGCGCATTGAAATCACCGTAGCAGTTAAATTCGGTTATTTGTTTGTTCATTCACTACGCACGTCTGAGCCCAACAGGTTTGAAACAGAACACATCAGAAGCTTTAAACGAGATACCTTCTAATCTCATTTACACTTTTAATTTTAGAATATGAACAATACAATCTGAAGAAGATACTAGTTATGCAGATGACTTTCATACATTATGAACACGCCAAAAAAATAGTCAAAGCCGCTTATACCTAATCCAACTATTAGGTCACGATCTAAGAACTAAGCGAAACAAAAATCATATACCTAACCAGTAATCTTTAGGGTGATATAATACTCATGTGATAGATGCTCTGTACAATTTAGTATGATATCACAAATGTGAAATTTACGGCACCATCCAAAAGCTCAAAATAACCTGCATTTTAATATTGCAATGTATACACTGGAGTTTCTGAATCACAAAATAATTCAATGGCTTTAATACGAGTGATTTTCTTTTCTTTTCTTTATACGGTAATCAATACAGAAACGCCAGAATAATATATATTAAATGTATGAACGGAAACGTGTGTTTTAAGAGTAAAAGACTTGACACTCGTGGGAACTTTCCATAGATATTAGTTGCTTAGGATTAGGAATCCTTCATAACCACAATATTACCACATCCTTTAAATTGAGCGTTTTGAAAGTTATGTGTTATTCAGCAAAAATATGGAGAAAAGTCCTCCACTACAGTTGACTGAATGCTATTTAAATATTTAGATATTTCTTCCATCCTAACAAATTTTTAGAGTATCAGAGCATGGGGGTTTAGAGATCAGAAACAATTCACTCCTGGTGTGCTAATTATTTAGAATGATTAATTTGTACCTTCTTACTAGAGCCAGTGCTTTAATTCAAAAGCATATTTCTTCTCTGTTACAATGTATGCTACTTGTTATGTGGGTAATTATGCCAGACACAAAATTTAATGGCAGCTAATAGTTGACCACTTCATGCACATATTCTGTTTCCTGTTGCACAAATAAATTTTGTAGGCGCAAACGATATTTATATCATAAGCTTTACAGTGTGATTTCACAGCGTGCTTAACTACACAACACCGTTGTGTTAAGCCTCTCATTGGATATTGTGTTGACCACCTCCTCCTGCCAGTTGCCATTAAATTTTGTGTCTGCTGTAGTCTATTTCTGAAATTTTAACTAATATTTTATGTTGCACTCAATGCATATTTTAATTTTTTTGTTAATAAATTCATAAATATATTTCTATTTTATCTTAGTACGGGGTGCACTTACAGGTAAAACTAAATTAAATTAAACCTTTTGCTTCCTATTTTGTCCTTTAGGTTTTATAAAAGTTAATCTACTAAATACACAAAAAAAAAAAATAAAAATCATTTCAGAATATTCAATCGGTAGTTTTAGAATTTCAGTTCCGAAAATATTCCTACAGTGTCGCAATTGAGTACAGAGAAACTTACATTACATAACATTGCCTTGCATTTTTATTTTATGTCAGTGTGATCTAATAATTTATATACGGGCATACTTACGCGCATAAAATGAAAATTTTGAGGTTATAACAGCATAAATTCCTCTTCCTGGTTGTTACGAATATCAAAGAGCTTTATGACATTACGGTTATAAAGATATTTTTAACATACAATATACCAAATATTTAAATAGATTTATGTCTAATAATATAAGGAGTTGAATGTAAACACCTGATTGTGTTTGTCTATGTGTCTCGTTTTATAAATCAAAACTGCCATCCTCCTCAACTGTCTCCGATTCGCCCACGCAATTTGTTGAGGTAAAAAACAGTATTCTGTCTCTTTCTTCAGTTACAACTCCTCACCTCCTCCCCGCTAAGTCCAATCTTCACCTTTATTCGCTTGTCAACATACTTTCACAGGGGCATGTGGCATTTAATAGATTTTCTGAACTGAAGTGAATGTTGTGTGAAGTGGAATTGATGGAGTCCAAGAGATCCTTCGGTCTTTGTTTACCACACGAGGAAACCCAATAAATTGGCGGTGTCCACATTTTAAAGATATGTATTTACAAAAGATTAACAAACATGAGAAACATTCGTTACTGTTACAAATACAGATTAGAGGTAAGGTTGTACAAGAATTAAAATTAGGGCTTGATGACTGAAGGGGAAAAAAAAAAAAAAAAAAGATAAACAACAGTTACAACCATGTTATGAAATACTCCAAATTGTTCCATTAATTTGCAGTGCTTTTATTCTGTAAAACTAATCTTTCAAATTCAAGGGATTAGTATACCCATAGGTAAACTTCAAAGTTTTACACGGTTTATCCTTTGCATAGTGCTTTAACATAGTTTTAAGTATACTTAAATTGTATGAAGAGATCTTATGCTGCTTTTGATCAAAACTTTATCTGACTTAGTATTCTAATCAATCGTATATTCCGTATGATGAAGAAATAATGATTTTGAAAAATAGAAAATTCATTATACTTTTAAGATGCTAATACCGAAATTCACGCATAGAATTTTGTTCTCTTTTCTGAATGGTATACTTATAATTCTAACTTTTTGACAATTTATTCCGTTGGTAAATCAATTTTCGAATCTTGGACAACTAAAAAGACGGGTGAAAGCACATTCTAACAAATTCACAATGGCACTCCGTCAAACGAAAAAAATATATATCATATGCGGTATCCGGTTTCCTGCAGGGAATCAATGTTCATGAGGGTTAAATTCGGGCATATCTTTCAGGCTCTAAACAAGTACATTGTCCATGCTTCTTCGTCCAATGGCGGTACAGCCCAAAGCGGGCCTGGACCTTCTTCATCCGAGACCTCCAAACATCTCTATCCAGAGCTATCTGTTGCCAATTCTTGCATTTTAGGAAATGATAATTGTTCTCTTTCACTAAATATATCCACCTTTTCCTAGGTTTACTTATCGGTCGCTTTCCAAACATCACACCTGTCACACTATTAGGTATATTTTATTGAAACAAAGTACCAAATTTGAGAAAGTAAAAAAAAAATAAATAAATAAATAAAAAAAAACAATATTACTAGTCAGTAGACATAAGTAGGAATTTAGGTTTAACAATTTAGTCATGATATGGTGATAGAATTAATAATAACATGGTTTTATGAAATTAAAATACAGATTACACTAAAACAAAAAATATCCTGTTTGGAGTTTTAAGGCACGAATAAGTGTGATCTATGGCTGTTTACAGAGCCACATATAGTGGCATTAACGATCTTCCTTATGCTGGTGGTTGCAAGTTTAAATTCTTTCCAAAAGTTCACAAAAAGGGCTGGAATTGTGCCTTCAATAATTCTTTGTACATGCCATAATCATTGCAGTATTTTTAATTTGGCCACAGTAGACAGTTCTGGTTCTTTGAAGAGGCCTTATTTCACTCTCCTTGTACGAGTATTTCACACTCCATATTCCATTCTGTTACTAAATAGAAAAACAATAACATCATGTATTGAAAATTTTCTGCATAGTAATGAATATCCTTTTCACCTTTACACCTTTAGTTTAACACACGATTCGCTTCCTCAGGGCTATATAACATTTACACAAAAATTTTACCTTCTTCGAGTGCAATACTGTAATTGTTCACTGTACCGCATAGGGTACGTTGGTACAAGAGGTATTTTTATTACAGAGACGAGACAATGTTATTTCACTATTCTTATAAAAATCCATCAATTCCCTTTATATTAGTCATACTACATGCAAAATGCAAAATTGACGTTCCACCGTTAATAATTATAAGACGGCCAATGGTGAAGAACATATTTTTTTTCACAAAAAAAGCCGAATTTTGACTCCTATCCATTGTTTTATTATTCTGAATTCAAACATGGAATAAAATTTTTCCATCCCGCGTACTTTTCCTTTTTTTGAGCTATTTTTTAAAATAGTTCTGTAAATTGTAGTTAATTGGTTATAACTGTTGATGAGGTATAATTCTATTCATTGTATCAGAAGTTCTCTTTTTCGTTTAATTTTTCCGAATATTTTATCATAGCAGTCTTGCTGCCACTACTGAATTGGGATCTTCTTGACCTCTTCTAGAAATTATTCCCTTCAGTCTCTGCAAGTACCTCTTCCTAATAAAACAATTAATTTAGAAGCGCAAATTCCACTCAAAATGTGTTGGTAACATGCCATAGTGTCATAGGAGAGAGAATATTGTGTTTTGTGCTGCATTATTCTTTCCCCGGTCCCCTTTTGTTATGTTTTATTCGTTTTACAAAGTTTGAATATGCAAACCATTTCTATGACCTACATGTGAAATAACCTTTAGGTCTCAGAGGCGACATTTCAACCCAGTTGTAAAAAGTGTGAACTTTATTTTAGGTAAAGATCTTTGCAATTACTGGACCTCAGAGGTATGCCGTGTATGAGCTTGGTGTTGCTAGGATTGAATAAAGGAATATCAGTTATTCTTATTTCTGCTTAATTTATTAAAGGAATTACATCCAATACTAAATACCCAGTTAATTATCCCAATATGGCATTTAAAATGAGACTTGTGAAGTGTATGTTATACCAAAGCACTCGGAGTTAGGGATCTCTGGTGACAACATTGCCTGCGATCCAAGTCATACTGAAAGCCAAAGCAACGACAGAAGTGAACCTATCTTTGAAGCAACTGTTAATCAGAGACTCACATTTAACCCCAGAAGTACTAAATCACCTTATAAAAGATTCAAGTATGTCTAAACTTTGGGATAAGCGTTTAAGTTTAATGATGATAATAACAATAATAGTGATAATAATATAAATTATTAAACCCTTTTTTTTCGAATATTTAATTTTATGTATCTATAATTTCGGTATCATGAGTCAAAGCTAAGCAGAAAAGGATGATTTACATGAAAACGTGTATAATCTGTTTTGTCATATACTGTAACAAAACGCTATGTCCAGTTACCTTATATCACTTTAATGGATTAATTACATACGCAAAGGCTGGTATCAATAAAATCAAATGTAACCAACACAATTTTCACTCGAGTATTTACTCTTACTATTTACTCACTATTGACTCTCAACTCGTGCCGGTTCGCTTGATCTCGAGAATTCTCGACACTTTCTTGAAGCTTCGAGAAACTGCGTCAAACGGTGTTTTCTAACCCGCCTATTTCGCGTGTTGCATAGCGACGTTGTCGTATGAGGTAGCTGACTTTTATTGTTCTTTGCCGGCGATCGATACGAGAATACTTCACATTTCAACCGGAATAGTATCATAGCAACCGACAAATAGCACGAAGTAATTAGAGACTAACATTCACTCAATATATCCGTTGGAGATATATCGAGTTTAACTCAATTTGATTGAAGTGAAGTGTCAGTCCCTAATTACTCCATGTTATTTGTGGATCATATTGCTTCACTGTTAATAGCTTCAGTTGTGTATAATATTATAGCAATCCCGAGGATTGCCAGTGTGAATGGAAAATCTCTCACAAATACTAACTTTGTTAGTTACAGGTAGTGAAAATATTAAAAGACTGAGTTGTACTACATTATATTATGGTAGAATTGCTTCTGCAAAACATGAATAGTCTATTTTGGAAACTAAGCTTTCCTTTTCAGCCAGAATAATTACGAAATCTCAGGCATTGTCTGAGTGAATAAAAAGCTTACAGCGTGACCAACCTTATGATTTTACAGACAGCGACCGCCACCGGATTAAGTACACTTAAGAGCTATCGGTCTGGACCTAATTTGAATCCCCAACTTTGGGATGAGTAAGCAGCACCTAACCAACTGGGCCATCTAGGCCGACAGTAATGGTCATGATGATGGTGATGCTATCGAATATCAGGTCAGCTACCTCACGTAGTTTTTTTAATTATTATAATGTTTGCTAAATAAATGTATAAGGCAAACTAGTGATATATTCCAGGGAGATAATACTTCCAGCTGCAGTCTTAGTTTTCAGTTAGGGGCAGCGGACCATATGGCCATAATAAGTTACCCAGCACTGTGACGACTTTAGTTGCACAGGTGTGTTTCATCAAGTGGCCTACGCAAGGGCCAGCCATATTTAACATCAAGTAATACGATGCATTTGTGCAAATTAGACTTGTTATGATCTAGACACGTATCTTTCAATTTATCTGAATCAACGCGGTACCCCTCCAAGCCGTGAAGCATAATTCAAGGAAGAAACAGTGGGTGGAAATGAGTAGGATGGTTCAAAATGGCACGAGACCGCTCTGGCCCTTTTAGTATTACGGGCGTATCAAAAATGCACAGCCTAAGAGAAAAAATTTAGGAAATGTGTGGCGAAAAAGAAAGTATAGCACTTTACGTAACAGAATGCAACAAACTAACATTCTGGATAAAAAGTGGTATGAGAGAAAAAATTGAGGGGAAAATTATGAATATAAAAATGTCAACATGAATAGAAGAAAGGGATATTAGAAAGTACAATTGTTTACAGAAACTAAAAAACAAAGTAAGAAGTACAAGAAAAGAAGGCATAGAGAAGAAAGGGGAGAGTTAAACCAAAAGAAAAGGACGACAAGAGCTACTCGGTGGAGCAAAAGGCCTCGGTACCATGCAAGTGGTGGTAGCAACAAGACTGAAAAATTTGCCCATAGTTTATGTTAGCTAAAAATAAATTAAAAATATGTAAAGGAGGAGTACAAATAAATTATACTATTCATTCATACAGCTTCGTCAAACTCCGGGATTTTGAATTAGTTCGTCCCATCGGTCGTTTGGCTCAGTTGGTTAGATGCTGGCCTATTGATCCGTAGGTCCACGGTTCAAACCCAACCCAAACCGACGGTTTTTAAGCGTGCTTAAAAGAAAGAGCCCTGTGTGAGTAGATTCATTGGCACATAAAATAAATCCTGCGGGTCGAAATTCCGATACACCGGTTGCGCTGATATAATCCTAGTAATTGATACCAATATTAAAAATATTTTTAATTAGGCGTTTCCTCTACTTCTTCTTGCCATACAGATGTAAGGAAGACTCAGTGACAACTTGCGGAGAGGGACTGAGTAAGGCGATGCCACCCCGAAGGATGGATGAGGATCCATACATTTTCCCAGTTTGAAGCATCTCGGTGGAGGCTGGCTCAGCTCAGTTCCTCTCCCACCCCTTCGGGTTCGTACTCCTAAAAGGAGAGTCG